>OZ004706.1:28801974-29136974 GCA_963924515.1 Vespertilio murinus
CTGTAAAAAAAATCAATAAAATATATTTTTTTAAAAAGACTGTCAAGAAATGAAGCTCCTGCCATTGGAGGACTGGGAGGGGCTACTGTGGTTAGCTGCAGGAAGGTGCTGGAGCCCCCAATATCTGTTTAGTGGGGAGGCCCCGGTCACCATGCCACCTGGCTGGGGAAGAACCTAACCTCCACCATGAGATGCTACCCTGAATCTTTGAGATACACATAGTCATGGTTCTTTCTATTTGTGCCTCTTTTGGAAGAACTAGTAGTATTCTGACCTGGAATGAAGGGGCAGGTGTCATGTGGCTTGCTGTGGGGTGCCTCAGCTTTCCTACTTTAATGGTGTCTCCTGTATTAGAATTATTTATTGGGCATCATATGCCCAGGTCAGGGGGCACTTGATAACTTCTGATGCCCTTCCTTTTTGATGGCTCTGTGACTTCTCCTTTTTGCCAAGGAGATATATTCCCTATGGCCAGAGGCAAAGATGAGATTTCCACAGTAATTTCTATTCACTGTGGTCCTGGGGAGAGGAATAGACCTCTGTTACTGGTTAGAAAGAGATACTGGAAGAAAGCAAGTGGGCTCATGGTCTCTCAGGCTCCCTCTATGCTCCTGAGTCCTGCCAGCATGTTTGGGAAGAGGATTAGCTGGAAGTGACTGCCTGACACACCTGTGAGTCACTGTTTTCAGGCTGCTGTGCCACCAGAAGGACAAGATGTGTTTGGCATACAGCGGTGCCCCCTGCTGATGGAGGCTGCAGGCCAAATAGAAAGAGTGCTCAATGGGGATCCAAGTGACTGGATTCCTTGGATCTGGAACCTTAGGGTCCTCACCTCCAACAAGAAGGCCTTGGACCAGGACCCAGAGACAGCTATGGCTTGTGCTTGCTCTGAGAGGCAAGGCTGGGGTTACCCACGTCCATGCTGTGCTCCCCTGCCCCATCCTTACAGGCTGCATCTGCTCTGCCTTTTCTCTGTCCCAGGGAGGGGGTGTTTCTCACTTCTGGAATGCAGCAACTGTTTGAGTAGTGGGTTCTCAGCCCAGTGGTCCACCTTCTCTGGACCAAGGAGCCCTGGACCCTTCAAGCAGTCTTGGTATTTGTAGTTTTCTTCCTTGCACAAACTTGTCACTGTCACTTTTAAAATGAGGTGTCCAGGTGGGAACACAATACAGGTGTGACCCAGCCCCTGCAGAGGGGATGCTTGAAAGCTGCTGAGTAGTGTTTAACATTCAGACATTCCCCCAGCTGGCTATAGCCTCTGTTTGTGCCCAATCCATGGCATCGTATTAGACATCTGTCCGTTTCAGGCCGAGATAGAGTTTTATGTTCGTGTTTCTCGTGTTTGTAAGTTTGCCTGAAGATAGCTCTAGACACAAGGACTGACTCTGGCGCCCCCTTGAGGAGAGCTGGCTGGGCAGGGCTCAGGCAGCCACACATACATACCCCGGGGGCCGGGGGCAACTCTCTGTCTTAAGGCAGCCCAGAGTTTAATGATCTGGACAGTTTTGTTTTGTTTATTAAAATCACATTGGGGCCTTTTTATACCATTGTAACAAAGATTTGACTGAGTACCTATCTGCTTTCTCAAGCAGATGACTCTGGGCACTCTTCTTTATGACTTGGTTAATGGCTCATCTTTAAAACAAGGCGATTTTTCTAGCTCTAAATTATTTGACTCTTTGAGAGGTAGATGGGGCCTGTCTTTACAACTTTAATAGCTGCCATTTTTGTGAGTATCGGCCTCTCCTTTAGGAACTGATTGTGACCCTTAAAATAATAATTCATCCTTTTCCCAACTTTATGCCTCCAAATGTCGATTTCTCATCTTCTCCTGATATTTTGCCATTCCCCAACCCTTTTACCCAAAGATGCTCTAAGTCCAACAGGAAGCAGCAAAGCTCAGTGCTTGAGGGCAGTGTCTCTGGAGGGGCCCAGTCTGGGTGTGTGGTGTGGGCCCATCACTGACCAGCTGTGTGACCTTGGGGGAGTCACGGGACCTCTCCACTTCTGCGACACTATTTATTTATTTATTTATTTATTTATTTTTATTTTATTGTTTTTTTACAGAGAGGAAGGGGGAGGGATAGAGAGTCAGAAACATCAATGAGAGAGAAACATCGATCAGCTGCCTCCTGCACACCTCCCACTGGGGATGTGCCCACAACCAAAGTACATGCCCTTGATTGGAATTGAACCTGGGACCTTTCAGTCCACAGGCCAACACTCTATCCACTGAGCCAAACCCGTTAGGGCATGCCCCACTATTAAAAAAAAAAAAGGTAGGGGTAATGCCAGCAACTGCCTTATAGACAAATACATATAAAGCGCTTAGAACAGTGTTTTAAAGAACCATTTGTTTTTATTGTTGTATATTTATGTGGTGAAGTGGCAAGTACAACCCAGAGCCACCACTGGATTCTCTTCTTTTCGGAAACAGAACAAGAAAGCAAGCAAACAAACAGAGGGCATGGGTCCTGATGTTTCTAGTGATGTTTGTTCTTAGGGGGATCAGCACAGACCACTGTCTCCACCATCAGGAGAAGAGCTCAGCCAGTTGGCAGGCAGAATGGTCAGGATGGCTACAGAGAGCAGGTCAAGCCACGGGTTTAAGAGATGAGGTCATAATTGGGAGTTTACTTACTTCTGCCCAATGAACACTAACTAAGGACCTCATGGACCATACCCTGCACCAGGTAGAAAGGATCCAGTCATTGAAGGAATAAGACCAGTGGGAAAGATAAATGGATTAATAAACAAGGACTGAAAAGGGACATCCTAAGAGTCTGGACTTGCTAGGGAGGGGTTGGAAGTACCCAAAGCCAAGATGTAGAACAGGTAGATCCAAGGGAGTGAGATTTGGGGATATCAAAGTTTCAGGGTCATTGTAGAGAAACCCATGATTGCGTGCCACATAGGCCTCTGGGCTTCTCAAAAAGACCCACACTTTCAATGAATGGTGGGTGTTAGAAAGCTACTTCTCAAAGTGATGAGTAGGTTTCTTTCATCACTACTGGACAAGTATGATATATATATATATATATATATATATATATATATATATATATATATTCTTATACAAGTAGTAAAACAATGAAGCTAAACTTATTTTGAATTGATTCCTTTTCAAATGAATGTAATCATGTATATGAAAAAAACAAATCTCACCACGGCAGTGCTTTTAGGGACCAGGTCAGGAACAAGGGTCAGTACCTTGGAGAGCTCCAAGGGGGTTCCAAATAGCTGAGGCAGGCAACTAATGTGCTATGAGGCAGAGCCTGCTGCAGGGACCAGCCAGGTGTCAGCCACCACCTCCTGTGAGCATCATTGCCTGGTATTACTCTTAGGTGGAGGCCCCAGAAATGGGTCATGACAGATGGGGACCAAGGGCCCCAGGGTGGAGATTGGATATCAGTTCCCTCCCTGGATGCAGTCTTCCTGGTACCCAGGAAAGATCATTGCACCGATCCTAGAGTCACCTCGTAGGCTCTGTCACTACTAGGGTGTTTGTGAAGTTTTGTTGGCTTGAAAGTGTTGGCAGCATTTCTTTTCTAGCGCAAGTGATGTAGTTATTTGAGATAAGAAATTGAAAGGGTTGTTGCTGCCTGAAGGCAGAACCAAAGAACTGGGACAAGCTCAGCAGCAGTTCTGCAAGTTCAGCCTCATGGATATGTGGATTTCTCCAGTTACCCAGTCCATCCAGTTCTTGTGGGTGTCTGGGGGTCTGCCTGAGAGACACAGGGTGAGCCAGGCATTGAAATATTTGTGGCTGGCTTTGGCCCTGATCAGTGGAGCCTGACCAAGTCTGGTGTAAAACCCGACTGACTGCAGCTTGGAAGATGACCACTTGCATCTGGTGTGTGCACTGTTCTTTCCCATCAGATGAGTGTATGGGTTGGATATTTCTCTTTTGGAACAAGGCATGCAAAAAATAATTTATAGGTTCAGGGAAGTCCCCAGCCAGCTGTGAACTCTGGGGAGATGGTACTGTCCGCAGATTTTGTACACAGAGCTCCTCCATTGCACCTTATTTTTCTAGCTCAGTACTGCCATCCACTGGTTCCCCCATGCACTTGAATGTCTTTTCTGTGTGAGACTGGGGTGTGCACCCAAGGTCACCATAGACCCTGGATTTTCAGGGGACAATTCCAAGGGTAGGGGCTTTCATCCTTTTCATTAAAAGTGATTCAGTCATAAATGTATGACTGACTGTGACTTGACTATATGCTTTTGTAAACCAAATAGATTCATAAATCAGGAAATGAATCTTCAGCCAAACCGTATGTCTAAATTTTGCATATAGGAAATTTGGTCATCATATGTCCAAGGCAGAAAGAAAATAATTTTGAACTCCTGAGCCATTTAATCCATTGGAGGAATCACCAGTGTTGACAAGGAGCCTGAGGCTGCACTGGCTTTGGTGGGAAGGAGGGTCATGATTGATTAGTGATGTCTTCCATGGGCATCATATGGCCAGTGGTGGTTTGTGGACTTTGGTACCAGCCATTTCTGCTCCAAGCTCCCACTGTCCTCAAGCTGCTCCAAGTCTTTCTTGCCAATATATTGGGGTGGGGAGTGGGTGAAATGGGTGAAGGGAGTCCAATGGTACAAACTTTCAGTTATAAACTAAGTAAGTCCTGGGGATATAATGTACAGCTAATAAAACTATATACTGCATATTTGAAAATTGCTAAGAGAGTAGAACTTAAGAGTTCTTATGACCAGAAAAAAATATCTTGCAACTATGTATGGTAGCAGATGTTAACTAGACTTATTATGGTGATCATTTTGCACTATATGAAAATATCAAATCATTACATTATATGCCGGAAACTAGTAAAATGTTACACACTAATTATACCTCAATTAGAAAAAAGAAAATTTATGTCACCGCTGAATAAAAGAAATTTTAGAG
This sequence comes from Vespertilio murinus, assembly GCA_963924515.1. Taxonomy (NCBI): domain Eukaryota; kingdom Metazoa; phylum Chordata; class Mammalia; order Chiroptera; family Vespertilionidae; genus Vespertilio; species Vespertilio murinus. Next base: position 28,806,887 of record OZ004706.1, read on the forward strand.
ATAAATGATGGTGAAGGTTGCACAACAATGTAAATATACTTAATGGTATAGGACTGTACATTTAAAAATGGTTAAAATGTAAATTTTATTTTGTCACATATGTTTTCTCACAATTAAAAACAAAACAAAACAAAACAGCCCAGCTGGCATGGCTCAGTGGTTGAGCATCGACCTATGAGCCAGGAGGTCATGTTTCAATTTCCAGTCAGGACACATACCCGGGTTGTGGGCTCAATCTCCACTGTGGGTTGTGCAGGCAGCAGCTGATCAGTGATTCTCTCTCATCAATGATGTTTCTATCACCCTCTCCCTTCCTCTCCCATATTAATAAAATATATGTTTTTAAAAAAGTAACATTTAAGAACAAAAAGCCCCAAACCATACAAAACTTTGAGAAGTAGATAGATGCTTGCATAGTCTCAAACTACTTCTTTTAAGATATTTATTAATTGCAAAGGGCAGAAAAGTACCTTTACAATGGAGGAACCTGGCAGATGCCATCTTACCAAAAATAAGAGGTTAATATCGCCAGTAACAGGATATATTCATGTAGTCCCTGAAACATATTCTGTGGTATCCTTGTCAAAATACATACTTTCAGTCTAATAAAGAGAAAATATCAAATAAATGCAGGTAAAATGGCATTTTAAAAAAGTGAACAATAACTTTAAAAGCATCCAGATCGTGAAAGACAAAGAAAGGCTGGAAACTGTTAGAGATTGGAACAGACTAAGGCTTCCTAACAACAAAATGCAATGTGGAATCTTTAACTGAGTCCTAGAACAGGAAAAAAAGGACCTTTGTGGAAAACTGATAAAATTCAAATACGGCCTATCATTTAGATGATAGTATTATATTAATGTTATTTTCCTATTTTTGACAATACTATGGTTATATAAGATGTTGACATCGGGAAAACCGGGTGAAAGATATGCAGGAACTCTGCTGTTTTTAAAACTTTTCTATAAGTCTAAAATGATTTCAAAATAAAAAGGTTAAAAAAAAAAAGAATAAAAAGGCTGTGTGTGGTTTTTAAGTGGACAGGGGGGTAAAAATAAAATAAAAGTGAACTGTCAAAACCGGTTTGGCTCAGTGGTAGAGCATCGGTCTGTGGACTGAAAGGTCCTGGGTTCGATTCCGGTCAAGGGCATGTACATTGGTTGTGGGCACATCCCCGGTGTGCAAGAGGCAGCTGGTTGATATTTCTCTCTCATCGACGTTTCTAGCTCTCTATCTCTCTCCCTTCCTCTCTATAAAATACCAATAAAATATATTTTAAAAAAATAAAAAAATAAAAGTGGACTATAATTAGGGCTCTGGAGTTAAATAAAAAGTCTATATGTATATAAAAGGCTAATATGCTAAGTATCTGACCATCCAACCGGTTGCTATGACACACACTGGCTGCAAGGGGGCAGATGCTCAATGCAGAAGTGCACAGAGAAACAGCACCATGGACCTGACACCTACAAAGCAACACTTGGCCTCCCCCAAGCGGGACACAGGCCCACCATCACCCTGGAGCCACACCCTACCAAATCGCAGATGATGCTGCAAAGACCCCATGGCTCAAAATACAGCACAGCCCAGCCCAACACCAGAAATGATGGCTGTGAGCAACTGGTAATAATGTCACGTAGCAATACCCAGCTTCCTCTCCCTAGTGATGACTAGCCTCCTTGTAGTTTCTTCAGCCCAGGAACATGGCTTGCTTTATAGCCAGGTGAAAACATTTTACACTTTAACCAAATGTCTGTGGAGCATTTTCCTGTGCCTCATCTCATTTGATCCTCACAGAAGTCCTGGAGTAGGTAGATAGGAGACTCGGTAGAATCCTATTTTCTTTTCATTAGCTAGAAAATGGAGATTTAGAAAGCTTAGAAACTTGGCCTGACTGAAAAGAAGTAAGAAATGGTGGACCTTGAAAATGATTTCAGGTTTTGTCTCTGTGCAGACTATATTTTACCCTTTGTTCTCCCTGTGTGATCTATAATAATAATCTGCTTTGTGTTGATATTTACTGCTGAGTTTCTGACAGTTGCCTGAAAGAGAAGTTGGGGTGCTTCACTGGGCTGGAAAAAGTTTAGCTAAATCAGAAAGCAGGTCTAATTAAGCAAGTTTATTCTATATCTATAAAAGGCTGAGTTAACTCATACTTATGTGATACATATAAAGCTCTCACTGGCGCCAATCTCACGAGTGTGTTTCCATCTGTCATTGTTGATTGTGAATTTGGTTGACACTTCTATTATAGAGAAAGGGCAAATAGCGATATTAAAATATTTCTTCTAATTAATTTCCTTTCAATGTGCACACATCTGTGCACCAGGCCACTAGTAACAAATAAGTTGTCTAAGTCATCAATAGTGAAGGACTGTTGCCCTGATGTGGTAACCATTCCAGAGGCTGAAGAGGCAGACCTACGCCTCACATTGCCTTCAGAAATAGAGCAGGAGAAAAGGCTGTGTTAGGGTTTCTCGTCACTCCTTGCACAGCACACGGCCAGCCCTGTTCTGAATCTAAATGGGGCTTCTCAACTTGAGCCCATCTGGCTTAATGGGGAGAATCTGGTGTTTGGTGGCACACAGATTTGGCCATAAATCCTGAATGCTCCACATATGCCATGGGACCATGGGAAGGTTACTTAACTTTTCTGTTGACTGGTCTATAAAATTGAAATAAGAATACCTGCCTGTCAGGTTTATTATAATAATTAAATCATCAAGCATATTGAAAGTGCCTGGCACATAGTAGGTGCTCCATAAACAGGAGCCCTTACCACAACTTATAAGGACAAAGAACTGCGTTGCTTGCTCCAAAGCTATTTGAATAAACCTATTTTACAGAATGAGAGTTGCTTGTACTTCGGGCAATAATTTCATCCCACTTCGACTCCCAAATCCATAAAATAAATAAAGGAAGTGACCTTTGCTAGGTGATTTGGAATTTCAGTGGAAGTTTCTGTAATTGCTAGTTAACGGGCCCAGGAAAGAGGCTCTTGTGCAATAATTGGAGGTGTGCAGGTCAGGACATTTAATTATGGCCTGGCCTCCTGGAATAGAAACCTTGGGACCATGACAACACCTTTCTGCATCAGCCTGATTAAGTCAACAAATTGTTCTCAGCCCAAACTGCTCAGGGACAAGGGCTTTCTCCTGCTGGAATTTTTGGGTCATGACATGCCAGTCCAAGTCCTTGACAAAGGCGGGACCAGGACATGACAGGGCCTCTGCTTCAGAGGCATCTGCCATCCGGCGGGCGAGACCAGCAGAGATGGACCTGCTAGGGAGAGGCAGGGCAGTGTACGGTCTGCAGAGGCAGCAGAGCCCAGGGCTTAGCAGAGCCTGCCTGCCCAGGGTCAAAGCCAGGCCCCCTCCCCCTGACGGTGGTGTGTGTCTGGGACACGTAACTTAACCCCTTTGGGCCCAGTTTCTAAAATGGGGATATCATAGTACTTACCTCCTGGGGTTGCTATGAGGATTAAATGGGATAATGTATATAACGTGCCTGGGATAGTGACTAGCACATGGTGTCATTGCTTGCTATTTTATTATTGAGTTACCTGAAAAGGAATGACTGCTGGGTCCAAGTTATCAGGGAAATCAGCAGGGACCATGGTGCCTTCTCCACCACCCACTGTTGGCCAGAGCATCCTCACTCCTGCCCTCTGGCCCCTCACTGCTGGGCACCTCTGTGCCTTTGCCCCTTTGACCTCCTGACATATTCCAATGCCTGCACCATCTAAGATCCAGGCCAAACATCGCGACCACCATGGCATCCTTCCTGCCCTTGGCCTGCCCCCAGTGGGGCCAATCGCCTTCTCCTGACCTCCAGGAGCACCTGTTGTCACCTGGCGACTTGAGCCCCGTCTGCACTGCTCAGGTGACTTGGTTTCTTGTGCAGAAATCTTGGGACCATGACATGAAATGCTGGAGGCAGGCATACCAGGATGTCTACTCTGCTCCTAACTTGCTAGAAGTGAGACGCTAGAAAATCACCTCCCCTCTCATCTCTACAAATGGGCACCACCACCTGGCAGGGCTGTGTAGAGAGGGTGCCTGGCCCATCACTGAGTTTCAGTGAAGGTCGAATTCTTCCCTCCCTCCCTCGCCCCTCACCTCTGTCTCCTCGGGAGAGGTCAAACACATGAGTTTCTGAGTGCCTGCCTCTCCTATCCTATGGGTTCCTGGGACCCACCATGAGGCTAACACATGCTGGGCTCAGCATAGGTTTGTACCCCCCCCCACATCCCCCTCATCCCAACTCCATTCTCTAACGCAGGGCTATCAGGTAGCGGGGAGGGGTCCTCAGCGAGAGGGTTAGTAGCAGAAGGGAACAGAGTCCAAAGCCGCATGGCTGCGGGCTCTGGGGTCCAGCCTGGGCCCTCTCCTGGGTTCCGCCTTGCTCTACCGGAGGAGAACCAACTGTGCTCTGCTTTCAAATCTGAAGCATGTCAGTGGGCACGGTCTCTCCCACATCAGAGCCCAGGGAAGTGGTGGGGGTCGGGAGTGGGCGGGGAACGGGGGTGGGGAGGTCGGAGGAGAGGAAATTCGGCTCCGTGACCGTGACGGAGACCTGGAAATGATTCATCCCGTCCACCTGAGGGGCGTAGGCGGTGTGGGGGCGGTGAGCACGTCACCGTCTGGGTCCTGTCCATTGACCTTTCTTGGGAAAAGCAGGGAAGGCGTGGCGCCGGGAGCCCCCAGCCCTCGGGGTGTTCCTGAGGTGCACAGGAGTCTGAGCGGGGCTGAGGGCCCTGCCACCCCGTCCCTGCCCCTGCCAGGCCCCCCTCCCCGCTGAAGTTCTGCGAAGGGAAAGCAGCAGTGACCCTCCTGCTCAGCTTTTACTCATATGACGCTGCTGCTGCTGTGAGAGAAGCTGCCCCGTCCTGGCCGCCGGCTGCATGCCAGGTGCCCAACTGGCATCGTATTCTCACCACAGCCTCCAGAGGTGGGCACTTCTCTCGCCCCATTTAACATAAGGAAACAGAGGCTCACGGAGGTGCGGGCATGTGCCCAAGGCCTGGAAGGGTGAGAGTGAAGGAGCAGGGGCTCCTTCTCAGGGCTGTAGGCCCCCAAAGCAGCCGGCCACATGACGCGCTGCTAGAGGGGGGGATGAGGAAGCGAGCTAAGGATAAGGCGGAGGAGCTCTGGGGATCACCTGTCTCCCCCCGTGTGCTCAGGTTGGTCACCTGGCTGGGTGCCTGAGGTTAGGACACCAAAGGCTGTCAGCAAGAAGAGGGGAGACAGGAAGGGCACAGCTTTGGGGATGGCAGCAGGTCTAGGCTGGAAGGATCCTCGGTGGGGCAGTGAGGGGGTAGGCCCGGAGGACAGAGGGGAACAGCCAGAGGGGGGTGTTACCTTTAGGAAGGGGGGCGGAGGGCAGGCTCCAGAGGCGTTATCTGGCGGGGAGGACGGAGAGAACTGACATCTTGGAGATACCTGCGGTGTTCCAGGCCTTACGCAGGGAGCGGGCCCCCTGCCAGGGGTGGGACCCGGATCAGAATAAGGCTGACTTTGTGCCTGGAGGAAGCTCAGTGGAGCGGGGGAGACAGGTGAATGTGACGCGCTCTACCAGAAACAGACGTGCTATGCAGACAGACGTGTGCAAGTCGCTCTGGTGGAGCCGAGGGGGGACTGGATGGGGGGTTGGTTAAAGAAGGATGCCCATTTGAGCTGAGTCTTTTAAAATATATATTTTTTTATTGAATTTTTTTTACAGAGAGGAAGGGAGAGGGATAGAGAACTAGAAACATCGATGAGAGAGAAACATCGATCAGCTGCCTCTTGCACACCCCCTACTGGGTATGTGCCCACAACCAAGGTACATGCCCTTGACAGAAATCAAACCTGAGATCCTTAAGTCCACAGGCCGATGCTCTATATCCACTGGTTAGGGCCTGAGCTGAGTCTTGAGTGGCGAGCGGTTGTTCATCGGGCAGCCTGAGGGAGGCAGCATGGGGACACATGCCAGGGAGCAGGGCCAGCACCAGGGGGAAGGCAGGCTGGGCTCTGGGAGGAGCGGCTGGAGGGGCAAGCCGGGTCCAGTAGGGAAGCACCATGGGGTTACCCAGTGGCTCCTGGACACTGCAGGTTGAAGCCAAGAGTCACTTAGCTAAGTACTTAGATTGGTATTCAGAGAAGTGACTTGGCAGCCAGTGGAAGGTGGGCGAGGCAGGGGCTGGGCTGTTGGAGAGGCTGGGAGCTCCTGCCACTGGGGTGAGAGGAGAGTCCTGCCAACAGCCATCCTCAAGCCCAGCTGCCACATGGGATCTGGGAATCTAGGATGGGCAGGTGCCACCCTCCGCTCCCCCTCCTGGGTGAGGACCAGAGGAAAGGTGGGGCAGCGTGGCCCAGTGCCCTGCAGACGGAGACAGGGACAGTGGACACAGCCCCTCTGACGGTGCCCCACACGATGCTGAGTGCTCTGCCTGCCAGGCAGATGTTTTTGCTGAAACTCGGGGTGAATAAATGGGGGCACAGAGAGAATGAGGAAGTTGCCCAGGTCACAAGCTGATGGCGGCTGAGCTGGAATTCCACCCTGGGCCTTGTGACCTCAGAGGCTGCCCCGGCCACGAGGGGCCGGTCTCTGGACTCTGCCTGGCTTCTTGTCTCACTGGTTCTGAGTAGCTGCTGCTGCTGCTGCTGCTACTTTTATTTATTCATTCAGCAAATACTGATGCCAGCCACGTGCCAAGAGCGGGGAGTCTGGGGTGAGCTAGGCACAGCTCTGGGGTGCATCACCTCGCTCTACAGAGGAGAGGGACACACACACACACACACACACACACACACACACACACGGCACAAAGTAGCCTGTGGGAGAAAACAGTCAGATGCTCTGAATGGATGATCTTCACTGGGACACAGGAGGTGCTTTTGTGGAAGAGATGGCTCAGAACCCCTTTCCTCCTCACGTGCCCTGTGCCCGTAGCTCCCTGCTTTGCTCTCATCTTAAACCAAGGGACACGAGGCTGGACACAGACCCTGGCACTTGCTTATATATCCTCTCACCAAGGAATATAGTGATTTTAAAAAAATATATTTTATTGATTTTTCACAGAGAGGAAAGTAGAGGGACAGAGAGTTAGAAACATCGATGAGAGAGAAACATCGACCAGATGCCTCTTGTACACCTCCTACTGGGGATGTGCCCGCAACCAAGGTACATGCCCTTGACCGGAATCGAACCTGGGACCTTTCAGTCCACAGACCGACGCTCTATCCACTGAGCCAAACCGGTTTTGGCAGAATATAGTGATTTAATGAACACTCCCCCCCACCGGGGGGCCAGCCTGTCCTCACTACCATCGTAGGTGGTGGCACTGTCTCATCCCCATTACACAGGGTAAACTGAGGCTGAGAGGGGGTGTCCTGGACTTGCCCTAGGTCGTTTGGACCCGGACAGCCCGCTGTCCTCTGCCTCCCTCATTCAGTGGAAGTTTGGTGTATATCCAGTGGGCTTTTCTAAAGGCATCAGGCCAATTAGGTTCCCAGCTGGAATATTAAATATTTAAAATCCTCTCATGTAGTTTAATTGTCAGGACACCACAGAGCTGGGAAGGAATGGCCTCATGGTTCATGTGCACTTGCTCACCAGGAAAGCTGGCCTTGCTTTCTTCTAGAACCTTCTTGCGGAATTAGCTCTTGTCTCCTGGTTGTATTTTATGCTGTAACTCACTTCCCAGAATTAAAAATGTGTGTGTATATTTCGGGGGGAGGTGAGGACGAGGATGCTCCAAAAACAGTCAAGCATGGGATTCGTTAAATCCTCTCATCTATTCGCTCTCCCCAGCTTATGGCAGAAGAAGTGTGAAGGCACTACAATTAAACGCGCGTACATTTTTTTCTAGGCAATTGTGGAGAATGGGTTTTTTTTTATAATTCAGGCAATATTTTAAATGCTTCAAGTGGTGCGGATAAATTTGACACCCATAGTAAATTATTTAATAATCTAAGGAAATCTAATTTCCTTCCCTCTTTTTCATTCTCTCTCTCTCTCTCTCTCTCTCTCTCTCTCTCTCTCTCTCTCATAAAAGTTCTTTTTCGTATGTTGGGTCACCTGAGGGAAATGAGCCCAAGACCAGTTTAGGACACTAGGGTTTGTTTTTGATGGTACTACTCAGTACTACATGACCTTGTATAAAAGCATCTAGTATTGCCGAGCCTCAGTTTCTGTGGCTGTGAAAGGGGCACAGGCATCCTTATCCAGCAGGTTTGTTTTAAGACTAAACACATTGGTGTGCATGAAGCACTGGCTACAAATCTTGGCAGAGGGTGTCTTGGACTTTTGCCCGGGAGCCCGCTCATCTGATAGTGGCAGAGAACCATGAGGCAGACAAAGGACAGACCGGCGAGGGCTGCGGGAGCGGGAGGGAAGCCCGCCTTCGCAGAGCGGCTAAGAGAAATCCGAGGCCGGGGCATGTAAAGCGGGTTTTTCAGAGTCAGTAGGAGCTGTTTGCACAATTATTTACATAACCCTACCTCATTCCAAATAAAGCTTTTAAATGGTTTATAGGCATTCGACATGAAGGTAAAATGAAGGAGGAAGTAAGGCATAGGAAAATAAGGGGACCAAACGAAAGCCATGGAGTCGGTTAGGACCTAAAACTGCTGGAGGTGATTGGCATGAAGCTTCTTAGCAATGAAAACAGAAAGGGAACGTGATCAGGCTGGCAGGTCTCAATCACTGTGTCCGTAGGATAAACCAGGGCCCAGGATATGCATGGCTTTCCCTGGAGCTAAGAACTGAGTCATAGTCTCCCCATGACCCCTCAACAAGGGGACTCTGTGTGACGTAATTCTTAGTGTCATCACTACAATAACCATGTCATTCCACAGTGACTGCCTCTGACAAGTGTGATAGGTGTGCCAGGCAGGGAACAGTGTTCTTGGCAAGAAGGAACAGCATGAGCCCGGCTCCAATTTTTTTTAAATTTATCTTTTTAATCCTCACAATCCTGAGGATATGTTTTTCACTGATTCTAGAGAGAGAGGAAGGGAGAGGGAGAGAGAAAGAGAAACATCGATGTAAGAAAGAAAACATTCAGTTTGCTTCTCACATGTGCCCTAACTGGGTATCGAATCCACAACCTGGGTGTGTGCCCTGACTGGGAATCGAACCTGTAACCCTTCGGTGCATGGGAAGACATTCTAACTGACTAAACCACACTGGCCAGGGCCCAGATCCAAGTCTTTATTAGGAGCTCAGTATAGGGTATGCCTGTGGGCCTTGTATTAGCATAGTTTTGGGAGGAGTGACCCAGTGGAGTCCCTGGGTCACTAGAAGCAGTCTGGGGGTGCATGGCATTACATGAGGTGAGGGGTACACAGGAAGAGCAATGTTGGGGTGTGGGAGACCTGTTTTGAGCTGGGATGAGACAGGTCAGGGCAGCTGTGGCCCGTGTGCTTGGACCATCAGTGGCTGAGTTGGCAACTGAGAAGGCAGGCTCTTGGGAGGGCTAGCAGCCGGATTGGCTGGGCTGCCCCTGGCCTTGGCCGCCACAGGCTGGACACCTCTATAGAGATATTGCAAAAACGTTTTCGTCTATGAAATTCGAAACAAAAACAAATACACATACCCTGCAGGCTATCAGGAAGCCATGTGAGGAACCTGAGCTGTCCCGTTGTCAGAGCCTCATATTTTGGGGTTTTTGTCTGTTCTATTTTTGAGGCTGGTAAACTGGTTTCCTGTTTGTTGCAAAATGGGTGGCTGTCGCTGTCTGTGCCTGGCCTGACAGGAGGTGGCCTCACCAGCTCCTGTTGTTCTGCCATAAGCCGGTTTCCTCCTGAGAAGGGGCCAAGAGGAACCCGGGATTGCCGGGGCACCGAGCCAGGGCACCCTGCCAGCGCTTCCCAGGACGCCCCGGTGACTGAAGTCGCCAAGCGCAGTTGGGCAGTGCCCCTGAGGGGACATTTCATACTCCGGAGTCAAATTAGAGACTCAGTAGGTGCGTGAGGGCGGGACTCAGAAGAATGAGTCATCATTGGGAGAATAAAGGAGGAAACAAAAAAGTGATGTTAATTGATAACATTGATTCTTGCTACAAGGTTCCTATCTCATTTGTTACATATTATTCCTATTTTACAGCTAAGGAGGCTTAGGGTCAGGAACATTGGACTGGAGTCATGGAATCAGGATGTTGGCACGTTGATATGTCTTGGAGAGCAAGTTCAACATTCCTCCTACTACCTTTTTTGTTTTTAATATTTTTAAAAAAATTGATTTCAGAGAGGAAGGGAGAGGAAGAGAGAGACAGGAACATCAATGATGAGAGAGAATCATTGGCTGGCTGCCTCCTGCACGCCCCACTGGGGATTGAGCCTGCAACCCAGGCATATTGACCAGAATCGAACCTGGAACCCTTCCGTCTGCAAGCCAACACTCTATTCACTGAGCCAAACCTGCTAGTGCCTCCCCATTACCTTTTTATTGAAGCTCAAAGAGGCAAAAGAAGCCTGTAGCAACTCACATAACCAGTTAGTAGTAGAATCAGAAAGTTACTTAATTGGTGCTTTCTAGCCAACTGGTTTTCCAAAGTGCCTTAGATGCTTTCCAGCCTGGCAGGGAAATGATGCCAGTCTGGCATGGACAGAGTTGGACCCTAAGCCAGGCCACCCAGCCCGCCAGTGTGGGGTCTACATTTGCAAACATCGCCTCTCCAGGCACCTGGGTGGTGACTTCCAAGCTGGCCCTCTGGGTCCCAGGGTTCTACCTCCCACCCCGTCCCCTCACCTATTCACTTCATGCCATTTCAGGCTCTCTGACATCCCCTGAGGGGCCATGGATTGCAAGAGGGTGTAGGTCAGGCTGAGGGATCCCACTGGCAACTCCTCCCTTGTCTTTTGGGGCTCAAACATTGAAAGTCGTTCTAAAAGTGCAGGTCTGCTTTGTTGGCTGGTTATTCCCTTTCGTTGGTGGTTCTCAACCTGCTCCGGGACCCCTGGGACATTACTGTAGGAGGTCTGAAATCGGTTTTCACACATGTAGTTTCTCAGTCAATAGAGGCTCAAAGTTGTCCCGAATTCTTGGCAGTAAGTCTTTAACTGCCTCAGTCTGGAATCACTACCTGGGGCATTCTCAGGTCTTAGGAGCTCTTCTTAAATAATTATTTTTCCAAATTAACTCAATCCAGGGCTGGTAGAGGGTAAAATACCCCATCAGCCTAGGTGGCATCTCCTTGAGAGACCTTGGAGGGGGAAAGAAGAGGGAGCAGCTTGAGGGGGAAAATGACCTGGTCGGGGAGGGGTGGGCATTTGCTCCCCACAGTGTCTCCTCCACTCCTCCTGCCTTGGGTAATGTCCTCCGCCATCTCTTCCTGCTGAGGCCCTCCCTCCATCTGTGGCTTAGAGCAGATGACCCTCTACCAAGAGCCAGCATCGTCTTCTTCCTCCACCCTAATCAGCCCTCGGTTTTACCTCCTCTCCTCTAATCTGCCTTTGTCATACCTGCTTTTAAGTTCTTTGTGACTATTTAACTCCACTTGGTAATTGTAGCTCCTTAAGTGAGAAGATGTTATTAATTACTAGAGCCCAGTGCACAAAATTCATGCACCAGGGGTGGGGGGAGGGGTCCCTCAGCCAGGCCTGCACCCTCTTGCAGTCTGAGAGCCCTTGGGGGATATCCAACTGACGGCTTAGTGGGCCTAAGTCATCAGTCGGGCATCCTTAGCTCTGCAGAAGGGGCGGGAGAGGCTCCCACCGGCTACTGTGCTCTCCAGGTATGAGCCCAGCTTCTGGCTGAGTGATGCTCCTCCTGTGGGAACACACTGACAACCAGGGGGCAGCTCCTGCATTGAGCGTCTGCCCCCTGGTGGTCAGTGTACATCACAGTGACCGGTGGTTCCATCATCAGGCAGAAACTAGCTCTCTGACATCCCCTGGAGGGTCCTGGATGGCAAGAAGGTGTAGGCCAGGCTGAGGGATCCCACTGGTGCACAATTGGGGCGGGGGAGGGATGCGAGAGGTTAACCAACTGGGGAGGGACCACAGGAGGGCTCCAGCGTGTATTTGGCCTACCTCTCTCAGTCCCAATCAGCCAGACCCCAGCAGCAAGCTAACCTACTGGTCAGAGCATCTGCCCCCTGGTGGTAAGTGCATGTCATAGTGACTGGTCAACTGGTTGACTATCTCCCCCCCTGGTGGTCAGTGCACATCTTTGCAAGCAGTTGAGCAGCCTTAGTATATTATTAGCATCTTATGCTTTGATTGGTTGAACGGCTGACCAGATGTTCGGACACTTAACACTATTAGGCTTTTATTATATAGGATAGTTTGTTTTCCCCACATCGTGGTCCAGGGCCTGATCATGTGGAAGAAAAGGAGAAGGCAGTCCCTGGAGGAACCACTGGGAATGGCAGGAAAGAGTGGTCCCAGATCAACCCCATCTTCTTTCCCCTGGGCCTGTCATCTTTGCATAGGAGGCATCTTGTCATGTGGGTTCCTAATACCTCATGTTTTGCAGATTTTGTGAAAGGGGCTTCTGCCTTACTTTTGCATAGCTGGCCATTTGAGGTCCCTCTTTAATTACGATTTTGGTATTTATTGCTAACAAACTTTCCCAACTTAGTAGCTGAAGACAACGATTTATTATTTCTCATAATTCTGGCAGGTTGTTCCCAGCTGAGCAAGGCTGAGCTGACTCCAGGAGCTGCAGTCACCTGGCAGTGGGATTGGACTCACACGACTAGGGCCACAGTGCTGGGCCATGTCACTCTCCCGCCTGGCCTCCCAGCCCCCAGCAGTCCAGACCCAGCTTCCTCACAGCACGTGGTCTCAGGGTTCCATAAAACAGAAGCTGCCAGTGCAGGTCACGAAGGCTCAAGGAGTGACCGCAGTGGGGCCCTGCTAGTGGAGCCCTGGTTAAATGAGCAGGGGAGCCGGAGCCTTGTCTCAGGCCTTGTGCTGGGCTGGCAGACACCTGCTCAGGGATGGGCTTCGGTAGTGGGTCCTCCATAAGCCTCAAGAATATTCCTACAGAGACCTCCAGGTGACAAAGAAAGGGGTCATTGAACGGTGACTTTGTGCCATGCCATCCATACACACACCTGGAGAAAAGGGCAAGGAAGACTTCTCATTGGTTTCAGAGCACAGCTTCCAGAAGGATCAGAAAGAAAAGGAGGAGGTGGAAGCCCAAACCTCTGGTTCCTCCTTTATGCCAGAACTTGTGGCTTGTTTTCATCTACATGAGCAGAGCGGTCCTCAGTGCAGCTGAGGAAGCACTTATCAATATTCCTTGTGGGGAAGAGTGTGGGATGCTGCTTTTCAAAATTTTTTTATTTTTATTAATTATAAGGTAACATGTTTATTATAGACTAGAGGCCCAGTGCATGAATTTGTACAGGGTGGGGTCTTGCCAGACTGGCCCCGATTGGGGCCTGATCAGGGCCTTGCCAGCTGGAGGAAGGGGCTGTGGGAGGTTGGCCAGCCAGCCTCACCCCCGATTGGTGTGTGGGGGACTAACTGGGGTGGAGCTGGATAGGGGAGGGGCTGCAGGCTGATAGGGGTGATGGGGGATGATCAAGGGTGGGGCCAGCCATGGGTAGGGGCTGTGGGTGGTGTGCCAACAGCCCTGTCCCGGAATGGAGTGGGAGAGCTGATCAGGGACCAGCATCCTGGGGGAGGGGCCATGGATAGTTGGCTGGTTGGCTCCACCCTGATCAGAGTGGGGAGGCTGGATCTGGGGTAGAGCTGGCTGGGGGGAGGGGCCATGGGCCTATTAGGGTGGTGGGAGCTCATCAGAGGTGGGACCAGCCTGGAGGAGGGGTCATGGGTGGTTGGCCGGCTGGCCCCACTCCCAAATCCAGTTGGTTCCCTCGCCACAGTGGGTGTCATAGCGACGAGTCATTCCAGTTGTTCCAGCATTCTGGTTGCTGGCTTTATATATATATAGATGATTTAGAATATATAGAATGCTGACACCTGGTAAGGGTAAACTGCCTGCCCGGTTAATAAGTGTGGAGTGTGGATTTGGACTAGAGAGAGGCCGCAGCATGGGCCCAGTGCCCCTCTTCATCCACTCGCTCATTCACTCAAACGGCTTCATATGTGTTGTGGACTACATCTTCTCATTTACTTCTACAGGGAAAGAATCTGTCAGGAGGCAAAGGTAGTGGCAGGGCTGGGAAGTATGTTTAATGTCTGTATAGAAAGGTGGACAAGAAATAAGTACAGGTGTGTGTTTGTGCATGGGTTAGGACACACGCATACCTTTCCCAACTCTGCCCACTGGCAATGGTGCTCCTGTAGAAACGGGCACACCCAGTGCCAGGTCTTTGTCTCCACATGCCCACTTCCCAATAGAGCTGTTCCTCGGAGAAACAGCTGATTCTGGGGCTGGGCAGGGAAAATACAGCTTGAGCCTGGAAGATTTTATAGTTCTAGAAAGTCAGGAAGTGCTTAAAAACAAAATCAAGGCAACAGATGAGAGTGTGTCTAAAGGACGCAGGGTCAACTAAAAAGAGCTCTCAGTGGGCAAAGCTGAAACAATGGGAGCAGTAAAATAAGTAGCAATAGTATTGAATTATGACTGGAAGAACCCATGACTCTACTCATGGCACATAACTGAATGAATAAATAAACAGGGAAGAGGACGAATCTTCTTTGTAGAATTCCAGTGGGTATATGTGCACCGTGCCCCTTCCAGTGAATGAACTTAATTCCTCTCCCCTGGAGGGTGATGATTCACTTCCAGAGAAGGGAGTATGGAGAGGGAAAAGAGTAACTTCACCGTCAATCCTGGAGACATGACCTTAAGCAAGAGATCAAGCTGAGCTTCACCAGCAGGGCAGCTTCTCGGCCCCTCCCTGAGTGACCAGGGTCATGGGACAGTGCAGCCCAACCAGTGGGCGGAGGAGTGAAGGACTCGAGAGTGGCCCGGTTAGAAGGAGGACCTGAGAGCAGCCAGAGCACCAGGCTCAGGAAGGGCCCCTCTGTAGACAGGGAGCATCCCTGCTGAGGGAGAAGAAGCCCAGAGAGCTGGCCCAGGTGTCAGGACCTCTGGCATTGCTGGGGACAGACTGCGCATGGGTGTTCTGGGGATCCCCAGAAGGTGGCAAGTCCCAGTGGTGGCATGGTACAGGTGCTCTGATAGATATTTGGGGGCATAAAGGACAGCAGGAGCCATCAATTCTGCCTGGCAAGGGTGTGGTGAGCGTGTCTGGAAAGGCTTAAGATGAGGGGTGTCTCTGGGGCTGGAGCTGGGGAGCTAAGTAAGTGTTCCCAGGCTGTCCAAGAAGAGTCCCCGAGGAGAAGCAGAGGGTGTGATGCCCGAGGAAAGCATGATACTTGAGGAAACTAAAAATAAACAAGTAGGTTTGGAGCATGGAGTTTGGGAACAGGGAGGGGAAATGTGTGTCTGGAGAGATGAGTAGGAGCCAAACCAGTAAACGGCTTGTATGTTTGTCTTGGATTTTCTGTATATATCACAACCGACTTAAATGACAGTGGCTTAAACACATAAGGGGCTCTTTTCTTTTCTCATAAAAGAACCAAAGGTAGCCAGCCAGCCTGGACTTGGTATGTGGCAGTTCTACAGCATAAGCACTATCTCCGGCTCTTCCTCTCCTTCAGTTACTCCATCCACAGAGCATGGCTTCCATCCTGAAGGCTCCAAGATTTCATCCTCATGTTCCAAGATGGCTACTAGAGCACCAACCATCACTCCCACTTTACACAGAGGAACCAGAGAAAGGGCGGGGCAGCCACGTGTGCCCCTGTCAAAGAGCCTTCTTGGTAGTCCAACCCAGTGATTTGCATCTACAGCTTATTGGCCAGGGCTCAGTCACCCAGCTGCAAGAAAGGAAGGGATGTGGGAGTTTCAAGACAAAATGCCTCCTATTAGCAAGGTGTTAAGAGGTCAGAAGGAATTTGGCCATCAAAGAAAGGGATAGGGTGGTCCAAGGAGAAACAGCAGCAGGTGCAAAGGTGTGTGGATGTGAAGGAGCATGGGCTATTGGAGGAACAGAGAGTGGATCTGAGTGGCTCAAGTGGACTATGTTTGTGTGTGTATGTGTGTACACATATGTATATGCCTGGGTGACAGGGAAGGGGTTAGAAAGAGTTCTGAGAGGCGGGGTGGGGTTAGGCTATGTGATATGGTGAATGCAGTGGTAGGGAGTTTGGACTTTATTCTACAGGAAAGCGTGAATCAGGCAGAGATGTTCAGGGGGTAACTTAATCAGATGGGTTTTTGGAAGCTCAATCGGAACACTGATGTCTGGGAGAGAAAGCATGGGAGGGGTGCTGGTGTTAGAAGGATGTTCCTTGCTCATGGGGCAGGGAGGAAGCGTGAAACATGCTGCGTGGGTATTAAATCATGGGAGTGGAGTTGGCTTGGTGGGAAGGGGCCACGTTGTTGAGGCTGGAGACGTGCCGTGGTAAGAAACAGGGAGCCACTGAAGGTTTTGTTTGTAGTTGGGTTTCCTGACTATGCATTCGTCCATGGCCAGTGGATGCATATCTTTGGCATGGGTGCTTGCTCTTGCTTTTGGAGGAAGGAAAAAAAGGACATTCACTTTTACTGATCACCTTCTATGTTCCAGGTACGCTGCCTCTTACATTTTTTCCGATCTGAAAACGAAAGCACAGAGAGTTTAAGCAACATGTCCACAGTCCAACAGCTAGGAAGTGGCAGGACCAGAGAAGCCAGGTCCGCCAGTCACCTCTGACCCTGGCGTCAGAAACAATACCTGGCCCTGTTTCATAAACCGGCTTCTTTTACTCGGTGGGATTCTTTTGTCTTATATGACCTGGGGTTTGAGCCGGGTGTCATGTGATCCTGTCTGGTGACAAACCACGTATCCACAGCTTCTTTAACTTGTTCTTATTCCAATGAAGCCCTAAAGGAGGCTTTGACGGAGGAAGCAGGACAGGGGAATGCAGCGTGGGCTGGGGGCTGGGAGACCATGTGTCTGGTCCCAGCCTACCTGGTGACCTTACTGGTGGCCAGAGTCCCAGCCCTTTACTTCCTGTTTAGCATTTTCTCTCCTCAGAGAAGTAGAGAGGTCAGACTAAGTCAATATTTTCCAAATAGTCTGTGGGTTCCACCTTCACAATCCACGCCACACTCATTTACACCCCCCTCCCCTTACTATTTATTTCAAAACTCTCCTTGAAATAGGTTTTCATTTATCTATTTATTTATTTACTTTTCACTAAGCTTTGGACTCAATAATAAGGTCTGTTCAATCATGGATTTGGTTTGCTTTTATCTAAGACACAGTAAACTCATAATGATTCATAAAATGCTAAAGTTTGTCTTCATAGCAATCCTATATAATAAAAGGCTAACATGCAAACAGACCAAACAGTGAAACGACTGGTCACTATGACATGCACTTACCACCAGGGGGCAGATGCTCAATGCAGGAGCTGTCCCCTGGTGGTTAGTGCGCTCCCACAGGGGGAGCGCTGCTCAGCCAGAAGCCAGGCTCAGGGCTGGTGAGCACAGCAGCGGTGGTAGTAGCCTCTCCTGCCTCTGTGGCAGCACTAGGGTTGTCTGACTGATGGCTTAGGCCCGCTCCCTGGGCCTAAGCCATTAGTCAGACATCCCCTGAGGGCTGCCAGGTTCATGGACTGCGAGAGGGCACAGGCTGGGCTGAGGAACGCCCCCACCAAGTGCACGAGTTTTATGCACCAAGCCTCTAGTAATATAATAACTGATAAATGTTGAACTGAGCACTTTCCTAAGTATTGTACAGATCTGGAGTCATTTTATCTTGGCAATAACTTTATGAGGTTGATATTTTATTATCCCCATTTTATAGATGAGCAGACTGAAGGACGGAGCGATTACATGGCACACTCAAGGTCACACTAGATCCACCTTAATTAAACTTATAATAACTCACTACTGTACCTGCTCCCACTTGGGAAGCACAGTCATGGCTCTGTCTGAAGTGCCACAGTTCTCTGGTTAGTTCTGCTGCTGCAGGCGTGGCACTGTGAGCCGAGAAGTGATCTGGAGAAAGCGGGTGCTCTAGGAGGGGACCTGCCCCAGCCATGGGGAGCAGATGGGAATTGTAAGGGCGGTGCTAACTCCCTGGGTATGAGGAGCGGGGAGCTGGGAGGCCCCCTG
Source organism: Vespertilio murinus (assembly GCA_963924515.1). Classification (NCBI taxonomy): domain Eukaryota; kingdom Metazoa; phylum Chordata; class Mammalia; order Chiroptera; family Vespertilionidae; genus Vespertilio; species Vespertilio murinus. The sequence goes on from OZ004706.1 coordinate 28,824,962, forward strand.
CCAGGAAGAGCCCTGGGGTTTGGCAGGGGATGTGGAGTTCTGCTTCAGTGGGGAGAAGCCAGGCTCAGCTGCCCAGCAATTAGAGATGGAGAGGAAGGAGCAGCTGGCTGTCCAGCAGAATGACTTACACCAGGCATGTCAAACTTGCGGCTGGCGGGCCACATGCCTCCTTGAAACAAGGCATACGGCCCGCTGGCCACGAGTTTGACATGTTTGATTTACACCATTCTCAGCTGCCTCCAAATCTCACTCCCCTGATGAGATGCCGTATCAAGGAACCTCGTGCCGAGGGCACGAATTACCTGGACCACATCCCAGGACACCATGGCTAGTGAGATGCCTGGTGACTCACCTGTGCTTCCCTGTGACGAATGGAATGGCTGGGCCCCAGGACACACCAGAACAGCAGGATCCATTTTGCTTTGTCCCAGGTTGGGAGGGGAGTCGCCCAGCCACTTCTTCCTGCTTGAGGCCCTCTCCTTGCTCCTCAGTGGGCCCTGGCTCCTCAGCTGCTGCTAGGCATACCAGCTGGATGGCCTTCATGGCCACTTCGTCTCCCTGGGTCTGTGTTCATCTGGAGACAGCCCAAACTGCCTTCTAGTAATTTGGGGGAATCCTGCAAGGAGTCTCCTGTATACCCACAGCCCATCAGCTGCGGTCACCAGGGGTCTGTTTTCTTCCTGCTTCCTGCTCTGGCTCCCATTCCTGCTCCCATGAACTGCTTAGAGAAGCTCTGCCCTTGCCTTTGCCTATCAGGTGGCGGCCACACCTGGCCAGGGGGCTTCAAGGCCTCCAGGTCTCAGGCACAGGGCAGACTCTGGACAGCGATGGGAGGTGGGGTGGAGGTAGGGTGGCACTTTGCCACCTGAGCCCAAGCAGCTTAATTAGTCCAAAGACATAGGAAGCCCATCTTGAGTAGTTCCTAGACTCTGTCTCTGATCTCTGTCTTCAGTGGGGCTCAGAACCAGCCAGGGAGCCTGGGGCATTCTGTCTAGGGGCCCACTTCTTATTTCTTTCTTGCACCACCTCAGCCCCGCTCCTCAATGAAAACTCTTCCTCCCAGCTTGAAAGTCAGCGTGCACATGAAAGGGAGCATGCACAAAGTGGTCTGCTGGGAGCGAGCATGCGTTTATGTAGGGAGGGGTTATTGTCTAGACTGTGTTGTTCCATACGGCAGTCACTTAAAATGTATTTTATGCAACTGAGGAGCTGGTTGTTATTTTTTTTTAATAAAAATATTTTATTAATTTTTAACAGAGAAGAAGGAAGAGGGATAGAGGGTTAGAAACATTGATGAGAGAGAAACATCGATCAGCTGCCTCCTGCACACCCCCTACTGGGGATATGCCCGCAACTAAGATACATGCCCTTGACCGGAATCAAACCTGGAACCCTTCAGTCCAAAGGCCGATGTTCTATCCACAAGTCAAACCAGTTAGGGCTGGTTGTTTAATTTTTATTTAAATGTAAATTTAAAGCAGTATAGAAATTTTTCCATTAAACACACTTGATTGTTATGGAAATACCACGGTTCATTTTAACCTTTATATCCTATAAAATGTCATTGTGCCTGGCTGGCATGGCTCAGTGGTTGAGCATTGACCTATGAACCGGTAGGTCACAGTTCGAGTCAGGGCACATGCCTGGGTTGTGGGCACAATCCCCAATGTGGGTGTGCAGAATTCTCTCATCATTGATGTTTTTATCTCTTTCTCCCTCTCCATTCCTCTCTGAAATCAATAAAAATATATAAAAGGTATGAGTGTAGTTCAGCAGGTCCTTAACTAACATCATTTTGTTCAACATAGCTTTGTTATAATGTTGATTTGGTGCTATAGGAACTTAACTCTTATTTATATCCATTAGTCTATGGTGAACTGGTTTTATGCATACTGTTTTTTCTTTTTTAAAAATATATCTTATTGATATTTTACAGAGAGGAAGGGAGAGAGATAGAAAGCTAGAGACATCAATGAGAGAGAAACATCAACTAGCTGCCTCTTGCATACCCCCCACTGGGGATGTGCCTGCAACCAATGTACATGCCCTTGACCGGAATCAAACCCGGGACCTTTCAGTCCTCAGACCGACACTCTACCACTGAGCCAAACCGGTTTCGGCAATACTGTTTTTTCTTAAAGTTGCAGAACTTATGGAGGACATTGAGTAAGAACCTATTGTATTATAGGTCATGGCAGATGCCAGCACTGTTTCTAGTATCTCATTAATGATCTTTTTATATTTAATACTCAGTGAAAGTATTTAAATATATTGAGTTAAATGAAATATTTATTTCATCTCGTTTCTATTTCCATTTTTTAATGTGGCTACTAGGAAATTACAAATATCACTCATTTTTCTATTGGAAAATATTGGTCAAGAGCAGAAGTCAGTGAGGTTTTCCTGTAAAAGGCCAGATAGTGACTATTGTAGTCTCTGTGGGACATATGGCCTCTGTCTCACCGACTTGAATCTACCATTGGAATGCTGAAGCAGCCATGAACAACCAGAAATGACTATGTAGATGCATTCCAATAAAACTTTATTTATAAAAACAGAGGGCAGGTTGGGTTTGACCTGTGAGCTCTTCTTTGCTGACTCCTGGTCTAGAGTGACAACAGGCAACCGGAAGTGGGCTCTGAAATGTAAACTAGGAACTGCTGAGGGTTAAATGAGCAGCTGGAAGGCAAGGGGCCCTGAGCGGAGGATGGAGTCAGAAGGGGCCTCTGGAATGAAGAGAGGGAAGAGAGGAAACGCACATTCACCGAGAGCTTAATGTGTGCCAGGCATTTCCCCCATATTTTACTTGTATCACCTCCTCTAATTTTTCTCAACAAACCTGTAGAGTAGATACAAGTATCATCATTACCCTCATTTTCTAGCCAGGGAGCCAGGACTCACGCTCAGGCAGCCTGGCCAGAGCCTGCAGGCTCTCCCACCTCCTTTCTCACTGTATGTTCCAACATTTTTATGAGGTGGATGTTAGTAACCTCATTTCACAGATGCACACCTGGGCTTAGTGTGCTAGGAACTTGCCCGAGCTCCTATCTGGTACCTTAGCCTGCCTTTGGTCCTAGGTCACCTGCCTCCTCCTCCCGCTGTGTGTCTTCGTGCAGGGAATGCTCTTGATGACGAAGCCAGGTCTTGTGGCTCCTTGTTCTGGGCGTTGACTCCCTGGCACATGTGGCAAAGGCGATGTCTTTGGAATGGGGCCAGGTGCTCTCTCTGCTCCTCCCCAATGCTGGCGGGAGCCCCTAGGACATTGGGGGCTGGGCTGGGTTCATGGACTCCATGTTACCCCCTCTTCTCATCAGAGGCCAAAGAAAGGGAGGGAGCACCTTGGTACCCCATTTGAAAAGTCACCCGATCTTGTGCTTTTCAGTGATCTCCCCGGGTTTTCACGGACTGAGGGAGGATGCAAAAAGCATGGAGCCAGGGACACCAGAGAAGCGTTTACCAGTGTTCATATATCCCTTGAAACAATGGTCTCCTGTAGTTTGTATACAGCTTTATCTTTTGTTTTTTGTCTTGTTTAATGTTACCATGGGCACATTAGTAAATGTTTTCAAAAACAGAAGTTACGGCATCTTTCCAGTATTCTTTTTTATAGAGTTGTCATTCATCGTTCACTTAACCACCAATCCCTATTGGATTAAACGGGTTGTTTTGATTTTTTGATTTTTTTTTTTTTTTTTTTTTTTTTTTTTTTGCTGTGATAAACAGTTCTTTGACAAACATCTTGATACACCAGTGTTTGATCTGTTACTTCACTCATCTGTTCTAGAGTCCCTGGAGTAGAAATGACTTGCTCAAAGGATGTAAAATTCTGATGTGGACCCCTCCCCATTCCTTGCCCACTCCGTCAGCTTCAGGGCCTCTTGAGCGGATGGGCTGCGGGGCAGAGAGGAGAACGGAAAGAAAGATGAAAGAAAGACGCTAAGCTGATCCTTATGCAGAAGGAGGGCCTGGGGGGACTGCGGCAGGAAGAGGTCAGATCCCGAAGGGAAGGGGGGCTGAGAATAGCTTAGCCACAGGGGAGAGGGGCCTGAAGAAGGAGGTCAGGGCAGGTCTGAGGAGTGGACAGCGGCCTGTGAAGTGGCACTGTAGAGGGAAGAGCAATGGCTGAGGATGTTTAGGAAGCTGCCCGTGACTTGTCCAGGCAATTTCCCTTTGCTACTCCTTGGGAGACCTCAGTCAAGAATTAATCACAATTTTCAAAACTTGGGGCAAACCCAATGTGTGTGTGTGTGTGTGTGTGTGTGTGTGTGTGTGTGTGTGTGTTTTCAAATGTGTCTCCGTGCTGAGACAGGTATTGAGGCCCAGTGTGATTTGGGTTAAAGGTTTTGATAGATATAATTGAGTTACCTGCCAGAAAAAAAAAAAAAGGCATCTAAGAACTTAGACTCCAAAACAGGGCCACGTTCCGTGGCACCCTGGAAACAAGAATGGTGACTCATAATTTTAAAAAGAATGTTTTCTACTTAAACTGGGATGTGATAAGTAAGATGACACTAGAATTTACGAGGTTTGATCCTAAGCCAAGATCTTATTCATTTGCTTGAGCAAGTTATGGAAACACTTGGTTCTCTGTCCCATTACTTATGTAACCAGCTGGCCTGACCTAACCCTTCTCGGATTGGGGCGTTGCTGCTGCCTCCCTAGGACACCCCAGAATGGGTACGTGGAAGCCCCCACCCACCGAGGCACAAGAGCAGAAAGTCAGGAGCAGCCTCTCTCCCTGTTCTGAGTCAGCGCTGCCCGACAGAAGCGTGATGAAGCCACAGATGTCTGAATCACATGTATCTTACATTTTTTCAGGTCACGAATTAACAAGTGTCCAAAGAAAGAGTTGAAATGAACTTTAATAATACACGTTCTTTAGCACAGCGTACTGTTATCTTTGCACCATGTAATTAGCATGAAACAACTCATAGCCTATTAGACATTTCCTTTTATACCCTATACAGGAGTCTTCACAATCCGGTGTGTGTCTCACCCTTGCAGCGGATCTCAAGGCGGACCAGCCACATTTCATTGCCCACAGGTGGTTAGCGGCTTCCATATCGGGCAGCGTAGCCCAGGCGCCTGGAGCAGCCCCAAGGGGGCAGGGTCCTGGGCTTCCCCGGAGTGATGCTCTCTGGAAACACAGCCGCCTCTCTAGCCTGCAGGTTGCCCAGAGCAACTCAACTCGGTCACGTGTCTCTCTGCCTCTGCAGGAGCAGAAGGCCCATCCTGCCTTTCCTACGTGGTCCCTGCAGAGCTAGGCCGGTCTTTTACTTTTAAGCCCTGGAAGCCCGAAGGATCGGATTCCATATCCTTCCCGGGATAGTGGGCTACGTGCCCTGCCCTGTACCTCTTTGAGGAGCAGCTTCCTTCCATGATCTTGGCCTTGGTCACGTGCCCTGACTGACCAGGACAGGGACAGGGACATTCATTGATTCCAGGGGGCCTGACCTTCCCCACCTCTCTAAGGGGGCTCTGCCCTCTCTGGGCCCTTCATTCTGAAGAACACCCATACATGTCATTTATGGGTGTTCATAAGGACATTGCAGCAAAAAAAAAAAAAAAATGTTCAGAAGGACATTGCAGAAAGAAAAGAAAAAAAAAAAGGCAGGGGAATCTTGGTTCCTCCAGCAAACCGGCCTGCTATCCTCATAAAAAGGGGATAAAGTAGATGACTTTGAGGTCTCCTCCATCCCTAGCTGTTCTTGTGCTATTATTCTCATGACACAGCCTTCTTAGGAAGTTCGGGGGAATGCTGATCTTGCATGCGTGCGTGCGGGGTCGGGGGTGGGGGTGGGGTGGTGAGCGTGTGTGTGTTGAGGAACAGAGTAGCCCAGTGACTGGAGAGAGTGTCCTGAAAACATCCTGCCCATCACCCCCTCACGATGACTGTGAGCCCCACAGCCTGCCTCTCCCGCCTTCCTCCTCCATCCCACTCTCCTTTTGTGAAGTGGCACACGGAGTTGCTCTTTACGGTAGAGTCCTGGCAAATAAAAGCCATCCTCTGATTTACAACCCTGCAGCCTCCTCGCTTTGAGTCAGTGTGTGAGTCACCTCTTTAATGTGATACTTCCGAAGCGTGCGGCCGCTCACTCGGGGAATGAGTGTGGAATGAGCCCTCTCTGCCAGCCCGCCCCCTCTGGCTTCTCACTGCTCTTCCTGACCCCAACACCCACACCCAACAAAAGCACAGCCCGTGGCAGCCTCAGCCAAAGGGCTTAGCTTCCTCCCCCCACCCCCCCAATGGACATTTCTTGATGGCGTTAGGAACCTCACATAAGTGAAATTGCACAGTGCTTGTCCTTGGTGTCTGGATTATTTCACTTGGTATGATGTTCAAGGTTTGTCCATGTTGAAGCATATGCCAGAATATCCTTTCGTTTTAAGGCTGGATAATATTCCATTGTAGGGACAGACCTAATTTTGTTTATCTTTCCACCTATTGATGGAAACATGGGTTGTGCCCACCTTTCAGTTGTCATGCCACACTGTTCTGGATACTGGGCATATGCAAGTGCACAGGAGTCTTTGTCCTTAAGGGGTTCCCGTCCAGGGGAGGAAGACTGACTACTGACAGCCAGGAAGAGTGCCACACAGGAGGTCACCATGGGGACCAGCGAGAGCAACTTGGTTCTGCCCTGAGATATCAGAGCAGAAAGGCTGACAACAGCAGGAAGTGACAAAGTGACAACAGAACTGAGACTTGAAGGATGACAAGTGATAGAAGGACATTGCAGCAAAAGGAACAGCATGTGCAAATGCTCAGAGGCAGGGGAATCTTGGTTCCTTCAAACCTGCAAGTACAGGGCCTGACTTGGGTCAAAAAGGTGTGTCGGGGAGCAGTGGAGGTTGGAGAGGGGAGCAGAGCAGAAGCAGAGACCCATCATTAGGGCTGGCACACCTCTGCTATCCCACTGATGCCCAGACATCACTAAAGGGATGGAAGGAGCTCTTTCAGGTGCAGGAGCTCACCTGTGTCTGTGTGGAGGACTTAGAGTGAGAAAGGTAAGGCAAGACATGGCAGTTTGGAGAGGAAATTGGTGTCGTGGTCTAGTGAGAAAGTGTTGAACCGTGGCAGCTGAGTGGAAAAGGTGCAGTCATTTTGAGAGCTGTTTTGAGAGCTCTTAAGGAGGCAGAATGGACAGAACTCAGGAGCCATTCGGATGTGGTTGGTTCATTTCATTTCAGCAGCCATTTACTGAGCTGAGCCCGGTCATTAAGCAATGGCATCCTCAGTTTAGTGCCGAATGAGCGGGAGAGAGAGATCAGAGTGACTGACGTGTCTGACGTGGGCCTCACACTTTTTTATGATGACGACTTTCCCTTCCTGGGTGCATAGACTCAGCGGGTGTCAGGGCCCTTAGGCAGAGTCTGCTCCAGCTCTGCTTTTACAGAAGTGGGTGCAGAAGCTCAGAGAGGTGCGTGATCTACCCAGATGCACACAGCCAGTTCTTCTTCTTCCTCGGGTCGGCTATAAAGCCAGAGGAAATCCCCTCCTTCCTACATAACCCTTCTGTTTTAAGAGACTTTTATTGTCAAGTCACCACTGGGAGATCCAGAGATGTTGGCAAAATTACAAACAATGCGGAAGCAAGAGCTTGTAATTAAAATTCTCAGCTTTTGTTATTCTTGCTCTTCATTTAGATGTTGGTGGAGCGAAGCCACCCAGCATGATTTTCTTTCCCAGACACTTGTCCCGGGAATCGGCCCCACACTGCCTTCCTCGCCTGGCTTTCCCCAGAGCTCCTCTTTGCTCAGGAGGAGCTCCCAGATGTGCGTCTGTGGAGCTGACCTGGCTGCCACTCTGGGCTGCTCGGAGGCCCAGGCAGAATGAGATAGACCCCCCTGGGGGCAGGTGGCAGCTCAGCACCTGTCTGCACCCGCTTCTCCTCCCTGCTCAGGTTTGAGCTCTGTGCCTGAGGAAGGTCTCCCCCACTCCCACCCCCGGAGCTCCCTGAAGTGAGTTACAAAGGGACCTGCTCTGATCTGGAGCGTCAGGAGGTGGCCCCTGACCGTGGCCATTTTAAGACATATACGGGACAGCTCCAGAGTCAGTCTTGGGACTGTCCCTTACCTGGCTCAGCCCTCATTTGGATGAGGCCCAGCTTACCTGGATTCTGTCATGGGTGCCCTGACTCTCCTTCTTGGAATTTCCAGTGGCTGCCACTCCCCCATGGCACCAGCCTTGGGCCCTGGTATTCCCTTTGGCACATGGTGACCCACCTGCCCCATTCATCCATGTGCCTCTCCAGGACCTGCAACAGTTCCCGCTCTCTCCATGGCGTGGTGAACTGGGGGGAGAGGGGGTAGTGTAAGCTGGTGCCCCCCCCCGCCCCTCCTTCCAGACTCTGGCTCACTGAGTTTTTGTCTCTGTAGACTGGTTCTCTTGGTCCTGAGCATCCATCCGAAACCTTGTCACTAGCTCCATGGTCAGCCTGGTTTCTCCATCAGCGAAACCATTTATCCTAAGCCAACCTCTGGGCCTGTGTTGTCGTTGAATTTACTCTTTTTCAAACCCTGTGAGACACAGATTGCTATCTCCATAATCAGCTGGGGAAAATGAGGTTCAGAGGGGTTAAGTCATTTGTCCAAGAACACCCAGCTGGGGCTCAAATCCAGGTCGGTCTGACCCCAACGCCCGTGCTTCCTATGCACCTAGCACCCCTTGCTGGCTCCTTGGAAAAGGGTGGGAGAAAGGACTTCCATTACTTTCATATTTTCCGCTAATGTCTGCTGAGCATTATTCCGTATACACTTTGTACATGTAACTCACTGGCTCTTACAACGGCTCCTGTTTCCCTGTTTTCCATTTGAAGAAGCTGAGAGTCACAGAGGACAGTTTCCCCGGGCCTCCCCAGGCAGATGTCAGAGCTGAGGCTCAGGGCCCGGCGGCACCTGCACTGAGCCACCTCTCACTTGCACCAGGAGAGCACGGGGAAACGGACCGTACACAGATGCACCTGGACAGCCTAAGCCCTTCGGGAAGGGCCCAGCAGAGAGGGTGGGAGAAAGGCAACCCAGGCAGCGGGGGCTGGGCTGTACCACAGCCTTCCAGGAGGTGGGCATCTGGGGCTGGAGAGTCTGGAGAGGGAGCAGAGGCCCTGGCAACAGAGATGTGGGGCTAGCTGTTCCAATTACACTGGCCTTCTCACCGTTCCAAGCAACTCCTGCCTCAGGGCCATGTGCATATGCTGTTCCCTCTCCTGTGATGTCCTCCCCTGGCTCACTCTTTCACCTTCCTGTGTCTGCTAAGCTATCTACTTCTCTGAGAGGTCTTCCTCACCACTCTTTAATAGCACCCTCATCATGTTCCATCCCCTTTCCCTGTTGTATTTTTCTCTTTTACTACTTACCACCAGTTGGTTGATTATATATTAATTTGTCTGCACCACTGGAATATAAGCTCTATCAAGGCAGACACTTGTTCTGTTTTGCTCCCTGATGTGGCGGGCCCAGTCCCTAAGACAGTGCCTGGCTCATCACTGGCCTGCTCCTGCTCAATCAACATTTCTTCTATGTGTGAGATAATGAATGAATGAATGAATGAATGAATGAGGCAGGAGTTTAGTCCCTAGACCTGAGATGCAGTGTCACAGCAGGACCAGCTCCCAGGCTGCCTACATTGTGATTGGATGCCTGAGCCGGGGGCAAGGCTCAGCCTACAGCTGGGGCCAATGGGTCACAGCTGCACGTTCAGAGACTCAGTGTCATTTTAGATGCCCTCATCAGGGCATTGATAGCATCCTCCGGAGGACCGTGGCGCACCAGCCTAGGGTGGGCTCATGGGGCTGAGTGGCGGGTGGCGGGGACTCTGCTCTTGGGGCCTGCAGGGCCTCTGGCATCTCACTGAAGAGCTGGCCCGCTGTGACAGAGAAATGCGTTTTCCTGCCTTGCAAGGCTGAGACAGGCCACTCAGGAAGTGTGCCCTGGACACAGAGGAGCAGAGCAGACACAACCCACTCAAACTCCAGCCAATATTAAGCACCCGTGCCCAGTTTGTCTCCTCTCCCCTGCACCAGTTACTGACGAGGGGAAAGCCAGCTTTTATGTCTGTGCATGACTAACGACGTCACCTGCTGTTTGGGCCTTTACTAGAATGTAGGCTCCATGAAGACAGGCTCGTTTTGCACAATGTCTCACCTAGTGGCAGCTCCAGACCACCCACTGGGTGAATGGGTTTGTGAATTGATCATGTGACGGGGCCCAGCAAGAAGCATTCAGCAGCCCCAGTGTCCACTGCTGTTGTGGGCCTGCATTATTCCCTTCCTGGCAATTTCACACCCATGTGTCCTGGTGTCTTCACACAGGGTGGAGGTGGGGAGGTGGGCAGTTGTGAGGTTTATATGAGTGATACATATGGGGTGCAGGACAGCGCTTGACACAGATGCCAGATCCTATAATGAGCATATAATTGTTCCATTTTGACAGATGATGGCATTGAACCTTGGTGAGGTCTAGTAAATGACCAAGGTTTTGACCTTTAGACCGAGGCTCTTTGGTCTGGGCACCTAGAAAGTCACACTTTTGAACTGTTACCTGTCAATGGAACTTATGTGATCAGGTCAGGGAAGGGTGTAAACCTTTCCAGCAGGGTGCTAGTTGAATATTGTGAATCAGGGCTTTGGCCTCTCTGGGTGATGGGTTTGGGGGTTTACAAGAGGCCCCGTGGCTCTGTTGGCTGCCCAGCTCGCGCTGGAGCAGAGGGCAGGGGAGAGGGGCCGAGAGCCCTCAGCACACAGCTGTGATTCTAAAAGCTAACAAATGCCCAGTGTTCCCACAGACAGGCCAGAGAGATGGGGCTGCGTGGCCAGAACAGCTGGGCGGAGGCTGGTGGCAGGAGGCGGCGTGAGGCCGAGCTTTGTTCCCGGCGGGTCATGGGGACAATCACAAGCATAGAGAAGCCCCTCTCCTCTCTCTGGGCCAAGCCCAGGGTTTGGAGATTTCTGCTCGCTGGCAAGGGGAGCCACTGGGAGAGCCCCAGATCAGCCTTTGTACCGAGGCTGGCAGGCGACCAGCACCCAGGGCTGCCCAGCCTGGGCCAGGCCCTTCACTCACACACCCCCCTGCCCACTTGGGAAAGACCCCTGGACCCAGGACCCTGAGGCTCAGCAGCCATCCCAGTGCTGTTGCTCCAGGTCTGCTGTGGGCAGGTCAGCTTCCTCCTGCCCTTGGTTTCCTCACCTTCCTCACCAGCAGCCCTGGAGCTCAGAGGAAGAGCTTAGTTTCATGGCGGCCACCTAACGTATATGTATGTGCCACACGCGATAAAGATCAGCGTACAGAAGAAGGGGAGGAGCAGTGGGTGCTCCCCAAGTCCACAAAGCAGCTGGAAGGGTTTCTAGAAAGATGGAGAGTGAGTGTCTGTTTCCAGAACGCCCTTCTCCAAACAAGCAAGAATCGGAAATGGAGAAGGAAAAGCCTTCTTTGGGGAAAGCACACAGTAGCCACAACCTCGTGCCCCCGCCTGGACAGTCTGGGCCAGATGAATGGGGTGCCTAAAAGCAGCACCAACCGAATGTCTATTGTGAACTCAACTGCAGCCTCATCATCTTCACCTGCTGCAGGACGGGGCCACCTTCCATAAGGGTCCTCCAGGGCCAGCACCGGAAGGAGACTCCCTTGGGTGCCGCATCAGCTGGGCCCTGTCCCCCGAGCGTGCCCACGTACCCATTCTTGTACACCATTGTTCACACTGGCTCATGTGTGGACACTGCCCGGTGGTGCCTGGCACAGAGGGCGTGCTCAGGAAGTGTCTGTGCAGCTGAACTCACGGCCTCTCCATGGACACACAGCAGGTGTTTAAGTTCTGGGCCCCACGCATCAGGGATGAGAACAGATTTCTTGCTTTGTGAAGGTCTGAGGTCCTTTAGATTTTCTTTGGTGGATTGCACAGGCAGGGCCTGGTTAGGCAGCCTCGTTCCTTTTGTCCACATTCTGACTGTGGGCTTTGTGTAAACACCAGGGGGCTCATCCCTCTATCACGATTGTTATTTCAACTGCAGGAAGCCCAAACATTTGTAGATTTCCCATTGCACTTCTATTGTCTATTCATCACTGACAGTGAACACATAGAAAAGGGTGGAGAGGCCTGTAGCTGTGTCCAGGGTAACTCCGGGGTGGTTCCGGGAACTCTCCATAGCCCAGCAGGCAGAACCCAAGGAGCGGGTTATCTGCAGAACAACGTGCTGACCCTGCTGATGGTTTGATGTCAGGAGCAATGTGGTTTAATTTACCACTGAGTAGATCTATCAAATCATGAAATCTCCGTAGTGGAAGCTCAAGGGTCAGAACCTCTCCTTTCACCATTACATAGTCTTGAGATGATCTGAAAGAATACCAGGCTGTTTGGGGTACCCCGAGGCTTGCATTTAGATGCTGAAACCAGCAGTTCTACTAAAAAAAAAAAAACCCACAATGCAATGTCTGAAGCTCCTCTTCAGGAAATCTGTTTGATTCAGGTTTATATGCTCCATAGAAATTTCTTCTCTCACAGTGACTACCAAAAGGGGAGGCTTTTCACATTTGTCTTACATCAAGAACCAGATGGATGGATGGATGGATGGATGGATGGATGGATGGGTGGATGGATGGATGGATGGGTGGGTGGATGGATGGATGGATGGATGATGGATGGATAAAGATGGCGATGGAGATGAAGTGAGTGAGTGAATGAATTTGTTTCAGTTTTGATGCTTCACCATCTAGAAACAGAATGTGATTTGGTGATTCTATTTACCAGAAAGAGTAGTTGTGAAACCTTACATGAAAATTCACACATGATGCAAGTTGGATGCAATGCTCCTAAGATCCCATCTTACTCTAAAATATTTATTTAGTCACTAGAGGCCCAGTGCATGAAATTCCTGCACTCAGCAGAGGTGGGGGTCCCTCAGCCTGGCCTGTGCCTTCTTGCAGTCCAGGAGCCCTTGGAGAATGTCCAACTGATGGCTTAGTCAGACATCCTTAGCACTGCTACTGAGGTGGGAGCTGTTGCTGCACTCGCCAGCGTGAGCCTCGCTTCTGGCTGAGTGGTGCTTCCCTGTGGGAGTGCATTGACTACCAGGGGGAAGCTCCTGTATTGATTGTCTGTCCCCTGGTGGTCAGTGCGCATCATAAAGACCAGTTATTCTGCAGTTCAGTTGATTTGCATATTAGCCTTTTATTATATAAGATACCTAGAATTGAGTAATGTCTTTTATGGGGGAAAATATGATTTTTTCTATCTCTGAATAATCTACCCAGAAACCATAGGAGTTCCATAATACATTCAGTCTATGGTTTATTAATTGCAATCCTTTCTGAAAATTTTATGTAAAAAGTATTTGTGAAAAATCCAAATACCTACTAAGTACATTCCATTATGTGCTTGAATTCTCTTTCAAAAAATGTCTAATCAGAATGAATAGACCTTGAAGATCTAAAACTCAATTAATTGTTATTCTTTTCAAAGCAGTCTCATCTCCTCTTGTATCAGTCAGCTTATGCCACAGTGACAAACAACCTAATATATTAATAATTGACAAAAATGACTAATTATTTCTTGCTCATTTTACATGAGGACTGCAACATTTCTGGGCTCTGAAGTCTCCACAGGTCTCCTTATTCTAGCACCCCGCTGAAGGGACAGTGGGACCTGTGATACACTGTTTTCTTGTTCCAGCGGGAAGGATCAGAGCATTCTGGCCAAACCTCACACATATTAGAAAAGCTTCTGTTCAGACCCGGTCAACGTCACCTCCTCAGTCATCTTACTGAGAAAACATGTCACAGGGCTAAGCCCAAAGCCAACGAGGTAGGAATATATGCTCCTAGGACACTCAGGCAGATCACGTGACAACAGTGATGTAGAATCCAATTGCAAAAAGGAGTGAAGAGTGAGGAATATTAATTCCATCTACCACACTCATCTGTCTATGTAATGAGTTCTTGGTGTTTTGGTTAAATTCCAAATTCTTTGCCCATAACATTGAATTTGTCTTTAATTGACTTCCTTCTTGATTCTTATATTTTCTACTAGTAGCTCTGCACATGAATCCATGTACCAGTAGCTTACCAGTAGCTCTCTACCACCCTCCAGTAGCTCTCTGCCTGCTGCCCCGCCCTCCTGTAGTTCCTCCCTAACCCCCGACACCCCTCATAGCTTGCTGCCCTGCCCCCTCCCGTAGTTCTCCGATGCCCACTTGTAGCTCGCTGCCCTACCCTCTTGCTGATCCGTGATCCGGTCATTATTTGGTCAGTCATTACGCTTCGCAGAGTAGCGACCATTTGCATATTACATCTTTATCATATAGGATTACCCTTGGCTTGTTCCTTTCCCTTCCACTCTCCTGTGCATCATGGGATTGGCTTTGAGAGCTGGGATGTGTTTGGCTGCAAGTAACAGTACCCCTTAAAGCTGACTTTGCAGATGTGAAAATGTGTACTGTCACACGGAAGGAGCTAGGGAGCTTTGTGGTCCAACCAGCCCTAAAGACACGTGGCTCATCCCATCTCTCCCCTCCACTCAGCAAGATGGCCCTTGAGATTAAGAGGAGGGTGTCATTTAGCAAGTGGAGCTAAATGTTTCCTATTCATGCCAGGTGCAGATCGATATTGGCAGAGAGAGAAAGCACAGCTTGAGTCCTTTTTATTTTTTAAAACTTTTTATTTCTTTTAATAAAAAGGAATTTATGTGAAATGCCTTTTTATCCTAACAGGATTATCCCAAAGTTGCTGCAGAGAAAGCAGCACATAAATAAGAGTCCCCAGCTTGAGTTTTTTTTAATGGCTTCCCCCAAAGTTGTGGCCTAAGGGAGTGACTGCAGAGAACCAGAAGGTCACACATGGCCTGCCTGAGATGGCATCACTCCATGTGGGGGGGGGAGGGGCTGCAGAAGAGGCCTCTAGTGACAGGTGGGAGTCTCTGAAGGACCTAAACTGTCTCAAGATTCACCTTAAATATGTTCAGTCCAGAGAGAAGCAGCATTAGCTTCGAAGCACAGCAGTCAGATACTACTTTTCCTGCTCCTTACCTCATACAGCCACCCCCACCCAGACCATGGAGCCAGAGGCTGCCCAGAAGGAAGGGGTGGACACACTGGAGAGGGCGGAGAAAAGGTGACAAGCAAACTGCTCTCCCGTAGCACCTGGCCTGTGGCCTGTGGCCAGCTCAAGGCAGGCCTGAACTGGGGAGGGTGAAGCTCTCATTTGGGTAAAGCTAAACTTTTTATTTTCTTCTATTCTTATTAGTGCAAGATGGTCTTATATTTAATTGAAACTGTTTTTTAGTACAAGTGGCCAGAGGTGTGATTGCTTATTTGTGTTTTTTGTTTGTTTGTTTGTTTGTTTGTTTGTTTAGGTAAGTCCTTCACAGACCATTAAGAACATTATTAAAAGAAAAAAATAAAAGTAAATACCCTTATATTTCCAGAATTTCTCAAAACCTTTTTACATTATTGCTCCAACCCCTCCCCAGCAGCCTTGATAGATGCTGGTTCTTGGAATTGCTCCCCCATGAAATTTTAGTGCCACAGATGTGCTGCAAATCTATTTATGTACTGGGGCCCTTTAGAGAGCCACACTCCACTGTAATAATTATGGTTTTTTTCTGCCCAATAACATCTGGTGCCCCTAGCACAACCATTTCTCCAAAGAGCCCTGGTTCTCAGAAACTTTTAATTACCAGAGAGTAGCCAGACAAGCCAGTGATGTGCCCGGATGTCCTCTGAAGGGCGAGGACGGTGGCTCTCGGGGCAGGTTTAATGGGGCAAGGGGAGATAAAACGCAGTTGTGTTTTGACATATACTAAGTGGCCCCTTGCTCAATATGACAGTAACCCCTCTAGGGTTGACCAGATGGTTCTGTGGGATGTGGCATGCTTTGGGAAGGGGACTACTTTCCAAGGCCAAAGGCCGGTTCCTATGGCAGCTCTGGATACTAGTGTCAGGGCCTGAGGATCCTGGAAATCCATTTTATGTGTGATTTTCAGCCTCTCAGGGCCATGATGCTGAGATACTGATCAGAAAGGGCTCACATGGCAACACCCTGGCCGAGCGCTTCTGCAGCGGAGTGGACACAGGCTTTCCTGACATCACACGCTGTCCTTGCCTATAACGTCTGGAATAAGGAGTCTTGCCGAGGAAGTGCTGGCCACCTGACCATGCTGCTGGCCCAAGGCCCGAGGAAGAGTCCTGAGCTTAGAAATCAGATTTCACGGGACCTTTCTATCTGGCTCAGCAAAGCCAGCAGGCAGAGCTAGACATTCAGGCAACTATGTAAGTTTCATTTGGAATAAATAGCACAGGCAAACCCTGCCGCTTCCCCTCTGCTGACTCACAGACTCAGCAGCTCTCGCTGAAGATGACACAAAAGCAGTTCCTCTTTGGGACTGGCAGCTTTCCTCCTGGTCCCCAGAGGAGTTCCTCTCATCCCAAAGACGGTGGTTCTCACTTTGCAAGAAGGGCAGCTGGTGAACGAGGGTCTGTACATCCAAGGAGCTGGATGCATTGGGCACCCATTCCTTCAGCTTTGGAAAGCTCAGAGGACATGAGCCTAAGATTCCACAGGTCCCAAGACAAAGCATGGGGAAGCTGGGTCCACAGGGTATAGGCAGGGGACAGAGGGTCAGTCCCCGGAATTTGGATTATCAGGGCTGGTAGGGCCCACACTCATAGTCCTTCATGAGTTGAGGGATAATGGAAAGGGTCCCCTCCTCTGGGAAGCCTCTTCCATGGTCAGAACCCTCACACCTCACTGCTCTTTGTGCCCGTCACTGAGGAGGGCTGGGAAGGGCTTGCATATTGTAAAAACCCACTGCCCTCACAAAACTGAAGCTCTTGTGGGTGGAGGGACCATGCCTGCTTAGTTTCTGTGCTCTCTTCAACTCTCTTCACAAAGCTTCCCTCCTTGTGAAGGCTCAGTGGCACTCTGTGGGACTGAGCCTAGAATCTTGAAGGAAATTGGGTCTGGAGGGAGGAGCACAAATTGGAGATGGAATCGGGGCCCATGAGAATGCCCAGATGAGATGTGCTGTCAAGTCAGAAAGGCCAGAGATCCAGGGGCTTGAGTGAGAGCCATCATGAACCAGAGGGCAGGGTGGGTGTGGAGGAGGTGGGATCTGGAGCTAAGTGAGTACACACCATGCCTGCCTCAGTCAGCATTGCTCAGACCTCCGGTCTAGCTGGTCCTGGCTGAGGGACCATCACAGGAGACCACTGTGGGGAGGAGAGGCAGAGACTGACAAGGCAGAAGCTGGGAGTGAGGACAGGAGCAAGCTGTCACCAGTCCAGGAGGCATTGCTCAGCCAGCATGGGTCAGGGCAGGCTTAGAGGGACACTTGGGAAGAAAAAAGGAGCAGGCTTTGCCCCCAAAGGAGCCATGACATGAAGTCTTTACTGCCAAACAAGCAAGGGAAGACAATGGATGGGAAAGAGGGATGGGGCTGCATTATTGAGCACCTACTGGATGTGTTGTCCCAGGCACTTTACAAGCCTTATCTCATGGACTTTTCAAACAGCCCCATTCCTTTTCTTCATTCATTCCATCACCAATAAATGTTTACCGAATATCTACTAGTATATGCAGGGAACTGTCCAAGGTGCTGAGGACATAGCCAGGAACAAAATAGAAAAACTCCCTGCCCTTGTGGAGCTTACCTTCAAGGTGGGGAGACAGACAACACTCAGAAGAAAAGAAGTCCAACACACAGCCTGTCCTATGTGTTAAGCTCCATGGAGAAGGTGGGAAAGGGCCCTAGGAAGTATAAGGTTATGATTGTCTATAGGGTGGTCAGTGACAGGCTTGCTGAAGTCTAGAGCTAAAAGTCCAATTTCAGTTTGCTTTTTGCTTTAAGTTCACCAACACGTCTTTGTGACCTGAATTACAAAATGAATCAACACTACATGTTAACTTCCAAACAAAGAATATGATGGTGAACCGTATTTTCTTTTAAGTATTTTTAAAATTGATTTCAGAGAGGAAGGAAGAGGGAGAGAGAGAAACATCAATGATGAGAGAGAATCATTGACTGGCTGCCTCCTGCATGATGCCTACTGGGGATCGAGCCCACAATCAGGTATGTGCCCTTGACTGGAATCAAACCTGGGACCCTTCAGTCTACAGGCCGATGCTCTATCCACTGAACCAAACAGACTAGAGATAGTGAACCATATTTTTCTTAAGAGCAAGGCTCAAAGATCTGTCAAAATTATCCAGTGAATAGGTGGAGGAACCAGACACTCAAAGGCTTATGCTGTTTCCACTGGGCTAAGTTTCAGGAAGCATCAGGGTTAAGCAACATGAGATGAGCCCAGGGTTGAGGACGGACGGGGACCTCCTTCTCTGGGGAGGACTTACAGCAGGAGAACTCAAGAGTGAGAAAGGAGCCCTGACCAGTGTGGAATGTTATCCTGTGCACTAAAAGGATATGGATTTGATTCCTGGTCAGGACACATATCTAGTTTGTGGGTTCAATCCTAGGTCAGGGCACATACCGAAGGCAACAAATCAATGTTCTCTGTCACATCAATGTTTCTCTCTTTCTATTTTTTTTCTTTCTTCTTTCCACTCTCTCTAAAATCAATAAGTATATCATTGGGTGAAGATTAAAACAAATGAGTGAGAAAAAAACAAAGTTGTAGACCAAGAGAAGAAGAATTTATAAATATCTGGAGAAGAAGAGGAAGGTTGAAAAAAACACAAACAAACAAGGTTGGTGGAGCCAGGGAGGGAAAGATTAATTAATTGAAATAAGCCAAATTGCTCAGTCATGTTTTTCTAGCACTTCCTCCCCCCAAATTTCTTGGACTTACCTAATTCTAGAAATAAATAAAGATTTATCCAAGAAGCCTGAGAGGCAGGAGTGGGGGAAGGAGTTTGAAAAATCTTAAATCCATAATGCTGCACACTCTGCGGTGGGTTTGCTTGGCAGAGGGTGACACAGTTGATGTCATGGTTCCTTTAAAATGTGAGATTATAGGCACTCAGCACCCATGCTACCATGCCATGCCACTCACACCTGGATATTGGCCTAAAAACTAATGATTATTATGACCCTGAGTCCTGCGGAAAGACTGGGTTGCTCTGAAGACAGGAGTCTATTAAAATATTACCTCTGGCAGCCCCTCCAGGCTCCAATGAGAGTCCTCAGCTGACAGACTTTCAAAGACTCCTGCACATGGTTGTCTCGCTGGCAGACTGTGGACCTCGGAGGATAGGAATGAATTTCTGTTCCTCTCTACGTCTCCAGGGCCAGGTATGATTTCCTTCCCATAGGAGGGATGTAAAAGTATTTGTAGAATGAAGATGGAGCCCTATTTCCATCAAAAAACGGTTCCGACCAAAAGCTGTAGCCCTTGGAGAATTCATCTTCTGTAACAAACCCCCAGCTCAGCATCCTGGGCCCTCTGGAATCGTCACTTTCGACAGCTGGGGTTTTGTTTCCCCACCTGCATTTCCTTCCAAGGTCCCGCCTGTGTCATCCCTCTGGCATACTCAGCATTGAAAGCTGAGTCTTCTCTGACCCCTCTGTTTTCACGTCACCCCACCCTTTTCCATGGTTCAGTTAAATCCGCTTCTCTGGTATTTCCTCACCTGCCTCCTTTCCTTCCTCCTGGCCTCCCATTTAGTTCAGGTCCTCTTGGATGGTATGGCAATCACCTTCCAACTTCCAACTAGTTATCCAGTCTCTCCCAACTAATCTTACAACCAATCCCTCTCACACTCAAATCCCAAAGCTCTTCCCTCCTGGGAAGCCTGCATTGGTTCCCCCTTGTTTTCCCAAATTGTACCCATTCCCCAAACATCCCTCAAGTCATCTGCCTCCAGCCCACCTTTCCCATCTCATCTCCTACTGTTTTTCCTGTGGGCACCCTGGACACGGAGGTCCTGGACCTTTGCTGCCGGAGCGTCCTCTGCTGGGCAGGCCCTTCCTTCCTGGGGCCACAGGTCTCACCCCGTCCTTCAATACCCAGCCCACAGCCACCCCTTCCAGGGAGTCTTTCTCAACTCTCCTCCTGCCTTCTGTTGGTAGCAATCATCTCCTTCTTGAACTTCCACAACATTTAGCCTCTGTCATGGCATTTAGCACTAAGGACCCAGTTATTGTTATCATGGTATGTATCCTACCTCGTCTAAAGAGGGCTCTAAACTTTATGGATTGCCTACTCCTCTAGCAACAGTAATTTTGAGAGCACACTCCAGTATATGTATACATTACTTACGTATAAATTGAACTACTGTACTAATATATATATTGTGTACATTATGAAACATGCAGGAAATGGGAATTTATAGGAGGATAAACAGAAATTGGTAATTTCTTCCAAGGCCCAAAGAACAGTCTTATGTACTGTGCTTTGGAGACGACTGGTCTAAAGACAGGTGCTCAGGCTGCAGGGACATGAAGTTGGCTGTTTGTGACATAGGGGGATGGGGCATACGGCTGGGACAGAAGCAGGCAGGAGGGCTATGTGGGTCTGAGAGAGGAGGAGTGCTCCTGGGATGGCTGCTTCTGCCACTGGATCCAGGAAAGGGCACAGCAAACCAGACCAAGCGTGGCAGTGGGGGAGGAGGGAGAGTTCAGGGGAGCCCTGGGCAGCAGGGAAATAGCAGCTGGGCAGGTGGCTGCCGCAGGGTTCCAGCTCTCTTCATATACCAGGCCACATCCTCAGGGAACAGAGGCCTCGGGGGAGTGGGGCAGGCTGTCAGCAGTATGCCCCTGAGTGTGCATCTCAACCCCACAGCGGCAGCTCATAGCAGAGATGCTAACACAACGTGAAGGAGAGGGTCCTGACTCCCGTGGTATTTGATGGATAGGAAACTAAAGCCCAAGGGAAGGTACCCGAGGTGACCGTGGTACTGTTGAGGTGTGAACTCTCCTGTCTATGTGACAAAGAAGGGTCCCAGCAGAGAAGGCTAGAGAGAAGGTTAGGAGGGAAGAGCATGAGTGGGGTGCCCGCTGAGAAAGTGAGCACACACCCCTCACCAGCAGTATTGATTGCTAGGGGGGAGCAGCATTTTATAACAATTGCTAAGTTGGTATGGCTGTGCAGTGACTATTTTGCAAGAAGTAAGAAATGTAATACAACAGTCCTATGTGGCACATACCCTTAATCACTCTATTTTACTGATGAGGAAACTGAGACTCCAAGAGGCTAAGTAATTGCCCAAGGATTTATAATCACCAAGTGATAGGATAGGCAGAGATCTCACCTCCACTACTGTAACACTTCCTCTCACCTTTCACCCCAATTATTAATCGATTTGATATTCGGAACACCCCAAGGTCCAAAGAAGCACATGGTCTCACAGCTCTTAGGGGTCATAGTCTGACCTATACTTAGGTCTCCTAGACTTCCAAATCTTTTTACTCTGCCACAGACTCCTAAGATGCTAGGGCACAAGCTAGAGTAGAAGACAATTTGGAGGTTTCTGAACAAGAAATTGAGTTACCTATGATTTAGCATCTCCTGTCGTAGGTATATACTCCAAAGACTGAAAACAGGTGCTCAAACAAAAGCTGGTACATCGATACTCATAGCAGCACTATTCACAATGGCCAAAAGGTGTAAACAATGAAAATATCCATCAACAGATGAGTGATAAACAAAACGTGGCATATTCATACAATGGAATAGTATTCAACCATAAAAAGAATGCAGTACTGACACATGCTACAACATGGGTGAACCTTGAAAACATCATGCTAAATGAAAGAAGTCAGACAAAAAAGGTCATATATTGTATGGTTCCATTTATATGAAATATGCAAAATTGGTAAATCCATGGAGGTAGGGAGCAGACTGGTGGTTTCTAGGGAAGGGAGCATAGGGGAGTGATTGTTAATGATTAGTTTCCTTTTGGGGTGATGGAAAGTTCTGGAACTAGATAGTGATACTGGTTGTCCACACTGAATGTACTTGATGCTACTGGATTGTACACATCGACATGGTTAAAACTTTTATGTAGTGTTTGCCACAATAAACAGGGCGAAAGGGGTCCTGGGTACTCACCAAGCACTTATTTCTGAGAAAGCAGAGGTTCACAGTATGCAAAGAGGAAGCAATGGGGCAGACACCTGGTTTTCTTTTTATAAAATTTTATTGATTGAGTTTTAGAGAGAAAAACTCACATTGACTTGTTATTCCACTCATTTACCTTATTTATGCATTAATTGGGTGGTCCTTGTTTGTGCCCTAACCAGGGATCAAACCCACAACCTTAGTGTATCAGGACGACACTCTAACCACCTGAGCTACCCATCCTGGGTATCCCTGGTTCTCTTACAGGGAGGTGTCTAAGAGCCTGGGAATGTCCTTAAAACTCCCTGGACTCTTCAGAGAAAAGGCTCCTTACAAATATGTAATCATCAGGCCCATGTGTCTTCACCACAAATGGCATAAAAGCTACCAACGTGATGCTGTTGGATTTCCGGTTGAAGTGACAAATCTGGCCAAACCCCAGAGTCTCCAAACCCTACCATACCGCACACCCAGTTACTCAGGACATTTTGTAATGACAGACACCTGGGCCTCATTCACCGGGATCCCGGTTCAGGGTGGAGGTCAGGAGCCTGTGATTTACAAAGCTTCCTGGGAATTTTGCTGCAGCCTGTCTTCAATCGGATCTTGGGAGCCACAGCCCTGGGCCACTGAAGTATCGAAGGCCGGCCATAAGAAACTTGTAAAACGAGTAATTAGACAGATTTCTGCCCTGCACTCACCCTCAGCCTGGCTCTAGGGCACATGCGTGCCAGGGTTGACCTTTTCCATCCGGTCCCCGTGGACCCCAAATGCATACCGCTCCTGCTCTGAACATCATCCCATCAACTCTCCTGCTCTCAGGTGTCCTCATTGTCTAAATCTGTTATGAGGTTTCTCACATTAAACATAGTGTCCTCAGACCAAAGTCCTAGGATCCCAGCCCTAAGGAATGGTCCCAGGACCCCACACAAGCTGCCCACTGGAGGCAGGCAGCCTGGTTGGGTTTGGCCAGATTTGTCACTTCAACCAGAGGGTTCCTCAGAACATTCTATACCTTGTGATGGCTCACTTTTTAAAAATACATTTCATGACCAATATATAATTGTCATTAAAGAACAGAAAAGTACAAATAAACTGAAGATGATAAAATTAATTAACTTAAACCTGCATACTCTGAGTTAACCACTGTTGATATTTTGTTGTATACTTTTCTAAACTTTACCATGCAGTGTGTGTGTGTGGGGGGGGGGTGTTTGCTCAACACATATTTATTGAGTGCCTACTCTGTGTCAGGTGTTGGACTGGGGGCTGGGAATCTGCAGGAAGTGATACGGGAAAAAGTTTCTACCTTCATGGAGCATGCAGTCTATACGTTTGTAAAAAAAAAACTGAAGAAAACTTGGGCTGCTTTGAAGCAATTTTCCCTTAGTATATTATAAATGTCTTTCCATATCCATAAATTTAGAGCTACACTATCATTTTAAGGATTGATACTATCCCATTGGGTATATTTATAATAATCTGCTTAACCAATTGTGACATAAAGTGGTTTGGTTTAATTTTTCACTATTTATAAACACATTTGAGGTGATCACCTTTATCAACTTGTGATGCCTTTTTTTATGTTCCCTTAGGAGAAACTTGTAAAACTGCAATGTTGAAGCCAAATGGCATGAGCTTCTTTTTCTGCTTTCAAGATTTTTAAAAAGCTTTTTCATCTTGAAATATGATTACAGATTCACAAGAAGTTCCAAAGATAGTAGAGAGAGGTCCCACATACCTTTCTCCCCGTTTTCTCCAGCGGTTGCACCTGATATAGCTATAATACAGTATCAAAACCAGGAGTTGACATTGTTACAAATGTGTGCATTTTATCACAGGTGTAGAGTCATGTAACCACCGCCCAAGTCAAGATACAGGAAAATCCCATCACCCAGGAGCTCTCCTTTGTGCTAACCCTTTATAGTCATGCTCACCCATCTCCCTCAGCCACTCCCCACTGCTGGCAGCCACTCCTCTGTTCTCCATCTCTAGAATTCAGTCATTTCAAACACGTTATGAAATTTGAATCATACACTCTATAACCCTTTGAGAAAGATTATTGCTTTTTAATATTACCCTTGAGATCCCTCCAAGCTGTTGCAGGTGTTGATAGTCTGTTCCTTTTCATTATTGTGTAGTGCTCCATGGTGTGGCTATACCACAGTTTGTCTAACTATGCACCTTTGCAAGGGCAACTGTTCACTTCCTACAAATAAGACTATTTGTGTACAGGTTGTGTGCGCAGACATTTGCATGTCTCTTAGATAAATCCTAGAGAATAGCATTGTTGGATCCTATGTTAAGTGTGTATTTAGTTCTTTAAGAAACTGCCACACTGTTTTCCAGAGTGGCTGTATCATTTTACATTCTCACAAACAATACAGGAGAGACCATTTCTTCACATTCTTGCCAGCATGTGGTATAGCCAGTGTTTTTTCTTATTTTAGCTCTTTTAATACAGTCGGTAAAATAATATTGCACTGTGGCTTTGAGTTGCTCTTGGCTAGTTGCTAATCAAATCGAATGTCTTCCCATGTGTTTGTTTGCCTTCTGGATGTCCTCTTTGGTAAAATGTTTGTTACTATGTTTTGCCCATTTTCCAATTGGATTGTTTACTTGCTTATTTTACTGTTGGATTTTGATAGTTCTTTATATATTGTAGATCCCAGTCCTTTTGTCAGATACTCGGCTTGCAAATATTTTCTCCCTGTCTATCGCTGGCCTTTTCATCCTCTTAATTGGGTCTTTTGCAGAGCAAAGAAGTTTTTCACTTGGATGAGGTCCAATGTATTGGATTGTGCTTTTGATATCATGCCTAAGAACTCTTCTCTGAGTTCTAGGTCCTAAAGATCTTCTCCTATATTATCTCTAGAAGTCTTATAGTTTTAAGTTTTATGTCTAAGTCTGTGACCCATTTGGGGTTAAACACAACACAGTTCCTGTTGGGTTTCATTGTTTTGCCTCACTTGTTGAAAAAAAAAAAGATCCTTCTGTTACGGATTTGCTTTTCTACCTTTGTTGGGGCCCTGTCTTTGCCTGGAACTCTTTCTGGGTTCACTGTTTTGTGCCAGTGGTCCAGGTATCCATTCTCCTGCCAATTCCACACCTTAATTACTCTGGTTATATAATCAGCCTTAAAATCAGGTTGATATTTCCTCTCACCTCAGTTTTCTTTTCAAATTGTTTTAGCTGTTCTAGTTTCTTGGGCATGTGCTTTTGAAAGGGCTGTGAGAACCTATTGCCCAAGTGCCCCAAAAGGTGATACTACGTTAAACTTCCCCCAGCAGTGCAGGGAGCTGTTTCCATACACCCACACGAGCACCGGCTGCTACCACTCTTTTTAAATCTCGAGCTATCTGATAACTGAAAAATTCGATCACATTCTTACTTTGGGTTGCATTTCTTTGGTTGCCTTTGAATCTAGGCAGGCAGCCAGAGTTCTGAGGTCTCAGGTAGAAAAGTTTGGTACCCTGGCGACACGAAGCTTCACATTTAAGGTGGCAGAAATGTCCAAGAGAAAGCAGATGGGTTTGTGGGGCATCCACTGAGGACTCCTTTTCTTCCTTGTTTGTTCTTCTAGCTTCTAGAAGTCCTCTACCAGTCATACTCACTTACCCCCAAATTTAAAACCCCTCCACAGGAAATTCCAAATTTACCTTCCAAATACATTCAGAAGTTGACCAGGCCTTACCTCCATGGTCACTACCTGCTTCTCATGCTGCCATGTTTAGCATCACAGAAGCCTCCTCACAGTGTCCTGACTTCTACCTCTGTCCCCTAGGATTTGTTCTCAAGGAAGAAGCCATAGAATTGTGTCTGAAACACAAGTCAGAACCTCTCCTATGCTTGATACACTCCCTTCTCACCCAGAGTAATCGCCCAAGTTGCCAATGGACTGCACAGTCACTGTGCCCAGGCCCCCACAGGCCCTGCTCAACCACTGCTCAGCCATCCTGGCATCCCTGCTCTTCCCCAGATGCTCCCAGAAAGCTGCGCGACCTGTCTGAAAGACAGTTCCCTCTGCCTGCAGTGCATCCCAGGCATCCCCACGGCTCACTCCATCCCCTTCTCCCGATTGCAAACTGGAACTCCCACCCCAGTGCTCCCTTCTTCACAGTACCCATCACCAACGGACATACTACGTATATTGTACCTGCTTATTTGTTCATTGTTTGTCTCCCTCCCAGAAGGACAGAGATTTTGTTCGTTTATTAGCAAATAATACACTGCCTGGCATGCAGTGACTACTCAATAAATATCTGATGAATGAGTGAGCGAGTGAATGAATGAACAGCCACCTAGTAATCAACCGTGTGTTTTAAGCATTTTGGGTTGTTTCCAGATTCACAACAAACAATGCTACCGTCGTTATGAAGTGAAATGCTCATACATAGTCACGATTATTCCCTAAGTATTAATTTCTAAAATTGAATCACTAGTTTGGAGGGAGTGCCTTTTTAATAGCTTTTGGCAGTTACTTCTCCGGAGAGGCAGAATCGATTGCCGTGCTTGCCAGAAATGTGGGAGCGTGTTTTTCCCTACACGCTCACCAGCACTGGGTGTTGTCATTTTTAAGAAGTCTTTGCCAAGTTGTTACTTGCCACTGTATACTCAGTTGACTTTTTCTAGATGGAACTTTGTGTAACTGGATCAAAAACAACCACTTCTCAGCAATTTATTCTTCCTATGGATGTTTCCTGTAAGCGTTCTCAGTGACAGCCAAGGGCAGAACCTGGGCATGTAACCAGCAGAGGCTCGGCCAGGTGTGTGGACACAGCTTTCCCGGGGTCTGACACCTGGTACAGGAAGCACTGTGTTGTTTGGGGAGAGGGCACAGGGCATGTTTTTGAGACCAGGTCTCTGAATTGTTACTTTTCTCAGCCAGGCTTTGAATAGGAACGGGAGAGCTGACAGTCCGAGGCTTTGTTGTCTTCCAAAGACCTGCCCTACCAATGGTTCTCCAGCTGAGAGCCTCGGACTCACCTCGAGGGCTTGTGAAATACAGAGGGCTGATGCAGCGGGTCTCGGATGGGGCCTAAGAATTTGCATTTTTAACAAGTTTCCAGAGGGGCCGATGTCGCAGGTCCGGGAATCTCACTTTGAGAACTGCTGGCCTAGAGGTTTTGGGGTGGGTTTTTCTTTTTATCTTTCTTTCTTTTTTTTTGGCCTAGAGTTTTGATGTTTATTTTGTCTGTTTCTCACCAGCTCTTTCCCCGACCCCTTCAGGTTGGGTTTAGGCACTAGCCTCTGTGCCCCATGGGACCCCCGTCACTGCACTGACCACATGGGAAGTCTCTGCCTCTTTTTCCCGTGTCTTTCTCCTCTATGTAGAGTGACCACGGTTTATCTCAGTCCCTTCAGTGTCTTAGGAACTTCCTTCCCAGTGCAAAGGCCTTCAGTGAAGGTTCCCGGGAAGAATGAGTGATTGATCTCCATGGTGACTGCCTCAGAATCGTGTGTGCTGGCTTAGGCACAGGCAGAGGCTACCTGTCCTGTGAAAACTTGGAGAACTCTCCCGTGATTCCTTCTTATTCTGAAGACCATCATATTCTGAAGCCATAAAGGGGACATTCAGAAACAAAACAGAAAACCAGCCCAGGGGGGCTTGTTTTACAGGTGAGGAAACTGAGGCCCGAGAAGGGGAGTAACTAACTCAAGATCACACACCAGAGGGATGACACGGGGGAGGCTTGAACTCCTGGTTCCCCTAACAGCCTCCTGTGGAGAAGGTAGAGTGAGATGATGAGTGTGGCAAAGACTTGGAAACTAACCTGTGTTCCCACCCATCACAGGCTTCGGACACTTCCCTTCACCCCTTTAGGCCTCAGCTTTCTCACCTTCACTCCCTCATTTATTTGGCTGCCATTTATTGATTAACTTTCATGCGAGGCGGGTACCAACAGATGCTTTTGTGGGATTAAACAAGGTGACCTGTGTGAATGTCTCGTCCCAGGCCTGGCACATGGACGGCATTTGAGATCGTCCTGCCTCGTGTGGCTCCCACTGGACTTCCCGGGTCCTCACCCCTCTATCAGGGCCAGGGTTCCAAAGGGCAGTGTGGTCTCTGGCCCGGTGAGTCTCATGCTCCAAGAGGAAGACAGGGGGAGAAGCTGAAGAACCTCTCTTGTTTTTTTCCAGGAAGAACACACACCTGAAGGTGCAGATGGGACCTCATGTGATGTCAGTCCCCGATCACATTTTGTGAACTTCCCTTCCTTCCTCACCACATCCTCCCGGGGTTTTCAGTGTCAGAGCTCAAGTGGGAGGTGCAGGCAGAAGTTAAATATAGAAAGGCACCTACTCATGGTGAAATGCGTGGGCCCAGCCTTGGGTGAGGGGGCGTCAGCACCTGCTAAATTTAGCAACTTAACTTCCTCTCCGGTCCCCTTACATGCCATTATGCAAACGACAATGCTTGTCAGTTTCCCTCGGAGGAAGCCTCCAAGAGGGGAGGGGGTAACTCCGAACAAAGCCCGCCAGTTCAGCGTGGGCCTCGCCTGGCTGGTCGCCTCTGCTATCACTTTTTAACACCAACCTCCCTCCAGCCCTTCTGAGAGAGCTGGGCATAGAGGTGTTGCTGATGTCACTTTACAAATGAGGACACTGAGCCCCAAAAGGCTGAGGGACTTGCCCAACATCATCACGGGGCAGAGCTCAGACAGAAGCCCAGGGTTTCACATTGACTCCCATATCAGTTCTTGAGAAGCAGCAAGAAAGGGCTCTGGGATTGGCAGCCCGGAGGCTGGCAAGCAGCGCCCGTTCTATGGATGTTCCCCAGCGCCCTGGGCAGTCTGCTCACCGCGGGTGGGAGGCCCGCGTGTTCAGGAGTATGAGCAGTTCTTGTTACTCAAAGAACGGAGAGGTGCCGAGGCCACGCCTGCTGGATCAGGTCTGCGTTTTAATAAGGTTCCCAGGTGACTCGGGTACATATGTACTAGTAAGCTTAGACGGCACTAGCCCAGCGGATTTTCAACCCTTTTGGCACACAAATGAATTACTAAAATTCTGCGGCACCCCAAAATATATTTTTGCCAATCTGACAAAAATAGGTATCATTGTGATTCATTCACACTGGATGGCCATTGTTGTGTTGGCTGTTGTCATCTTTTTATTTGACAATCGAAGGGAAAAGAGGTCAGTGCCCCTGACTAAATAGTCAGGTATTGCAGCGTGTTTTTAAAATTCTTGAAGTGCATTGGGTGAAAATCGCGGCACTAAGTGGGTTGTGCTTACTTAGCCATTTTATGGAATTGTATATTCCAGAAATTTCTTCCTTCACTCCCTCATTTATGTAGCTGCCATTTATCGATTAGCTTCCATGTGTGAGGCCCCATGCTGGAAGATGGGACAGAGAATAGCTGCTGACACTCCCGAGCATTGGCTGTGTGTCTGGTGAGGTGTTTTAGAGGGACTAGTATTAATTTGTTTAATAATCACAGCAACCCTCCGAGGCAGGTATGTGCGTTTTATAGCTGCAGCAGGCCAGGGCGCTGAGACAACATGCCTAAGAGCATGGCACTTAGGAAGTGGTGATAGAGTCAGGATCCACCCAGGTGTCTGGTGCTTAGCCAGGAGGCTCTGCTGCCTCTAAGGATGGGAGAACCAGAGCGGTGTGACTGGGACAGAGCCCAGGCTGTGGGCCAGAAGGACTGGAGCGATGGGCTGGACCGGGGCTTTGCTTTAACTTTGGCTTAAGCTACAGAGCCATTGATTTGCAGGACACCTCACGCAGGTCTTATGAGAACCAGAGGTGCTCTACTTGGGTAGAGGTGACTCCCGAGTTCTCCCTCCCCCCTGGCCACCACTCTTCCCTGGGGCCTTCGTACAGCACAGGCTGGACGCCACTTACAAGGCCAACTTCTTCATTTTGCAGACGAGGGAACCAGAGAGTTCCTTAAGATGCCTTGTCCAAGATCACGTAGCGAATGAAAACAAAGTGAGCTAGGGCTGAGTGGGACAAAGGTGACTGTTCCACGAGGAGCCGTCCTATCCCGGAGAGCACGTAACAGTCTTCCACAGGAAATCACTTTATCAGGGATTTCCAAATGTTCTTAGGAATTAAGGAACTCCGATGAGATTGTGTTGACAGCTCTAGGCCCTCTCCCAGAAACACACACACACACACACACACACACATACACACACACACACACACACACACACACATACACACACACACACACACACACATACACACACACACACACACACACACACGTGCTGTAAGGTTTCAGAGAGTTCAGATACTCTCTGAAGCCCAGAAGAAAACCTTAGTCTGGAAATGCTTATCCTGCTCTGTGCCTCTGCCAAAGCCGCTCAGGGGGAAGTGAGAGAGACTCGGAAAGGGACGGGTGACTGGCCAGCCATGGTTGCCAGAGGTGCCCAGGATCGTCACGCAGGAAGTCACACATTTCAAACAAACCCCTCTTTACACCCATACCTTCCAGTTGGTGATACTGAGTGTCTAGAACTTTTTGTTTGGAGGGTTGGAAATACCATGTTTTCCCGAAAATAGTACATCCTCCGAAAATAAGACCTGCTTACAGGTTTCCTTCTGAGTGAAATATAAGGCATTCCCCCCCCCCGAAAATAAGGCCCCCAGGCTCTGTCTCAGAATGGAAATTAATTTACCATAAACTGGTCGCTAGGGCCGCTCCGACTGGCGTCTAGCAACCAGTGACGTGACATGGAGTCCTGCCGTCACTGCTGTGTGAATGGAGAGAAATCAGCGTGGAAACTTTGTGAAACCTAAACTGCAACAAGTTGTGACTTGGGTGAAGAATTCATGGGAGAAAATCACTGACAGTTGCATTGTAAATGCACTGCGAGCAGGCTACCTTGACAAGAAGTATACTCATTTGAAGACAGTGCTATTGCTAAACATGAGAGATTTGGTCCACTGATTCTGAAAGAAATGGAGTCACAAGAAATTCACCAGGAAATTCAGGAATTGGATTGTTATGATGATGTTCCAGAAGATGAGGACATGATTGTCATTGAATAAATGAGTACATTCTTGATACTGTAGGATTCACAGTTTGTCTGGTTTGTGTTGACAACTACCGTACTATCATACCATATACAGGTAATAAATTTCCTTTATTTTCATTTAACAATAAATGTGTACCGTATTCTTCTTCATGGAAAAATAAGACATCCCCTGAAAATAAGACCCAGCGCATCTTTGGGAGCAAAAATTAATATAAGACACTGTCTTATTTTTGGGGAAACTGGGTAGTCCCTGTTGCAGTGGAAAGGAGAAACTCCTCATTCTGTCTCTGAGCTGAGCGGAGAAGAGAGAGACAAGTGTATGTGATTGGGGCACGCTGCCTTTGAGTGGACATGAGGTTTTTCTAAAAGCAGGTGGCCCTCATGTATATCTCAGATTCTCTGCCAAGAGAAGAACCACCTCGCTCTGAGGTGGGCAGGGGGATGGTAGGGTGCTGGAGGCTCCCGGGTACATCAGTCCACGGAGCTTTCTCAACAGTTGCCACGCTCCAGATAGTGAAACAAAACTCTCAGAGCAGATGGTGCCTGGCGCATTTTCTCTCATTTTTCTTGTCAGGCCAATGGACACAAATGTCCTCAGTCCTCTTAGTACGCCTTAGACAGTTGAAGCGAAGAGCCTAGGTTTGTTGAGAACCTACTGGGTGTCTGGCATTCAACTGACGTTATTTTTTTTTAAACAAAATTTCCCTGCGTTTGATAAGTCAGAGCGTGTAGGCTGCTCAGATAGATGGAGCAGTGGGCACAAGGTCACACCACCAGCGGCTGAGCCGGAAATCAAAGCCGGGGTTGTTTCCACAGCCCCTTCGCCTCCCTGGCATGCAAAGGGAGCACACGCAGGGCAGCGTGCTGTCAGGCTGCAGCCTCCGCGTGGCCCACCTGTGTTGTGGGTTATCTCATGGTGTGACCCAGGGCCTGGCAAGAGACCCCAGGTCAAGGGGACGGAGGGGAGAATGAAAGAGGAAGGAGCCTGAGTTTGTTTCCACTGTGGAGCCCAGAGAGGGCAGCTTTGTCGGCAGTTAGTCACTGACAGGTGGGTGGGGGCGTGGGGATGGGTTAGGGCTGTGGGAGTGAGCAAACTCCCACCATGGAAGACAGCTTGGGCCCGGACTCTGCTGGGAGAAGGCAGGGGTGGGGGGGGGCTCCCCCTCTCCTGCCGCTGGTTGTCCTCTAGGTCTGTGTAACACGTTTCAGCTGCGGGGAGGAGAGTGGGGGGAGATGCTGGGGGGCAAGGAAGGAGGAAGACAAGAGGCGAAGTGGCTTGCCTCCTTTCTTTGAAAGATCTGGGGCAAGTCGCTTTCCATCCCTGAGCCTCAGTTTTACCCTCACTGGGTTGTCTTAGAAATTAGACGAGATTTCATACGGGAAGATGCCGGGTCAGGGCTGGCACGTGGCAGGCGCCCCGGAATGGGCTCCCCTCTTCTCCATGCTCTCTAGCTGAGCCTCACAGGAGGGAAAGGCGCGTCTCTGGCCAGGCCCAGCTGCTCCGTCCTTCCTGCCTTCTAAGGGGCCTGCCACCCTCACCAAGGATGTTTTCACCTACCCAAGGGAAGGACCACAAGCCATGACAAGCAGCATCTGAGAGGGGGATGCTTCCTAGACACTGAAGTGGACCCTCTAGAAGCCTCAGAGATGAGGAGACCAAGGTCTCATGCGGGCACAAGGTTGACATGGGTCACACAGCCGGGGATGAATGCCAGAGCCAGGGCTGGCCCCGGGACTGTGGGCTCCTCGAGCAGCACTCACATCCGGTTCCTCCTGCCTCTTTGCCTCCTGGGCATTTGTGTGGCTTTGTGCAAAGAGTGAGGGCTTCCAGAACATTGTTTGTAGGAATCAGTGAAGGAGGAAATATGAGGCCTCAGGCCTGTGGAGTGACGTCGTATTGTTAATATTTGTAGAATGAGCCGAAACCGGTTTGGCTCAGTGGACAGAGCATTGGCCTGCGGACTGAAAGGTCCCAGGTTCGATTCCAGTCAAGGGCATGTACCTTGGTTGCGGGCACATCCCCAGTGGGGGGTGTGCAAGAGACAGCTGATCGATGATGCCCTCTCATCGATGTTTCTAACTCTCTATCCCTCTCTCTTCCTCTCGGTAAAAAAATCAATAAAATATATATTTAAAAAAGTATTTGTAGAATGAATACGTGAATAGGAATGGCACCTCACTCAGAGCCAGGCTCTCTGTACATGTTGGTTTTCTTCTTCCCCACTTTTGGCATCCAAAAATGCTGCTGTGGGTTTGCCCTGCCAGGACTGGAGAGAGACGTGGGCAGTGTCTTCCAGAACCTTGTTGAGCTTCCCAGGGTCCGTTCCCTCTTCTCCTGGCCACGCCAGGTGTGCCAGGCACCGCTGTGTGCAGGCAGCATCCCCTGGTCCTGCCCCATCTGAGTGCACTCACCCACTTCCTGGTTACCCCACCCCGTCAGGTGTCGCAGCAGCTCCTTTCTGGAGGGCCTTCGAGGCAGAGGCTCAGGGGCCTGGGGCCTGGCAGCACGGGGATGGCGGGCACACAGTCACAGTGCCCACATCTTCATCCTGGGCCAGCAATATGATTGGATGGACAGAGCGTGGGGGAATTGTGAGATCTAGGTTTGGGTACTGGATCTGCCATTTTAGCTCTGTGGCCTTAGGCACGTTACTTTGCTTCTCTGATTCCCTCTCGTCCTCTTTAAGATGAGAATAGACAACTTCCTGCTCACACTGTGGGTGTAGGTGGCAAGGGCTGTCGGTGACTGGATGTCGGGTGGCTGTGAAAACACTTTGGAGTTGTGGTCGCCTGGGAAGGCAGTGTTACTGCCACCGTGCTCTCTCTTCTGGAGCAACCTGGGGAGCGGGACTGAAGAGATGGCCCGGGGGGTCTTGGTCTTAAGCGGGTCACGTGGTCTCTGAGAGCCTCAGTTTTTCTCGTCTATAAAGTGGGTGTGATCACCCTGTCCGTCTCTCTAGGGTCTTCAGCAAGCATATCAGACAACATCAGGAGTCCGTGGCTGAGAAGCACTTTGTAAATATTGGTACAGCGGTGGGGATGGGGAGGGTCTGAAGAAGCCCAGACTTCCTTCCAGGAGAGGCATATGGGGGCTGGGCACCTTGAGTCTTTCCCTCATGAGCGGAGGAGGGCACATTACAAACCCCCGGGAGCCTCGGTGTGCTCATCTGAAGAGAGACTTGTGCCCCAGCACCCAGTGCTCAGCGGGCGGTCGCTGGGGCAGCCTGTCATCCGGTTGCCTCCGTCACAAAAGGAGTAGCCACAGGGGCGGGGCCTCCCTCCCTGGGCTACCACGGCTGCGGACAACGGAGCCTCTGACCTCACTCCCCTCCAGCCAAAGTGCTCCCCCAGCTCCCAGTGCTTCTCTGAAACAGCCTGGCTTCCTGGAGTTCCCCGGCCCCGAGCCCCGGGCACGTGATCTCTGGCTCCCGATGTTGAAATCCTACTCCAGGCTGCCCGGAAAGCCCCGGGGGCTGAGGCCGGGCAGGGGCAGCGAGGGTTCCTCAGGGCTGGCCACAGGGCCATCTATTCGGGTTCTCTTTTCAGACGTTCCTGTTTCCTCTCCAAGGAGTGGTGGGCGGGCGGCTGAGGGAATTCGGGCTTCCGGTGGCTGCAAGGTTATTGCAGGCACATATCATCATGTGGACGCTCTATTTGGGGAACTGCCTGCAGGGCTGTGGTTTAATGGCACCGTGGTCCATCCCCAACCCGGCGAAGACGCCGGAATCCACCGTCTGTGGAGCCGAGTGCTGATGTGGCAGATTCCCGCTCGCTCGAGGGTTTCTTTGCGCTGCTCGTCGGGCAAAGGAGGGCAGCGCGCTGACGGCGCGGGGAGTGGCTGTGAGACCTGACAGCACGGCTCACAGGCTGCCGGGAACTTTCCCCGATG
This sequence comes from Vespertilio murinus, assembly GCA_963924515.1. Lineage (NCBI taxonomy): Eukaryota > Metazoa > Chordata > Mammalia > Chiroptera > Vespertilionidae > Vespertilio > Vespertilio murinus. Next base: position 28,859,846 of record OZ004706.1, read on the forward strand.
TGCTGGTCAGCGCCCGAGGCACCTGGAGAGAATGACCAGCACCTTTCGTAGACGGCAGAACCTTAGCTGCAACCCAGGAGTGTCTGGCGACAGAGCCACTGGTCTCAGCCAGGGTGAAGGGAGGTTAACCATTCTTATGACATTTTGTATTCTTCTCCATGATTTTATCAGGGTTTGTTTAAATTTAAAAAAAAAAGTTTCTTGTGCTCCCTAAGCCTCCAAATAGACTTGATGCACTGAGAGGATGTGCCAAGCACCCCTGGCACAATGTCAAGGTCCCCGCCTGGCGAGCCAGCTCCTCCTTCCCAGGGTGAGGCCTGGGACAGGGAGACAGGCCCGCTCTAGAGGGGGTGTTCCCACCCCTGACAGCCTATGGCGCAGGCCTGGGCCAGAGCAGGCGGGCGAGGGCCAGCCTTCCTGAAAGGTGACTGATGCCGAATCTGAGTCTTAGTGTGACCGGCTGTGACCTTGAACTAATCACATGCCTGAGCTTCTTGGCCCTCTGCAGACATTCTTCACCAATTCCGATGGCACGGGAGAGACAAGGGTAGGAAAGGTTCCAGCACAAGGTGGCATGAGGGACATGCCAGGACAGGTTAATGACACCTGCTATAGTTAGGACCACAGAGCCTCACAAATCTCTAAGTCATTTCCCCATAAAAAAGTGAAAACTTAAAACCAAACCCTTTTCCAAAAGGTTCTTCCTCCCCAGTTCTGTTTGACACAAGCCTGGGGGCCTCATGGTCACCAGGGCCTGGGGTTGAGGCATTGAGGGCCCTGATTACAATGCAGTTGTTACCCAGAAATGCTGGGGCCACGTTGTGCCCCGCCCCCTGCTTCTGTTGGATTAGCTGTGTGACTTCAGGAAGTCATTTTTCTCCTAGGAGCCTGTGTTTCTCCATCTGTAAACCAAGGCTGCTAAAGCAAATGCGTGGGTGTAAACAGACTTTAAAAAAAAACACTTTGTTGTTGAAAGTATTACAGATACCCCCTTCCTTCCGCCCCCATTGATCCCCTCCTCTTCACCCCCACTCCCCGTACTCAGGTCTTCTCCACACTATTGTCTGTGTGGGTTATGCATTTGGTTGATCTCTTCCCGCCCCTCCCCCTTCCCTCTGAGATCTGTCAGTCTGCCGCATTCTTCCATGTCTCTACTTCTATTTTGTTTGTCAGTTAGTTTTGTTCATTAGATTCCACATATACCTGTCTTTCTCTGACTGGCTTGCTTATTTCATTTATCATGATACTCTCCAGCTCCCTCCATGCTGTTTCAGAGGGTAAGAAATCCCTCCTTTTTACGGCTGCATAGTACTCCATGGTGTAAATGTACAGCAGCGTTTTTAACCACCCACCTACTAATGGCCACTCTGGCTGTTTCCAGATCTTAGCCATTGTAAATAGCGCTGCTATGAACATAGGGGTGCATGTATCCGATGGCTACCATCAGTAAATCAACAAACAAAAAGTGCTGGCCAGGATGTGCAGCAAGGGAACCCTGGTACACTGCTGGTGGGAGTGCAGACTGGTGCAGCCATTATGGAAAACAGTGTGGCGTTTCCTCAAATAATTAAAAATGAAACTGTCATTTGACCCAGTGACCCAACTCCTAGGAATATATCCTAAGAAGCCTGAAACACCAGTCATCAACATCTTTCCAACGTGCTTGAAGGTGAGGGGACAACAGATGTGCAATGGGCCTCATAGCCCAGGCCTTCTCCACACCGGCCATAATTAGGACTACCGAGCCTCACAAGGACCCTTTGCAGACACAGAGATGCACCAACTGGGGCTTGGAAAGTCAGAGACTTTCATGCCAAACATAGGGTCTCCCTCCTCATGATGCCCCAGACTTCCACACCATCTGAGACACGAAGGATGGCAGGACTTGGCTGAGAAAAAAGGGGTGGCAGGGAGCCTTGTCAGCAATGGGAATGGAAGAGGCACCACGCTGAGCTCCTCCCTAGGTAGACAGTAGCTCAGTGCTCCAGAAAAACCCACCAACAGTTACTGTTCACTCGGCTTTGCAGATGAAGACTCTGAACTGAGATACATTAGGTAGCTTACCCAAGGTCACATGAGGTCTTACCCGAGGTCACCTAGCTGGTAAGTGAGCTTTCAACCCAGGCCAGTCAGTTCCCAGAGTCTATGCTCATAGGTGGGCACCAACACTCATGAGCGGGGAGTGAGGGGCCTGTTTCTCAAGGACACAGGCAAGGGTGGAGAAGGCCTTGCTTTGTGGTTGGTGTCTGGTGGCTGGGTGCGGGTGGGCACCAGGGTCTGAGAAGTGGAGGGTGGGTAGAGCCTAGAGGATCAGCCTGGGGGGACAGAGGGCCTCAGCCAACTCGGCCTGTCTGTATAGAGGAAAGAGCCAGGATCCCTTCTGGTCCTTCAGTTCTTGCCTTAAGGCTTCACTCTTCTGATGAGTGTTATAACACCCTCATCGTGCGTGGGACCACCACTTTTGGTCTATTTCCTCCTTTAGACTCAGAGCTGCCTGAGAACACACACGTGGTCTTCTCCGTGTCTTCCCCCTGGATGTTCAGAGCCTCGGAGTCATGGCCTGGTTACTGACAGAAACAAAAAAATACATGCCTGGGTCCTAGTGCGGCCTTTGCCCTGGGTAAATGCTCCACGGATATTTGGGCATGGGATGGTGGCACGTTGCTCTGCCTCTCATGTCACAGTCGAGAAAGCGGGGTCCAGAAAGATGAATTTTCTCAGGACTCCTGTTCAGGTCACACGGTGCTCCTAAGTTGCCCCATTTCCTTGGGTGAGAAGGACCTGGGTGAGCAGAATGCTGCCTCCCTCTTCCTGAAGCCAGGGAGCCTTGCCATCCCTAGGACCCCACCCTCTCCTGGCCCACCCATCCTTCCAGGGAGCTCTGAGCCTTTGGTATTTTGCCTACGGAGCTTGGCCTGTTACCTCACTCTTAGGAGACACACCTTCCGAGGTTCTGGAGGAGGGCGAGACTCTTTGAGCATCAAGGGGGACCCGGCTGTGACCGGGGTAGCAGACTCTGTCTGGTTCCCTGGAACAGCTGCTATGGAGGCCTCCTGCCTGGGCACTCCCGGCTTCCAGCAGGGCGGGGTCAGAATTCGGGGACCCTCAGATTGCCTGGAGCATGAAAGGCTGTGGTGAAAACCATGGCCTCCCAGACACCCTGGGCGGGTGCTGGCTGCGAGGCTGCCTCACCAAGCGGGGGAAGGTGTCTCTTCAGCGGCTGTGGCTCCCCCGCACAGCCTACAAATCATTTTTTTAATGAGTTGTCACTTGGACAATGGGGCTAAGTCTGCGCCCTGATTTAGTGTTGTTGCCTCCCCCTTCCAAGTTTTTTTTTCCTCTCCTTCCCCCCTTCCCCCCTCTCTCCTGCTTGCTTTCTTCTCTCTCCAGCCTCCACTTACTGGAAATGAAATCAGTGCATGAATGGCAGGGCGGGAGGGAGGCAGGGAGACAAAGAAAAGGCTTTGTCTGGCGGTGAATTTTGATAGCATGTGGGTGGCGGGAGCGTGCAGACTTCCTTCATCTGCCTGTCACAGAGCTTGCCTGGTGTCGGAGGAGAAGAGATGGGCGTAAGCCTCTGGCAATGCCTGGGTCCCCAATTGTGGGGCTGGAAAGAGGGCCCCAGCATGCGGGGAAGGGCAGGGTGGCAGCAGGTTGCTAGCTGGGGGAGGGCGGCGAGCAGAGTCTGGATGCCTCTGTTTTAAAGCAGTGAGCTCAAGCATGGATGGTGCTGGCCTGCGTGGGCTCCCCTCCTCACGATGCCCCAGACTCCCACACCATGGCTGCTCATACTCCCAACACTCGGGGCACACTCACTCCTTCCTCCTCGTGGATTATACCAAACTACAGCCCCACCCCCATCTGCATTGCCATCTTTCTCATCATCATTACCATCTCCCATCACCATCACAGCCAGCATTTATGTATCACCTACTGCGTGTCAGACGCTGTTAAAGTGCTTGTACGTGTGAGAGAAGCTCCCATACGGTAGGTGCTAAATAGAAATGAATTGCAACAGACTCTATTTCTACTTTGTTGGTAACTTGTTGGGCAAGATGATATCACCTCTCTGGGCCTCAGTTTTCTCATCTGTCAGATGGAGATAATAGTGCTTTCCGCAAAGTGTTGTTGGAGGTTTCGATGTGGTAAAGCACCTAATATGCTTGGAGGAGGTCATGGGTTAGCACGCCGTTCCTGGTCCTGTTGGAGCATGCTGGTGGGCAGTATTTGATACTGGAAAAGAAGTGCATTTGGTGTGACAAACATTCTACCCACAGATAGCCTGCCCTGAGTGCCCCCATAAGCACCTTCTTTTATAACAAAATTTATTACATATATTGGAGTGACATTGGTAAGTAAAATGATATAGGTTTCAAGTGTACAGTTCTATAATACACCATCTGGGTATTGCACGGTGTGGTCACCACCCAAAGTCAAGTCTCCTTTCAACAGCATATATTTGCACCCCAAAAGCCAAATGCATCATTGCATCATTCTTACTGCCTGCAGCCATAAATTCGCTTTTTCTCTGCATTCCATGTCTCTCCCAGTGGCATCAGCCACCACCCTTGTGGGTGGATATGGGCTACAGTGACCACCATTTTCCTCTATTCTTCCCTCTGCCCTTAACCTCCATCTCAGTCCAGGAGGGCCAGTACCATTGCTTTGCCCCTGAGTATCTCTACTGAGGCCCCCTGTTGCCCACCTCGCCTGCCCATTCTCCCTAAGGCTCCCCTCCTCCCCTTTGGAGCATTGTGGCCACCTCCTCTCTAGCTTCTTGGCCTCTATCTCCTTCCCAGGATGCCCTCTACCCAGCTAGCCCAGAAGGTCTTTCTAAGTCACAGATATAGCCCATAACTCCTCTGCCAAACATCCTTCAGTGAAAAGAAGTGGTCAGATCCTGAGCACCGGAAGGGATGGCTGGATACATTTGCCAAGAGGCCACTCCTTGATATTCACTGAATGAATGTTTGCCTTCTCTGGGCCAAACACTGCCGTGCATGTGTCAGCTGGCTCCGTGATCCTACTTGTGAGGCAGGTATCACAGTTCCATTTTGCACACGAGGAACTGAAGCCCTGAGAAACTCTGGCAGAACCTCCATTCTGATGCCATGGTCTCGGAGTCTAAAGGAGCCATCCACTCACTACAGCAGGCGACAGAGACCCAGTGGGCCTGCTGGATGCAGCCTCTAATCCCTGTCCAGAAGGGGAATGAGGGGTGATGTGGGAGCTGTGGTGGGATTGAGTGTGAAGAATAGATCTGGGGGCAATGGGGACAAAACTGTATCTCCACCAGCCATGAAGGAGGGAGGAGCTGGGCCAGGGACAGAGAGCATGAGATGGGAGTGGATTCTGTAGCCTCTGAGATCCAGATACCCTCTGCCAGGTGATGGAGAGGGGCTGGGCCAAGACGAAGTAGAGCAACTGGAGGAGGTAAGGGATGAGGGTGAGGTAGATTAGGACATGGAGTAAGGCCATGGGTTGAATCTCCACCCTCCACTGTCAAATCTTTGCTTTTTATAGTAATTACTTCTTAGTACCTGTGCGTTGGGCAATTGACTGTGAGTGTTGGGTTTCAGAATCCAAGGACTTCCCATCCCTTGGTTCTCCCTTGGCATGTGTCCTCCTCCTCCTCCCTCCTGCCCCTACAGTGACCATCCTTGTGGCCTCAGCACTTCCCCTTATGGCCTGCCGCCTAGTGCAGCCAGGAGGATACCAGCAGCCCCGGAGGACAACAGCAAGCTTGGGTCATCAGGAACCAGCATGAGAACTCATTGCCATGGCATTTCCTCCGTGATTGCCCAGAATGCTCTGAACTGCTTTGTGTTTGCAGGACAAAGCTTTGCTTCAGCCAGTTTGTTTATTTCGTGAAAGGTGCCAGCTACCTGGTCTGCACCAGACCCCAGGCTGGGTCCTGGTGACTCTGAGGAGTAGGCAGGCTGGGGTGCCCTTGCCTTCTGTGGGGGCTTAGAATCTGGCTGCCCTGTGCCTCCCTGCCCATCCCCCATGCCCCACCTAACTCAGCGGTGGCTCTCTGGAGCGGTGGCCCTGGATAATGTAACCTGCTGTGCTTGGGGCAGGGGTTCTGTGGAGGGGCAGCCAGGCCTGAGTGGGAGGGAAGTGGGGGTCTGGTCCTGGAGCATGGTGCTTCCAGGTCCAGGAGCTGCCTGATGGGGAGCGGGCAGAGCTGTAGAAGGGACTCAGAGACTTGTTGGCCCAGGCAAAAAACTTAGCAGGAGCAAATGGTGGCAACCTGCAGAGATAAGGGCTCAGGTAGGGAGTAAGGGAGTGAGGGTGCACAGAGCCAGGCAGTCCTCAACTCCTGACCTGGCCCTTCCTCACCCATCCTGCCCATGGCTGCTTTCCCTGCTCCCAAATAGCCCCATGAGCACCAACACCAGCAGGCCTTTCCTTGGCCACCTCCCTGGCACCTCTGCCTCTGAGTCCTGTCTGGGGGCTTGGTCTCTGCATGCTGCCCTCTGCTAGCCCACTGGGTTCCTCAGTTCAAATCCCAGATTCTTCACTTCCTGGTGTTGTGGCATGGGGCAAGTTGTTTAACTTCAGGTTTCATATCCACAGGACAGGGGAGAGAATAGCTCCTATCTCTGTGGGGGGACTGTTAGGGATACGGCAGTTGACATAGAGCCATTGGAAAAGCACCACTTCAACACATCCCTCCCGTCTTCCATGACCCAGTTGGAGCCCCACCCTGGTTCTTTGGTCCCTTTCCCCAACTTCCTTCATTGTCTCCTCTGCATAGCCTGGCTCCATCCACAATCCTCTCATTGCTCCTGCTGCTGCTCATGGCTATTGGTATCTGCCACTGGAGGACCTCTGCCACTGGAGGACCAAGACCACCTCGTGTTTCTTTTACATCCCCCACAGACTCCCAGAATGTCTCGTTCAGTGCTGGACCTGCCATAGAGAAATACTGTTGAGTGGAGTTATTTCCTTATCTGACCAGTATTTATTGAGAATTTTTTAAAATCCATCTATTGCTCATGATAAATTACCCCAAAACTTAGCACTTTTCTGACTCAAGGTCACTCATGAGACTGCAGTTAAGATGTTGGCCAGGGCTGTGATCATCTGAAGGCTCAACTGAGGCTGGAGGACCAGCTCCATGGCTCCTTACATGCCTGGCATGCTAATGCCAGCTGTTGGCTGGGACCCAATTTCCTCCCCACATGGGTACCTCCACAGGCTGCTCAAGTACCTCTTGATACGGCAATTGGCTCCCCCAAGAAAGTGATCCAAGAAAGAGCAAGGCAGAAGCATGTGGTGGTTTTTTTGTTTTGTTTTGTTTGTTTGTTTTTTATGACTGAGCCTCAGAAGTCACACTGTCTTTTCCATGGCATCTCATTCATTAAACAGGTCAGCTCCTTTCAGTGTGGGAGGACTGTCTAGGGCAGGGGTGGGCAAACTTTTTGACTCGAGGGCCACAATGGGTTCTTAAACTGGACTGGAGGGCCGGAACAAAAGCAACCTGACCATGTTGGCACTCTCATCTTGGGCTGCTGCTGAAGGAGTGGAGGGGAGAGCAAGAGAACCCTCCACGGGCCAGATAGAACAGCCGAATGGGCTGGATGTGGCCCGTGGGCCATAGTTTGCCCAAGGCTGGTCTAGGGTATGAATACTCAGAGGTGAGGATCACAAGACTACCACCAGCACCTACCATGTGGTGAACTGATTTTTCTGTATTGTTCACTGCAGAACATGGAGCTGCAAAACTCCCAGGTTCACAGGGATTCGTGGGATGCTACATGACTCAGAGCTTCTGGCAGGGCACCTGCCACTGTGGTAGATTGGAAAGCTGGCCAGGTTGGTGGTCTAGAGCTTCTGAAGGACAAAGAAGACCCTCAGGATTAAGACCCAGCATCCTATTCTCTTGCATCAGTGCCTTTATCCAGCTTCCTCACTCATTCAACCAACACTCAGTGGCACCTACCTGCTGTGCATGGCTGCATCTGTTTTCCAAGTCAGACCTGTTAGAAGAGGAGCTGTGCCATTCTAAGAGGAAATTAATGCTTTAGTCCTTCAGGTGTGCAGGTGCTTGCTGCACAGACACTGGGCACAGGTGCCACCCAGGAGAGGTTCTGATGCCCACTTTCTTTTTGGTCTGTCTTTAGAGGGTGGGCCCTTGCTCCTCTTTGCAAACACATCCAGACCCCTGGCTGAGGGGGAAGCCTCAGCTCACTCCATTTAATGCCCTGAATCTATGCAAGCTATCTTTTGCACACACACTCCTGCAACCTCCCACCTGTAGGGGCTAAGTGCCCGGAATCCTGGCTTCCCGCCCATGCTGCCCACATCCCACTTGGGAGCCTTCCCCTGATAATCAGGACCATTAGAGGCGTCCTAATGCCACCTGACCTCGGGCCTATGATAGGCCCCAAGCCCTGCTCATGCATTATTAATGTGCAGAGAGCATGAGAGAGCCGCTTAGATGCATTTCACCCTCTGTCCCCCGTGCATTCATTTGCAGCATTTGAATCATCCCTCTTGTGGCTCAATGCCCTCTCCAATCTTCCCTGGGGTGAGTGCTGATTGGAGGCTTAGCTCTCTGGGTACTGGCACCTGTAGCATGAGGAGCCGGCAGCATTGACACCAGGGATGCCAGGCTGGGAAGAGCTGGCATGTGCAGGTCAGGAAGGGGAACAGGTGTAAAGGTCAGCTCATCTCCTCACTCTGCAGGAAAGGGGCCCAAGGCTGGAGGAGGGAAGGACTAGATGTTCAAGGTCATAGTGAGGGAGGACAGAGCCCCCCTCCCCACTGAGTCCTCCTTGAACTGAGCCTTGTTAGCTCTGAGGCCTTAGACAAGGCCTCCCACGTGGACAGAGGGGAATTCTGTGCAGGAGGGGCCTTTCTGGTCTCCCAAGGTGTCCCAGGAGAAGGTAAGGTAAGGAGAGAGCTCCTTACCCTACAGTTGCATTTCCTGAGGTTAAAACTGCTCATCTCCAAAGGTGTATAGGACATTGGCCTGGTCAGGTACCCTTTCTTGGCCTTAGTGTCCTCCTCTGAATTTGGCCTTGCTTCCCTGCCTTCCTCCCCAGGCTCAGAGCAGCCCAGGGGATGAGGGGGACACTGGAAACTCACGGGACATTTCAGTTATGTCGAAAGCAAGAACAGAGCTCTTTCCTGGTCTCCAGCACCTTTCAACACAGAATCAGCTATTGGGCTGGCTGGCTATAGTTAAACTGAAATCATGAGAGGAATGGGGACCGTGGCTGTGAAGCCCCGAGGATCATAATATTCAGGAGGCCTGGTCTCAGCCCAGCCCTGCTACTTACGAGCTTGCGACCTTAATCATGGCCCTTCTCCTCCCTTGCTTCTCCTCACTTTCTGCTTCTGTAAAATGTGCAGGGCATTGGGAGGGAGGGGATAGAACTCCTCTAAGAATATCCGAGCTCTCACGTCATTGGGGGCTCATTCAGACTAAAAGGTAAATGACTAAAGTCGGGTCCTCTTAGAACAGCTAGTTGGGGAAGGGGATTCGGAGTCCTGGGAAGTCCTGCGACCTGGAGGTAGACAGAGCAGATGAGGGCAGTGAGCATAAGCTTTGCCAACTGTCTCTTCTCTCCTGGGGGCCAGTGCCTACTCAGTTTCTTCCCCATTTTGCAGTCAAGGAAGCTGATGTATGGAGAGTGGAATGAGTTGCCTCAAGTCACAGAACCAGAATGAGGGGTAAATGGGCCCAGGTCCACCCAGCCCCTGAAGTGTAGTGTCGGAGGTAAATGGCGAGGAAGGGAAAGGGGCTGCCAGTGGTGGACCACCCCTGACCTCTGCGGTTTCTCTGAAAAGTGCATCCGTCCAGGATCTCACTTCCTTCCCGTGGTCCTGGGAGGTGGGTATGTTTATCATCTCCATTTTACAGATGGAGACACTGATGCTTGGGCAAGTGAGAGAAGCCCTGGGGTGGTGGAGCCAGTGGCCTGGTTTTTTTCGTTGTTCCTGGACAGCTGAGGAGGGAGGCAAGGAGGTGTGACCGCAGCGACCTGAGTCGCCCCAGTCAGTGTGACTGAGACTGAGAGTGGGGCTGAGGCTGAGAGCGAGACCGTAGCCACACAGGGGCCAGTGAGGCCACCTGCAGCAGCTGGCCTCTATGCAAACGTGGCAGAGAAACCTTTCCCTGCTTCCCCGCCCTGTGACCCCACACTGTGCCTTGTGACACCTTCACCGCAGCAGCTGCCCTCCCTCTAGGCCTTGAGTCCCAGGCCACAACAGTTCACGAGAGCCGTGCCCGCCCCCGGGGTGAATTCCCCGAGTCTATCTGGAGGCAGTCACCGGCCCTAGCAGGTCTGGCTGAAGAAGGCGCAAAAGGCTGCCCTCGAAGCCAGCCCTGCGCTCAGGGGCCATCAGAAGCATCCCCAGCCACAGGCCCTGTCACTTCTGGGCCCAGTCTGAGCCTGTCAGTGGGGCCTTGGATTAGAGAGAGTCCCTCACCCAGAGAGACACGTCCCGCCTACCAATCATCGAGGTGCCCAGACACCTTGCCCTCTGCCCTGCCATGCGCCTTTGCTCCTCCTGTTTCCGTTCCCCTTCCCCTCTCACCGGTGCTGACACCTTGGCAGAGCCTGCCTACATGCCGCCCGCACTGACTGCCCATCCCTTGGTGTCCCCTGCCATCACAACACTGCTCCTGCCTCTGACGAGTGTCCACTCCCTGCCAGGCTGGGCATTGCCTGGGTCGAGGCTGAAGGATTTGTGTCTGGCTCTGCGGTGAGTGCTTTACACGCACATTTCACTGCACCCTCACCACCTAGAACAGTGGTCGGCAAACTCATTAGTCAACAGGGCCAAATACCAGCAGTACAGCGATCGAAATTTCTCTTGAGAGCCGAAAACCGACTTCTGCGCATGGCCACGAAGTTTCAATCGCACTGTACGCGCGCGCGCCCACATGCGGTATTTTGTGGAAAGAGCCACACTCAAGTGGCCAAAGAGCCGCATGTGGCTCGTAAGCCGCAGTTTGCCGACCCCTGACCTAGAAGGTAGGGCAACTCTTGTTCTGACTTTACAGATGAAGACAGGTGCTCAGAGAGGTCCAGTTACTTGCCTGAGGTGACACAGCTCCAGGCGGGAGAGTTGGGGTGAGGAGCTGGGAGTCTGCCTGCAGAGACCGGAGTTGGGAATAAGACCGGCTCTGAAGTCATCGGGGCCTCATTCAGATGAAAAGGTAAATGACAAAAAAATCAGGTCCCTTTGGAACAGCACGTTGGGGAAAGGTAGTCAGAGTCCTGGGACGCACACGGGACCCGGAGGTCGGAGGGGATGAGCCTTTTGTTACGAAGGCCAACAGAGCACGGATGTGTTCAGACCAGATAAACGTTTGCTCAAGGACTAAGACAGTGAGGCTGCCCTGCAGGCATGCTACAGCTCTGGGCACCGCCCTCCTGACCCCCGGGTGCTCCCTGGTGCCACGCGCCGTGCTCGGGGCTTTGGCTCGAGAGCACTCCTCCCGGCAGTGTTACGGGCCCAGGGTGGTCATGCCCATTTTGCACAAAGAAAACTGAGGCCCCCGGAGGGGCGATCAATGTCCCAGCAGCACCAGCAGGAAGTGGGGCGTCTGGGCTCTGCATCGGAGCTCGGCTGGAGGAGGAGGCCTCTGTACCAGAGCCACCGGCGGCCTCTGGCCCGAGGCGAGGAGGGGATGGTGGCACAGGGCAGTTGGCCAACTGCCCGCCCCCCTCCTGTCTCTGAGAAGAGAGGAAACACCAGGCTGCGGGGGATTCCTCCGCCGGCGCCGCACCCTCGGCCACTTCCTCTGGATACTCTCGTTTTCTTTGTCACTTGTTTTAGTTTCTGCTTTTCTTCCCTCGTTCCTTTTTTTCGAGGCCACTTTCATTTCCGTCTGTCAGTGTCTCCCCCACCCCACGCTCACCCATCCTTTCCGCTTGCCCCCCCCCCCCCGCCATTGCCCTCCTACCACCTTGGGATCCCCGGTGGCCTGGCCTGCCTGGGCCTGTGTTCCTGTTGGGGTCCTGGCTGGGGTGGGGGGTTAGGGGTAGGAAGGGGCCAGCACCCTGCCTCTTCCCCGCAGTGGGAACGCCGAGGTGGCTGTCACCTGGAGAGGCTAGGCAGGGGTTGCGAGTCCCCCAGCCTCTCTGGCCGTAGGCTCCCCATCTGTGAAATGAGTAAGAAAATCAACCTCAGAGGATGGGAGGAGAAAATGAGGTGGCACATGTGAAGCTCAAATAACTAGTATTAAGGAAAACTCAGTGAGTCCCAGTCTGTGTCTCCAGGATCTGCCTCCGAGTTCAGTCTTCTAGGGCTGTGGCCACCCCCCACACCTCCTCCCTGGCCCACACCTGGCCAGAGGCAGCAATTGGCACATGTGCCTCCTGCAGGGAGACGGTCGGAGAAAGGAGGAGTGCACGGTCAGTTATGGGCTCTGGGCCAGTTCAGCTCTCTGCCCAGAGCAGGAGCCTCCTCCGCCACGCCCAGCGCATGGGCCTCCTTCCTTGCTGACCACCAAGGGCGAGAAGCTTGGTACTGCCCAGGGCAGCCCATCGAGTGTCAGACAGCTCTGCTAGCTGGAAAGTTATTTCTTCTAGGGAGCTGAGACGGGCCTGCCTTCACGTCCATTCCCAAAGGGGCCACTCGCTTCTCCCCCATTGTTTCACTGTTTGAACAGTGCACTTGGGCAACTCCAGACTTAACCTAGTCCCTCAGCCCCAGCTGAGGGGAAGTATAGCAGAATGGTTAAGCTCTGGGACTCCAGTACCCAGTTCCCTCAGTTCAAATCCTGGCATGGCCCCTTGCGACCCATGTGACACTGTGACCTCTGTGTCCCCAAGAGGGCAACTGTTGGACTTCTGTGAGCAGATGTATAACATCCTAGCACAGTGTAAGCACTTGGTAAATTTTACCTGCTACCATTATTCTTGTTCAAGACCAAACATCCATGATTATTTTTTAAAAATATATATTTTATTGATTTTTTTACAGAGAGGAAGAGAGAGGGATAGAGAGTTAGAAACATCGATGAGAGAGAATCATCGACCAGTTGCCTCTTGCACACCCTCTACTGGGGATGTGCCCACAACCAAGGTACATGCCCTTGACCAGAATCGAACCTGGGACCCTTCAGTCCGAAGTCCGACGCTCTATCCACTGAGCCAAACCGGTTCTGGCCATGATTATTCTTTTTTTAAATCGAGGTATAATTGACATAACATTGTTTTTAGTTTCATATATACAACATGGTTTGGTATTTATATACCCTGCAAAATGATCACTACAACATGTCTAATTAATATCTGTCACCGTACATAGTTACAATTTTCTTTTTCTTGTGATGAGAACTTTAAAGATCTACTCTCAGCCACTTTCAAATGTGCAATACAGTGTTAACTACAGTCGCCATTCTGCATATTACATCCCCAGAACTCACTAATCTGATAACTGGAATATTGTACCTTTTGACCATCTTTCCCCAACCCCTTCCCCTCACAGTGATTAACAGCAAACAACACCATTCCCAGATCCCTTCCAAGCTGTGGTGGCTGCTGGGTTCTACTGGGCAATTTCCCTCTTTCTGCTTGCAGACATGTTTGAGACATGAAAGAGAAAAAGTTTAGGTTTCAGAATATGAAAATGGCTGACCAAAATGCTCAGTTTAGTTAACACAGTCTCACATGATTGTTCATTCAGTTTTTGTGAAGATGGCCTCCTTCTGGGGATCCCAGGGCTTCGCTTCACCATGGTTCCTGGTCACAACCATTCTGAGAAGTCGGAGCCCATCACCAGTCTTACGAATTACCCATGGCACACAGTTTCAACAGCAAAATTATTATTTTTTAAATGGGGTCTTATTCATCCAAAGAATATATTCAGAGTGGGATGAGTTTTATATAACGTGGGAGAGAGGCCACCAAAAGTCACAGCACCTGGGTCTGAAAATGGCCCTAAGACGGGCCACATTGTCTCTGGGACCCTGGCTCTCCACTTGCAGATGAGAACGGTACACCTGCCTCTCAGGACTGTGGAGCCTCGCCTGGTCTTGGGTGGTGTCTGCCTGTCTTTTGAGGACTGTTGGGGGAAGGGACAAAGGCCTGGCGACCCTGGCTTCCCACACAGACACCGGCTTGTTAGCTTTAGTTACTGGTGCTGTGTATCTGGGTCTCCGGTCCAGGCTGCCACCCATCCTAACTCCCATCTCGTTGTCATCGGCAGTAGGTAAGGGTTTGGGCTTTGGATGGTTCTGAGACTCTCAGTCATCCCTCTGCTGCTGTGTCAGGCAGTTCGCACAGGCCCTTGAAGCCAGCCGACCCTGCCTGGCAGTAGTAGGATTCGGCCGGAACAGATACCTCTGCTCTCTCACCTCCTGGCAGCTTTTTCTCGTAAGGAGCCATCATCCCTTGTTCTTGGGAGAGGCTCGTGCAGAGGTGGTGAAACACCGACATTCATGGGTAGAGCCTTGCTGTCCCTCCTGAATGTTCCTGGTCCAGGGATGCCAATCACAGTGTGAGGGCTGCTTCACGTATGCCCACTCTGCCTGGGGTGGGCTGATTCATACAAAAAGGGTAGAAAACACAGAGTCCTGGATTCCAGTTCTCATCCACATGCTGTGGGACTTTGGGCCAGTCACTCGGCCGCTCTGAGCTTGAGTTCCCCACTCTGTCAACAGGGAAGCACACGGCGGGCCCACCCTTCCCTGGGCCGATGTGAGGCTGTGGGTCAGAACGCCCGGTGGACCGTCATTGTGCAGCTGTAGGCGGAGATAGATGCTCTAGCTCTATCTTGGCTTGAGGACCCACCTGAAGTCCTTCACTGACGTCTACTCGCCCAGCCTGATTCCCATCCTTCCCCGCCCCCGGCCCAGGCTTGGGGGTCACTACATCAAGGAACAGAGCTGTCCCACCTGAGATGGAACTCAGGGCCTCTGATAAGACCCAGTAGGTGACCTCAGTGCACCAGGTATCGGCACCTCTATTTGCACTCAAATCCAGCAGCTTCTCCTAATCCCTAGAGAGAAGCCTTTAAAAGTAGAATAAGGCAAATTTGAATTATCACAGGAAAAAAAATTCATCTCACAGATTAGATAATGCACATGCCCATAAACAAAGACAGGAGTTTGTTACACCAGAGAAGGCCTTTGAAGTGATCCCGGGTAACCAGCCTTGCCAACCGAAACCAGAGAGGCCCGGTGACTTGCCCAGGCTTGCGCAGGGCGTGTGTGTGGGCTCATACCGCTAACTCTTCACGTGGCACCAGATGCCTCAATGCTTCATGCCTCAGTACCTGGGCTCTGCTCCCTTTGTCCGTTACCTGCTCCCAGACTGTGACGTCAGCTCAGAACAGGACTTCTCCCGTCTCCACAGGCCAGAGAGGGTGGGTGTGGCCAGATGTTCAGGAACCTTCTGAGTGATCCGGGCAAGGCTCTGCTCTCAGGTCCTCCGTTTTCCCATCTGCAGAATGGTGCTTCTAGATGGGCATTTGTATCCTCGGTACTTGGCAGCAATCTTAGCACCTCCTGGGGAAATGCCTGTCCTACTGTGCATTCGGTTCCAGGCTTCACAAGGGAACCAGCCTCAGAGCTGTCCTCGGACGAGGAGCTCAGGTGCAGTGTTCTGGTGAGGGTGAGAGCAGAGTAGCCACGCTTTTTGCCTCAATTGTATGTTTGTGTTGTAGACTAAATGTGGTCCCCCAAACTTGCCTAATAAATGTGATGGCATTAGGAGGTGGGACCTTTGGGAGACGATTAGATCATGTGAGTGGAACCCTCATAAAAGGAGTTAGTGTCTTTCTAAAGGGAACTCAGCGCTCCCCTGTCCCTTCCACCATGTGAGGACACAGCCAGACGATTGCCAACTATGAACTAGAAAGTGGGTCTTCATCAGACACCGAACTTGCCATTTTCTTGGCCCTGGTTTCCAGCCTCCAGAACCGGGAGAGATATATATAAGACAATTCCGTTGTTATTTATTCCATTGTTATAAATCCACTTGGTCTGTGGATTTCTATTACAGCAGGCCAGGGGACTAAGACAGTTGGCTTACTTAGAATGGCTTTGGAAGGTGACAGTGGATGGTGGTGGAACGGAGGTGCAGAAGTCTACCTCAGTACTACTTAAAGCTACTCCTGCCCAGCCTGAATTTAGGCTGCCCAGTGGCTGCTGTGACTCCAGGCAAAATCCCAGGCTGTATTCTCTGGGTGTAGAGGTGGATGATGACACCCCAAGGAAGTAGGGAGAGCTACCTACTCCCCATCTCTAACACCAAGCTGCTAGGAGGGTCAGAGAACCCCATTGGCCACTCATTCCTTAGCATGAACTGCTTAATCTTATTCCTCTCCAACCGTGGCCTGGAGAAACGTGCAGGAGAGCTGTGCTCCACACTCCGAAAACTGTGCTGAGATGTTCCACCGCTAAACTAGATTGATAGCTGTCTCTTCCTAATTTGTAGCAAAGAGCATTATTACTTAGAATTTACTTTACATTTTTCTCCCATTGGCTTTTTTTAAACTCCTGGCACGGGCTACTGCTTGGCTGTTAATGAGTATGCCAGGCAATAAAATGAGATGTACTAGTACAAGTAGGAAAAAAAAAAAAAAGAATAATGATCAGAATCAGCCAATTCTGCTGAGTTTTGCAGCATATTTTTATAGTGGATGTGCGTGTGTGGTGTGAGCACATTTTTGCTTGTAAAATTGTTCTCAGTTCATGTGATGGAGCAAGAAATTTAGCATTTCATGGAGTTCCCCCTAGAATTCCATTCCACAACTTCCAGCTATGGCAATGGGATGAGGATGAAGATGGTGGCTGGGAGAAGGGGCCCTGGCTTCCTTTCTTACACACCACCCAAACTCAGGCCTCCTTTCTCACACACCACCCCCACCTCATTGAAGGCAATCAAGGCCTATGTCCCCGCCTCCCTTCACTGTGAACAACCTTGTCTTACCTGGATTTCTACAGCTGCTTAGCCCCTCTAATCTGTTCTCCACAAACCTTTCAAAAACACAAACTTGGTCACGTCATCCCACCCCCAAAAATCCTGTAATAGCTCCCATGGCCTCCAAGATGAAATGCCAAATTTCTATAGAGGGGCTGACAAAGGCTCTTGGGATCTTGCTCGCCCCGCCCTTCCCTATCTCCCTCTCCACCTCCAGGCTGAGCCTTGGGCCTCTGCAGATGTGGTTCCCTCTTCCTAGAAAGCGCTGGGCTTAACCTCCCTCCCCTATTGGCCGGCTCATCCGTGGCTTCACCGGTAGCTCCTTGAATTGGGCAATCCAGAACGGGATGGACGCATTTCTTTCTAGAGGAAACCAAAGCTGTTCTTACAGGAGTGTATACAAGTAGAAACAACCCATGAATGGATCATCTGATTTGCGACATGTCCCACAGGCTCCTTCAAGAGTTGCTGTCTGGGCCTGGGAGCAGCCCCAGGGGCCTGATCAGAGGTGGGGTTGGGAGCACATCAGGGTTATCTTGCCGATTATGGAATTCCCTGGCTGCTCTGAAGACTTCCGGTGTCTGAGGATGAGCAGGGGAGGCAGAGAAAGAGCAAGATGGCTTGGAAGGGACATTTGGCTGAAGCCAGAGTCAAGTCTTATCTCAGAGAGCCTGGGCCTCTAGAGTGGCAGGTGTGCCTGAACCCCGTTTCCCTCCAAGGTCTGAGTCCTTGTGGGACTGTGAATAAATTGCTCTCCATCTCAGCTAATTGGCCTGTGCAACTTAGGAAAAGATTCAGCCTGGCCTGATGGAAAAGATTTGGGAGATGGAAAAACTGAGGCACAGGAAATGAAAATGCCTTGCTTTAGACTAAAAGAGTAATTCCCAGGCATGAAGGAACTGCTGTCTGCTCATGGTAAAGGTGAAAACTGCAGGCAAAAGGGCTTCTTGCACCACCTGCCTACCCACCATTTCCAACTTAGAAAAGGCCTAGATAGATCATCAATGGAGCCTCACTATTGTTCTACACCCTACACATTCCAACCTCTGTGCCTTTATCCTTTTGTTTTGTTGTGTAATGCAATTCTCATACTACACAACAGATTCTATTTGGTCAAATTCTCCCCATCCTTCAAAGCTCAAATGACACCCTTTTCTCCTCTATCTCCTCCTCCTCCTCCCCCTTCTCCTTCTCCCCCTCCAGTAAATCCTCTGGGTGTCTGGGGCTCTGTGCAGCTGCCATCATATCTGCTACACTCACAGTCTGAGCCCTCCATTCCAGCTGTCTGGCCTGGTCCTCACCATTATCAAGGGTGTGTTTCTTATCAGTCTCACTTGGCCATGTGCTCTTGTTCCCTTGACCTCTGGGTAGGCCCTTGTTTCATCATGACTAGTTTCAGCCCAGCCCAGAGAGAATTAAAACATGTACCTCAACTCCAAGCTAAAATGTTCTGGAAATTTCTCTGTTTCCCTTTGGTCTTACTTGACTCCCACTGACCTGGGGTGGCTCAAGGTCTTAAGAGGAGGGAACGGGAAGAGGGGGAGGGGAGAGGGCTCATGCCAGGCCATACATGCCATGTTTCTATTGCAAGGTGAAAGTGAAGCAACCCTTATTCCCCATCAGCTAACATTCCTCAGCAGCCCTCTGTGGGATACCAAGCCTGGGGCAGGTCAGCTGCTCTGAAGCCAGCTGGGCTCAATCTCTGTTACCCACAATGAGAGATACCAAAGTCCTTGAAGTTTCACTAATTATTATAACAACAACTGCAAGCATTTGGGGCATTTTCCCAGATAAGCACTTTATATATGTTATCTTCATTCTCACAACAATTTGAGGTAGATGCCATATTAGTCCCATTTTACAGATGAAGAGATCGAGGCTCAGAAAAATTCCATGCCATTGCAAGCAGGGGTGCAGATCCACACCCAGTCTGTCTGGCCCCCAAGCTTATCTCCATTTCCTGAGAACATCCATGGGCCCAGGGAACCGGACTCCTGGGTATTAGGATCCTGGCTCTGCCACTGCCTGCCCTATACTGCCCATTCAGTGCCCCAGGCCTCAGGTCCGGCCTCTTTAAAGTTGACCAGATGCCGCTGACGGGCCTTATCAACCGTTCTGAGTGATTCTGAATTCTCTGAGGCTAAGATGTAATCATTTGCATCTGTTTCCCAGATTCTGACCATAGACTGGATCCTGTGATACCCCCCCCCCCGGATTCTCTGATCTTCACTAGAATGTGGGCTCCAGAAGGGCATGCGCACCTGTCCATGTGTGCCCTGCTTTACACCAGGGCCCATCAAAGCCAGGGCTTGGCGCGTGCTAGGCTCTCATTTGTTTACTGAATGATTGGCACACCCTCACTTCTGCCTCTCCCCACCGTCAGCAGCTAGAACCCACACTGTGGTTGGATCAGCAGAGGATCCCTGAATCAGCAAGCATCCCACTTGCCCTCTGGCCCTGCTTGGCCACTACTCAGCAACATGACTCCAGGCGAGTCACCTAACCTCTCTGAGCACTGGATGAGCAGTCAGAGAGGCATACCCAGCTCACTCCTGCCTCAGGACCTTTGCATATACTGTCCCCTCTGCCCGAAATACTCTTCTCCAGATTTCTCTTTCCACTGCTCCCTCACTTCATTCAGACCTCTGCTGAAATGCCAGCTCCTTGGAACCGCATCTCCTTAGAGAAGCCCTCTCTGGCCATCTCAACTCAGTCATCTCTTCTGGTCACTTTCCCTTCTCCAGGTTAATTTCTTTCATAATATTCATCACTTGTCCATCGCTAATCTGTTTTCCCAATTAGAATTTTAAGCTCCAAGAGGGCAGGGGTTTTGTTTGCCTGATTTACTGCTTAGACCAGTGCCTGCCACATAGTAGGTGCTCAACTTGATGAAGCACCTACTATGGGGGAGAACTTGATGAAGGAGGCAGAAGGGCAAAAGCTTCATGAGCTGCCCTGACCCAGACACCTCCGACCAATCTGTAGTCCCCAGACACTGAGCCACTTGGGGCAGCTCTCTGCCCACGGGTTGACTCAGTCTGCCCTCCCGTGAGGCCCAGACACTCTCCCAGACACAACTCTGGGCGCCTCCACCATGGGAAAGTACGGCCAGAGGGTGTGCCCCGAGAGAGCAGGATGTAAGGCAGCTAACTTTCCCCAAAAGGAGAAAGCAGCGTGGCGGAGGCTTGGGGGAGGTGGTTGTGTCCCGCTGATGTAAGAGGAGGTGCTAAATAAACATACCCATTTTCCACGACGTGCTGCTTGAGGTCTGGTGTCTGTTGCTGGTGCTCAGCCAGCCAGAGAAGGAGGAGGATCTTCTGTCTGAGCGCTGGGGAGAGGAGTGAGGAATTGTATGTCTGACCCAGCTTGGCCTCCCGAAACCACTTTGCTCACATCTCCCCATCCTGCCTGCGCCCCTCTGAGGTCTTCACT
This sequence comes from Vespertilio murinus, assembly GCA_963924515.1. Lineage (NCBI taxonomy): Eukaryota > Metazoa > Chordata > Mammalia > Chiroptera > Vespertilionidae > Vespertilio > Vespertilio murinus. The sequence continues at coordinate 28,880,170 of OZ004706.1, forward strand.
GCCCATGAGAGCATGCAGTCTCTCAGTCTGGAATGCATGGTTCTCTGTGACCCAGCCCAGTCCAGCCCAGACCTCCAGCCTGCTTTCTGCCAACTCTCCTTGCGGAAGGGCTCAGCTGCAGCAGGGGCCAGGAGCTGGTGTCCCAGTGCACTAGAACCAGCCCCTTCCCCAAGCTTTTCTGGTGCCACCCTGTCTTCCCCGAATGCCTGCACTACTCCTCTTCCGGGAAGCCCTCCCTGACCACACCTACGCATGAGACCACTCCCTCATCTGGGCCCTGTCAGCTCTCCTGGACTTGCTTGAGAATCTATATATACATATAGTGGGCGCCCCAGCCTGTGGGAAGCCTTATAAGCAGGATTGGGGGAGAACTTGGGTAGGGCAGTACCCTCTTCCATCCTGGCTTGATCAAATGAAGTAGTAGGCATGGATGCACCTTGCAAACTGTAAAGCCCTGTTCTCCCTTAGTCCGGGCCTCTCTCTGTCTGGCCTGGACTCTTGCACCGGTGCCTCCCGTTCGCCAGGCCCGCCTAGCTTCCCTGCTGAGCCCACAGGGGGTCTTTCTGAAACATGGGCCTGATCAGTTTCCTTTACTAGTGACCTGTCCTTGCTGGTAGGTTCTGATGCAACAAGCCTGTCCCCTGCTTTGAGATCCTCCTCATGCTTCCCCACCTCCTTGCCTTGGCTCAAGTCATTCCTTCTGCCTTGGATGTCTTTCCATCTCTCTCTTGTCCTCATTCTGCTAGACCTTTCTCTTCCTTTGGGATTCCTGGCCCCTCCAGGCACACCCAGCTGCTCTGGGGGCCCGTCTCTGGGTGAGGACACCTCCCAGCTGCATCTCTGTCTTTATTCACTTGCATAGGAGCCTCCCTGGGGTCGGCGTGGCGTAGAGAAGTCAACCTTCTCCTGGTGGCTGGTTTCTCCTGGCAGATGGTGCTGTCCACTGAGGCTGTTCTATGTGCCAGGCCTGGCGCCTTATACACTTCAGCTTATCAAAACCCAGCTACAGTCCTGGGGGCGGGGATGGGGACGGGGAAGAAAAGGTCTTCTTCCCGATGGTAGGACCAAGGCCCAGAGATGCTAAGGCCATTGCTAGAGATCACACAGCAGCGTGTGAAGAGCTAGCTGGCATGGGGCCCTGGTCAGGCTGACTTTGTAGTGATCCTCCATATTGCATGCCTCTACGGAGGTAAAGACACCAGCTCTCTTTCCAACTATTAATAAAACTTCTCAGGGATTTTGCTCCTCTTTTTTCCTGTCCAGTTCTTCATGCCTCTATGGGTCCTTCCCTCTCATCCTGACAAGCAGCTGGCAGGTGCACAAGTCGTCACATCCCCCTCCCTCTTCCTCCTCAGGGATGCTATGTATCCCCTCCAGGTCCCCGGGGCTCAGGCTCCAGAACAAGGGTAGGTCAATGCTTCTCTCCAGGACTCCTCAGAGAGCCGGGGCCACCCTGTGCCACATCTGTCCCAGGCCTCTTCCCAGCCCTTGACATCCAGGCCGCAGATCAATAAACCTGTCTCCTCCTCTCTCTCAACCATCTGTTCTCCCTGGTGGTCCCCGGGGAGTCTGCCAGGCTGGCTTCAAGCTCCCAGGTCAGAGAGAGGAAGCTATTTTGGGACCATCTGTTTGAGGGGTGCCTCTGGCAGGGGTTCCACAGTGGAGGGGGGCCGCCCAGCAGTGGGTGGGTGGCTGTCATCAGGGGCCAGCAATTAGGGAATGAGAGCCACCTTCATCTTTGGGTTCAAGGCCATGATGTGCCAGCTCTCCTCAGACTCGGGCAGACTGGTCAAATCCCAGCCCTGGCTGCATCTTGGATGCGACACCGGGCCAGATGGTGCTGGAGGAAGCGGGGAAGACACCCTTCCCCCCCCACCACCACCCCTTTTTAAAACACACACACACACACATACACACACACACACACACACCCTTAAAATTGGGTTGCCAGTGACAACCTGGCATATCATCTTCTTTTTATATTATTCTTAGTCCCTCTGTTACCATAGCAACTGAACAATGCTTTTAAATATAGCAGTTAATTTCTTCAGCTCCAGCAACAAAGTTCTGGTGCTGTCCAGAAGGCCAGAGGCTGCTTTCTTCCCTGGGCCAAGCCCTGCAAACTCATCTCACCGCCTGTCCGCCCAGAGTGGGAGCTGGGCTGTGTCCCGCGGCTGCTCTCCAGAGTCAGGGGGGCGTAGAGATACCCTGGGTTCTGGAATCAGGGCACCTGCAGTATCTCCCCCACCCCAGCCTTGCTTTTCCCCCTCTGAACCTCAGTGTCTTTGTCTGGTTAATGGGGGTGACAGTATCTACTTCACAGATGGAGAGAGGGCTTCGAGGAGCTAAAGGAGGCAAAAGTAGCGCCTGAGAACCTGAGCAAATGCATCTGTGTTTCTGGTCCTTTCTCCTCCCCCTTCCCCCATTCCTTCCCTTCCTTCTTCCTTTCTGTCCTTACTGCCCGCTCTCTTCTGCATTTTTCTCACCCCCTCCTCCCTACTGCCTTGAATTATTGATGTTAAATTCCCAGCCAGTAACATCAGAGGGTTAAAATCCATAACCAGCCTTCCCCTAGCCTCCCCTTGCATCGCTCTCCCTCCGTGGGCTGGTGAGCTCATCAGAGTCATCAATCATACATCAGGGCTCGAGAGCCAGGCCCCTGTGGTCCAGCGCCGCCGAGCAGCCCCGGGCAGAAGGCGGCCCGGGCAGGTCTTCTGGAAGGGCTGGGCTGGCTCTGAAGCCTTGGGCAGAGGAGGCCCCTCAGTGTGAGCTGATCCGGGAAGCAGGCTGACAGCCTGGGGAGGGGCACAGAGCGCTCCCTGGCCCAGGGGCGAAGGGGTCCTTTCCAGGTGCCCTCAGCTGCCACCACCCTCCCATCAGCATCCTGCACCTCTCCCAGGCCCACCCTCGGGCTCCCCCACCCACTTCTCTGCATTCCAGGGCTCCGGGGGGCAGGCCCTCCAACGCAGGCAGCCGAGTGTCCGATGCTCAGAAGGGAAGCGTGGCTTGCTGTCCCCAGGAAGTGACTTCCCTGTCGCCGGACAATTTCACCCTCCGAGGGCCGGATATTGTAGAGGGATTATAGTACCAGGTTACAAAGTGAATACACTCTTGTCTTAACCTATGATTACATAATAGGAACAATAATATTAAAACCACCATGTAATTTTTCAGAGCCTTAGGTACTGATTAGCATCCCCATGACAAAAAAAAAAAAAAAAAGGTTAGCTTGTGCAGGGCCATTAGGCTGGTAGAGAGGCCGACTGGGTCCGTGGCTTTACCTTCCCCGTTATTCTTCAAATCCTGCTTTCGTGGCTGGAAGCTGCGTGGGGACCTTGCTGGGGCAGCTGCTGAGACAGTGCGGCCGTGCTGAGCCCAGGCTGGCGGCTTGGAGCTGTGCCGGAGCCAGGGGCTGCTCCCCGGGAGCTGTCCTGGGAGTTGTCAGTCCTGTTCAGGGGCCTGGCAGATGTGGGCAGAGAACACGCTCTCTCAAAGCCTGCACAGGGACCAATGCTCTGGGCCCCTGGCCAGGCTCAGCGGGAGGGGTCCGGTGCAGCAGCCGCGTGCTTTGCAAGCCTACTGTGGGTCACAGGCCAGTGGGCATTTTGCACTTCGCTTTATTAAACCCTCCCACAGCTCTCAGGATGGCACAACACCCAGTGTTCACAGATGCTCAGCCGAACTTGTCAAGGTCACACAGCTCAGCAGTGGAGGGACCACATGTGTCTGACACCAAGGAACCACTGCCATCTGTGGGGGGTGGCAGAGGGAGGGAGCAGTCTGCCGTGTCTGGATGACTGAGGCTCTGACTGTCAGTCCCTGTGAACTGAGGCCGGTATGGGCGACTGGAGAGCCAGGGGGTGGTGGTGGCCGAAGGGGGCCGGCTCTGGCCACCAACCCCACAGAGCTGCCTGTTGCTCCCCCACCTCCCCTGGGAGGAGGAAGGGTGGCTACGGGGACGAAGGGCTGTCATGCCATGCAGGGACCAGCTCTGGCCCAGGAGACAAGAAACCTGGGTTAGTTCCTGACTCTGGCTGGTTCTCTGTGACCGCTGAGGCAGGTCATCTCAGGGCTTGGGTCCCCTCGTCACTCAGAAGGGAGAACATTCACTGCCCTGCCTATCACATGTGATGAGAGTGAACCCAACTATCAACCCAACCATCAACCCAACTATCTACCTAAAATGTTAACCGGTGACAGATTCCCCTGCTGTATCTTCCCTTACAGCATTACACACCCCAACAGGCTGTCATTGTGGCTTCAACGTCTGTGACTGCCTTTCTCTGTCCTCACCCCAGGAAGGCCAGGCTGGACTTTGCTCAGGCCTGTGTCTCTAGCATCGAAACAGTACCTAGCACATGTGAGCACCAAACGCACTGGTGAAAATGAATGAATGAATGAATGAATGAATGCGTGAATGACCCGTCTGATCAGGACGGTGTGCCTCCTTTGTGCTCCCACAGCCCATCCGTAGCTTCTCTTGCCACTGGCCACAGGTACTGTGATGGCACGTGTCTCGTCTGTCCCCACCTGTACACCTCCCCCCTCACATTGTGAGGTCTCTGTGGCTGAGCATGGAGCCGGCCTGGAGGTGGTGCTTGATGAATGAAGCACTCTTCTCCCAGGTCCTCAGTTACCCCATTTGTACACTGTGAGAGTGGTCACCTCAGCGGCTTTTCAAGCATCCCCCCCCTTCAGTGACCGTCTGGGATTTGTAACCTGTTGGCACATTTCTGCACCTGCACCTTTGTATGTTTTCCGTCCCAATGCTGTCCTGACCTCCAGGATTGGTCACTCTCTGAACCTGTCTTCCCGCGTTGACCAGTTACAACCCCAGAATAGCCCATTGTTTAGAATCAGGAGCCTGGACCCTATATTTATCTCCAGCGTGCTGAGTATGCTAGGGGCCCTGCCAGCCACACCGTGGGCATCGTTGGAACTGTTCAGCTTTCTCACCCCAAGAGGTTATCTCTGGCCCCGGGAGGCAGCACCAGGAGGAGCAGGAGCCAGCGAGGAAAAGGTTGGAAAGGAGCCAGGCTTCACTGGGAGCCAGGCACCAGACAAAGGTGTCTCATATGTGCTCACCGAGGCCACACAAGATCGCTGTCATTACCCCATTTCACAGCTGGGGGTCTGAGGCTGTAAGAAGCCACCCTTCCCTGGAACTGCCTGCCTCTGGAGCACAGGGCTTCGGGGGACAGGGCTGGGATGGGAGCACAGGGCTGCCAAGCTTTTTCACCGTGCCACTCAGCTTCCCCTGGGTGGGCGGTGATGCTCTGCTGCCATCAGCCCTGAAGCCATAGCCCAGTGACTGCCCGTGAGTGAGTGAGAGGGAACCAGCTTCGCGGATGTTGCCATGAAAACTGTACATAAATAAAAATTTTTAAAAAAACCCTGAAGACTGCCGAAACCGGTTTGGCTCAGTGGTAGAGCGTCGGTCTGCGGACTGAAAGGTCCCGGGTTCGATTCCGGTCAAGGGCATGTGCATTGGTTGCGGGCACATCCCCAGTGGGGGGTGTGCAAGAGGCAGCTGGTTGATGTTTCTCTCTCATCGACGTTTCTAGCTCTCTATCTCTCTCCCTTCCTCTCTGTAAAATATCAATAAAATATATTTTTTAAAAAACAAACAAACAAAAAAAAACCTGAAGAGATGTAGATGAAAATATTAACAGTTTGGGGGGACTATAAATACAATGAATAATTTTTTTGCTTTCTTATCCTGGTCTTTGTTTTTCGATTCTTAAGAAATACACAAGTATTATATAGTGAGGAAATGTACATGTTTTAAAAAGAGAGAGGTCTAGTTATCCCAATTTCCAGGAATATAGCCTAAGCAGGAAGTCTAAGCAAATTCCAAGCAGCCTTACCTGTAACACTGACGCTCTAAGTGCTGAAAATAAATCTAAGTGCTAACACATGGGACTGAAAACTAGCTACATCTCTACCAGGGGTTGGCAAACTATAGCCTGCAGGCCAAATCCCACCTCATAGCCTGTTTTTGTAAATAAAGTTTTATTGGCACACAAACGTGCCCATTCACTTACATATTCCTGTGGCTGCTTTTGTGCTGTAGTGACAGGGTGAAGCATCTGGGACATTCTAAAATATTTTTTTCCCCTCTGGCCTTTTACAGAAGAAGCTTGCTGACCTCTGATCTACTTGACGGAATATTATACACCCTTTAAGAATATGATAGCTTTAGATTTCAGGTTGAGAAAATCAAGCTGCAAAGTTTTATATACAGGATGATGCCCCAAAGTGTGGCTATTGATAAGGCAAAGCTCTTGGTGCATGCTGTGAAATTGCTTTCCAAGCACAGTAACGTGAGCACCCATCCCCCCAAACCCTGTGCTCATTGGACATTGTCTTTCTAGACCAGGGGTGGGCAAACTTTTTGACTCGAGGGCCACAATGGGTTCTTAAACTGGACCGGAGGGCTGGAACAAAAGCAACCTGACCATGCTGGCACTCTCATCTTGGGCTGCTGGTGAAGGAGCGGAGGGGAGAGCAAGAGAACCCTCTGCTCTTTTGGCTCCGCGGGCCAGATAGAACAGCCGAATGGGCTGGATTCGCCCGGCAGGTCGAAGTTTGCCCATGGCTGTTCTAGACACTTCCCGCCTCCCCTGCTCCTTTATGTCTGGACTTGACTTTTGTCTGATGTTTCAAGCCTTGTTCTTCCATCTTCTTTATGTCCTTTTTGGAAGCAGGCAAGATGTAACCAAACAGAGATCAAATTCAGAGGATGGGGAGCCAGGGAGGCACAGAGTCCTGAAGGTCCGGGGAGATGGCACTGGCCAACAGGCTGACAACTGTCCATCTCTGTTGGGTGAAGGACTTCAGGGCTGGACACTACCTGGAGCTCCCAGAGCCTGTATCTCTGTGAGCCACGCAGGGGTGGGGAGATGAGAGAGGCAGAGAGACAAAGGAGCAGCATGGGTGAGAAGGGAAGAAAGAGCTTTAGGTTCATGATGCAGCTTCTGTCTCACGTGTGTGTGAGCCTGGGCAAGTCCTTTTCCTCTCTGAACTGCCCCTTTGTCATCTGGAAAGGGGATAAAACAGTCAACTGTGCAAGTTTGGCATGAGGATTCAGCATGATCCTTCCTACCAGGACCTTGCTTAGTGCCTAGCATTACTGTGTCTTTGTTAAGTTAATTTGGCTTGAATGCTAGGGTCTTAGGAGGGATAGGAAGTAGATCATATGAATATTTTTTAAAAGGGAAAGTATGGATCCAGTGCACACTACTTGGCGAGCCTTCTGAAAGTCGTTTGTGGGTGAATGAATGAATGGAACTTTGAGGTCAAACAGTTCCAGCTTTGTCGCTTGCTAATTACATGATCTTGAACGATGAACCAGCTTCCTTCTCTGTGAAATGGGTTTACTGAATATGGAGATTTACCTAGTGCTCACAGATGAGGACACGGAGGCACGGGTAACTGAATAGTTTGCTCAGGGTCTCACCGCTGGTGCATGGAGAGATCAGGATGCACTCCCACAGGCTTGTGAGGATGAAATGAGGCAAGGAATGGAAAGTTCCTGGCTCGGTATGTGTTCATTCCTTCCCATCAGCAGGACGATCTGCCAGCCTGGGGTTCTCAGCCAGGAAACTGAGCGCAGAGGAGTCTGTAGCCATGGCAGGGGCTGGGACTGCCTCGGAGGCAGCTGCGCGCCCGGCTGGGAGGTGCTGGCACCAGCACTTGGGAGGAACTCTCCAAGTGAATTCTCTGGAGACCACCCTTTCCAGGGGGTGTTTCCCAAGCAGCTGTCTGGCCTCCAAGGAGCCCAGTGTGCTGGGGCCAAATAGAGAATTTCCTTTTTTCGTAGCAGCCTTTTGGCTGAGAGTAGAGCCCAGGCTACTCTAGCAAGCCATACCCCTATCGAGAAACCCAAAGCCCTCCTGAGGGGGTGTGGTGGGGACTTAGCACAGGAGGAGCTGGCCCAGAGGACAAGCTCCTTCACAGAGAGCTGCTGTTGACCTCGACAGGTTCAGTATCACGATTGCTATGGACAAGAGGACCCACATACCATTCCTCCAAGGTAGTTGAGAGTTTGCCCTCACACTGTAAGGAGTCAGGTATGGGGAGGTAAGTACACAGCTAGTGAGCGACAGAGCAACAGATGGAGGACTTGAATGTAAGTATCTGACTCCTTTGCTGGCAGAAAGGGCTTTGGATCCTGGAATAACCAACCTCTTTCCTCTTGGACTTGGCTGTGACCCAGGAACTGGGGGATGCTATGTTCCTTGGGGCCAGAGCTCCACTCTGCTGACTTGTTCATCCATTGTTGAGGCACAGCTATTGACCTCTTTCCCGGGAACATTTCATCCGTTCAATTATCTAATAAATGCTTTTTAAGGATCATCCGTGTACCAGGGCTTGTTTTAGGTTCAGGGAATGCATCATGAAAAATAATAATTACAACTAACGCTGACTGTATACCAGATACTATTCTAGACACTGTACATGGGTTAGCTCATTTAATCCTCACAACAACCTAAGGTAGCTAGTATGAGCCTTCCTTATAGATGAAGAAAGCAAGGCACAGAGAGGTTATTTTGTTCAGTGTTCCTCATCTACTGAATGTCGGAACCAGGATTTGAACCCAGGCAGTCTGCGATTGGCATCCACATGTTTACCTGCCTCCACACTATTGTGGCTTCCATAGATTCTGCCCTCATGGAACTTATAGTCTTTCTTTTCCAACAGGCATGTTAAAACAGTACCGACACTAATTAATTTAGTTTTATTTGCTGGAAAGCAAACTGGGCAGGGAGTATCAATGATCCTAGATCATTTGTGAAAAGCTTGATGTTAGTAACCCAGTGGGAAGGAGTCAAGGTCATAAACCTTGGTCCACTTTCCGATGGACTTGACTGTTGTGTGTCTTATGGCACCTCTCCATTTTTAAATTTACAAAATGGATTGTCACTACCTATTCTACCTGACTCCAAGCATTTCTGTGAAGACTAAATGATGTGGCAGATACTAACAAGATTCCACAATAGAAAGAAAAAAAAAAGGCTCTGGGCAAGGATTTGCTATTGGACCAAAGTGAAAATTTGGTCAGTTTGGTGAATGAATGAATGAATGAATGGTCCTAGCAGGCCTACAGATTGGCTCTCTGGATAATAAATGAATCTCTTCAGGAGATCCGTTGGGCTTTTTTACAGTCCCCTCAGGGCTCTATCCTTGGCCATGTCCCATGCTCCTGTCCCTTGAGTTATTTTGCATTTGATTTTGTGTGAGCCTCCAAGACTGTCTTAGCAAACATGTATTTATGCCTGTTGGGAGACAGGCCTTATGATAGACTATGTAGGGAGACTGAGATGAATTTGGAGTCAGGGAATGCATTACAAGATTTCTGCCCTTAGGGTCTCAGAGGCTAAGAGGAGAAGTAATAATAATAATTAATAATAACAACAGCAATTACCACCAATTATTGAACATGTACCATATGCCTGATACTGTGTGGAGTTTTTATATACATTATTTTGTATAATCATTACAACAGTTCCATGAGTTGCTAAAACCACTGTCCCATTTTACATTTGAGGAAACAGATTCAAATGGGTTTAGTAAGCTAATATAAGTTCATACAACTCTGAAGTTATAGAGATGGGAATGAGCCTGAGAAATAAGATGTAAATAAATACAAATAACTCCATTATAAGGTAGAAACTACTGTGTATTCTACCAAAGGGATAAGGACAAGCTTCTTGAGGTTCTGAAAGAAAAGAGAAGGAAGCAGGATGACAGCAGTGATGGTAGTGGTGATGGTGATGGGCTGCTATTGATAGTAACAATGATGGTGTAGGTGTTCTCGGTGGTGGTAATGATGCTGCTGCTGATATAACAAGAGTGGTATTTATGATGATGGTGATGGTGGTGATAATGTTAAGATGGTGATGATGATGATGTTGATGTAACAATAATGGTATTTATGATGGTGGTGGTGATGATGTTGATGATGCTCATGGTACTGCTGCTGCTATAAATAAGAGTGATGATTACGATGATGGTGGTGCTGGTGCTACTGCTATACTATATAATAAAAGAGTAATATGCAAATTAACCATCACTCTGCTACACCCACCAGCCATGCCCACCAGCCAATCAGAGCGAGTATGCAAATTAACCCCAACTAAGATGGCTTCTGCCATAGACAGCAGGAGGGAGGCTTGGGTTTCCCTGGCAATGGAAGAAATCAAGCTTTCCACACTCCCTGGTGGGCCCAGGCCTCCACTCAAGAGTACAAAGTTTCAATTATAGAAGGTAAATAAATTCCAACAGAAATGGTTGCCGCCACAGAGTGGATGCCATGGAGTGGAGTGAGCAGGAGGCTTGGCTCTGTTCCAGGCTACAAAGTTTCAATTGTAGAAGATAAATAAATACCAGATACCTGGGCCTCCACTTGGGTCATCAGGGGGCATGTCTGGCCTGGAAACCACCACAGGCCCTGCCTCATCTAGGCTGCCCCATGCACTAAGGGAACCCCCACCCTGATCTGGGACACCCTTCAGGACAAACCAGCTGAGCCCCACCCATGCACCAGGCCTCTGTCCTATCTAATAAAAGAGTAATATGCAGAATGACCATCACTCCAACACACAAAGATCCCTATGTGGTCCTGCCCCCATGTGGACACAAGATGGCCACCACAAGGTGGCCAGCAGGGGAGGGCAATTGGGAGGCACCAGGCCTGCAAGAAAGGGCAGTTGAGAGAGACCAGGCTTGCAAGGGAGGGCAGTTGGGGGTAATAAACTCTGCAGAAGAGGGCAGTTAGGGGTGACCAGGCTGGCAGAGGAGGGAAGTTGGGGGCAAACAGGCTGGCAGGGGAGCAGGTAGACATCAATCAGGCGGGCATGGGAGTAGTTAGGGGGTGATCAGGCTGGCAGGCAGAAGCGCTTAGGGGAAATCAGGAAGGCAATCAGACGAGCAGGTGGGAGCCAGCAGTCCTGGATTGTGAGAGGGATGTCCGACTGCCCATTTAGGCCTGATCCTACTAGGAAAGTCAGACATCCCTTGAGGGGTCCCACACTGGAGAGGGTATTTATGATGATGGTATTTATGATGATGGTGATGGTTGTGATAATGGCAAGGATGGTGATGAGATGATGGCAATAGTCCTCTGGTGCCCATTTGTTGAGCTTCTACTTTATGTCAGGCTCTGACATGAGAGCTTTGTACTGTCTTGTTTCATCCTCTTAACAACTTTCCAATGTCAGGATCATCACCTCCCCTTTATTCATTAGGACCTTGAGTTGGAAAAAGACCAAGTGACCTGCCCAAAAGCCCACATCAGTCTGAGCTGGGCTTGACCTTAAGCATGCCTCATTGTAGAGCCATCGATCTTCCAATGTACCGTGTGGGCCTTAAGGTTGGGCCTCTCAGAGATGTTCCACAAATACCTACTGAATGAGATTGAATGAGTGAGTCCCCTAGGGCCAAAGTTCCACAAATACCTACTGAATGAGATTGAATGAGAGGGTCCCCTAGGGCCAAAGCCTTAAGCCCAGAGACATAAATAACATGATTCAAATGAGTATGTTTAACCGTTATTTAAACATATGTGGTGGCACTTTGACTGGTTTGGCTCAGTGGATAGAGTGTCGGCCTGTGGAATGAAGGGTTCCAGGTTTGATTCCTGTACAAGGAATTTGAGGTACAAGGGCTTGTACCTCGGTTGTGGACACATCCCCAGTAGGGTGTGTGCAGGCGGTAGCTGATCAATGTTTCTCTCCTATCAATGTTTCTATCCCTCTCCCTTCCTCTCTGTAAAAAAATCAATAAAATATATTTTTTAAAAGAATGCCACTTATTTAAATGTATGGGTTGGCTCTGTGATTACTAAAATACAAGTTAATTATAAAGCATTATGTTCATTGTGGCTTTTGTATTGTTCATTTTCCCAATGAGAAGATACTAAGTGTACAGTTACCATCAGGAGGAGTCTTGAGAAATATTTTCACACAAAAAAAGAGTTCTTGTGCCGAAACCGGTTTGGCTCAGTGGATAGAGCATTGGTCTGTGGACTGAAAGGTTCCAGGTTCGATTCCAGTCAAGGGCATGTACCTTGGTTGTGGGCACATTCCCGGTAGGGGGTGTGCAGGAGTCAGCTGGTCGATGTTTCTCTCTCATTGACGTTTCTAGCTCTCTATCCCTCTCCCTTCCTCTCTGTGGAAAATTAATAAAATGTATATATTTTTTAAAAAGAGTTCTTGTACCAAAAATGATGGGCAGCATCATGCCATCCTACACAGCCTATAGAAAATGCTTTTCCTGGTGTCTGGCACAGAGATCACTCAGAGGAGGGAGGAAACCCGCCAGGCTAGATATTGAGAGCTGCGGCCTTTGTCTTGGCTCTACAAGTGACTTTACTGCTAGACCTGTGCTCTCCTTCTCAGTGGCATTGTCTTTGTCAGAACTGACAGGAGTATCTAGTAGCTTTCCCAAATGGCTATTGAATGCTTGCAAAAATGAATAGATCAATAATGAATGAATGAATTATGGTGAAAGGTGTTCAAGGAGCACCAAGGAGTGCTTGAAAGTGACCCTTCTGAGTCTGAGAGAATGAAAGAACTAAGTGTAGGGGGTTCTGCAGGGGCTGGTGACAGGACTTTCAGCTCTGAAGTGGGCAGATGATGCAATGGTTGCACCTCTGGGAAGCCTGACCTTGGCCCTATGTTGACCATGTTGTAGAAGAGGCAGTAGAAGAGGCTGTAAGGCCACTCTCACCAAAGCTATGCTCATCATTTTAGAGAGCATATTTTAAACTCAAGTGAAGGTTGACAGATGGTGGTAGTATAATATTCTCACTTTCTCTACTTCCCACAGGTCTCTCTTCAACACAGACCTCCAAGCGCTTAGAAATCCCTGACACATCTGGACCATGAGACCACGGGTGGCTTTTGGCAGGTAAGCTCCTCCATTCTCTCCCTCGCACCAGGACACAGAGCAATTTTGGCACAGCCCAAAGGTTACTGGGCCGTGTTGATGGCCAGGCGGTAGGTGGGACTGACTTCATCCTCAGCAGGAGAATGGGTCCCCACACTTCATGGAGACTTCAGGGAAAACCTCAATATCAGGAGCCCTCTGGCTGGCATTTCTGCAAATGCAGCACACGGTGATGGGCACCTATCCTGGAATGGAAGCCAGGGACCTGGGTCTGACCCAGGTCTGCCTTTACTACTGGGGAAGATTTCAAGCAAGAACCTCTCTTTCCGTGCCTCTGTTTCCCTGAATGAACAGTGAGGGAGTGGCACTCAGTGAACTGGGCAGGCCTCAGCCAGCTGTTCCAGCCCTGGTCAAGGCCATGGGTTAGGGGAGGGGTTGTGGGAAAAGAAACAGCCTTCCACTTCCCTAGAACTCAATTGTTTGATAGCTTGGCTGTGTATATGCCATGAGCACACAGGTATGCATTCAGGGGCCTGTGTTCCTTCCAGCAAACTCTGCTTAAAGTCAGACTCAGACATGGATAGTACAGCCCACACCTGCCCTCCCATGGCTGGGCAGCACACGGAAACTATGGGCTGCCAGTGCCCAGATGAGAAGGGCAAAGGCTGCCTGCACACTGACAGATGGGTAGCCCCACAGGAGAATGCAGGGTGATGGTTGAGCTGGGTGAGGGGGAGTGCAGGTGGGAGAACAGCGTAACCCAACAATGAGGTCCTCATTTAGAAGCTCACAGGGAGATCTGCAGGTTAGTCTTGGGGAGCTGCCAGGGGAATGAGGCCTAGAGGGTATGCAGGGGCCTTTCTCCAGCAGTTGGATCTGTCTAGCAGACCGGAGGCTGCCCACCACTGTGACACTCTCAGTCTTGAACAAGGCTCAGGTGACACATGGCTCAGGAACTCCACACCCTGTCCCCAGCCTGCCTCCAGGCCTCTGTCTGAGTCTAGCCAGCTCGGTGCCTGCCCACCAGCCCCCCAGGCCTGCCCTCTGAGGGAGGAGAAGGGCCGCCCTGACTGCCTCAAGGTGGTTTGAGGTTGGGTTGTGAGTGACCAGGAAGCTCCTAGGCACATAACACTGTGAGGCTGGCTTAGTTGCAAAGCATGCTGGGAACTTGGGGGGCTAGGGAAGAGGAGGGGCTAAAAGCAGTTGAAAGAACTGACGGGATCCTCTGTAGGACCTGGCCCAGCCCCTCAGCAGCCTAACTCCATCCAAGCCCAGCTCTCTGCTACCCACACCCCTGCCTCCAGCCCCCTGAGGGTCCCTCCTTGGTTTTGCAAACCCTCTTCCCATGGCCCCTCCACTGCCCTCCTATCCAGATCAGTAGGCTCTTCTAGACCTGAAATCTTCATTCTCCGGGAGCCTCGCTGACCATCCACCTGACCCCAGGACAGAGCCTGCCCATGCACATCCCTCTCTCACCACTTACACCTCCCTGCTTTTATTCATGGGTTTCCATCTCTTAAAGGTAGAGGCAGCGTTTTGACCCATTTCCAGAGTGGGCTGTGGGAGTCCCCGGGAGTGGAATGCTATCTGGGGAAACTGAGGCAGGGCCAGGTCATCTGGACCTACTTGTTGCCTGCTGTGTGCTAACCTCTGTGCTGGGCACTGAGGCACAAAGATGAGTTAAGCAGAGGAACTGGTCTGAGCCTCCGGGTCTTCTCTCAAATACCTGCTTCCTCAGATGGTTCCAGATCAAATGCCAGAGCACCTGTGAAAAGCCAGCTCAGTGCCTTTCCCATCGTTGGCACTTGCATCCCATGCTCCTCTGTCAATTTACATGTCTGCAGCAGGCAGTGGTGACCTAGAAAGGCCTTGTGAGTATTCTGGTTCAAAAGGCGCCGTGAGAAGTTGGCATAGCTGCTGCCTTAGCAGGGAGGTGGGCCAATTGACTTGACTTTCCTTTAAGGAGTTCATTCGGCAGCACATTCCTGAAACCCCTGTTCCAGGCATGGTGGAAACAGGGGGCCCGACAGGAATTAGATGGTCCCTTCCGAAGCAGGGGCACATAGACAAATGTGAAAGAGTCGCGGCAGAAGCACATACAAGACGCGAGCAGTGGAGAAGAGAGGGAGCACAAACTCTGTGGGGGCTGTGATTTGGAGGAGGGGCGTGTGAGCTGTAACAGGAGCACCTCTGGGGGTTGTCAGACCGGGAGGGCTGATGGAAGGGAGAGGGGCTTCCAGGCAGAGGGGCCGGCATATGCAGGGGTGCAGCATGGGGAGCATCCTGGTGTGATAGGGCAGGGGTGTGGGTGTTGAAAATGGCCTGCCCGGCAGTGCTCCTCATCCCAGAGGAGCATTCAGGGAAGCCTAGCAGAGCACCGTGAGCTCTGTGACCAGGCCGGATGTGCAGCACCTCGGGCCTGGGAAGCCAGGAGCTTCTAAGACTCTTCTTGGCTGGAGTTCAGGGAGCATGACACCCACAAACTCTGAAGTTGCCCTAGAGATGTGATCGCTGCGTTCACGCCGGGGCCTGGCATAGAGATGGCTGAAACGTGGTCCCTGCCCCAAGAACAGAGAGGGAGGTGGACAGGCCCTCCAATTCCCATACTCCGTGGCCACGGGTGCTTTAACCGTGAAAACATACAACATGGTATGGGACCAAAAAGGAGAGGGCAGCCTGAGGGCAGGGGGCATCCTAAGGAGGGAATCTGAGCCAGATGGTAATAAAAAGAATGATTATGATAGCTAATGGTCACTGAGGACTTACACATGCCCGCGTTTAGATGGACTTCACTCTGCTTGCACAACTCGATGAAGCAGGTGCTGTTAACATCTGCTTTAAAGATGAGGAGAACGGATGCACAGAGAGGCTGAGTAATTGTCCCAAGCACACACAGCAGGGAAGTGGCTTGGCCGGGTCGAACCCAGGCACTCTGGCCTCAGAGTCCATGTTTGAATAACCCAGTCAGCCAAGCACTAAGCCCTCTCTAAGAACTAGAGGCGCTGCGCTGACGGGGTTGGGACCACATCCGTCTTGCTCTGGCACATAGTAGGTACCCATTAAAATGCGTTCACTAATGAGAATGCACAGATGCATGGATGACTTGGGCCTGAAGGGTGAATTGAGGCAGAAACGGGGAGAGGGATAGACACTGCAGACAGAGGTTCCGCTGGAGCAAAGGCTTCTGGTCTGGGCAGCTGGGGTTGCCCTGAGGCACTGCCAGGCCTGGAGCCTGGTAAAGCCGAAAGGGACCAGATAGGGGAAGTTTCAGTGGCAGCCTCTCTGGCCAACCCTCCCTGTCCCTAAGGCCTGGCACTGCCTGCTTCTCCTGTAAGTCTTACCCGCCCACCCTGTCCAAATCAGTCTTGCGTGCAAGGGGTGGTTTTTCTGGATGTTGGAGACTTCAGGGAGCGGGTGTGTGTTAAAGGTGCTTCCTTCCTTCAAGCTCAAGGGGTGGGAAACTAGGCTTGAGACTGAGCTCTGTGACTTACCTTCCTAGCAAGGGGCCCTCGGGCAAGTCAGCACACTTTTCTGTATCTCAGTTTCCACCTCCATATAGTGAGAATATGAACAACTGCTGAATGAGAGGGCACACAGTTTGAGGGAACTCCGGTACGGGACCGGGCTCAGTGAACAGTAATTTCTGGGCGTATTGCTTTGCTGCTGGGGCCTCCGTTTTTCCACAGAGTGAAGAGATGGAGAATGTTGGCTCTTCAATGCCAGCCAGCCTTGCCATTCTAGAATTCAAAGCTGCCACCACCAGTGGGCTAGATAAATATATACATAGCCGAAACCAGTTTGGCTCAGTGGTAGAGCGTCAGTCTGCGGACTGAAAGGTCCCGGGTTCGATTCTGGTCAAGGGCATGTACACTGGTTGCGGGTACATCCCCAGTGCGGAGTGTGCAACTGGTCGATGTTTCTCTCTCATCGATGTTTCTGGCTCTCTATCTCTCTCCCTTCCTCTCTGTAAAATATCAATAAAATATATATTTTTTTAAAAAGTAATACATACTTATTGAGAAAATTTTGGAAAGCACAGGAAAATAATTCACCCACCATTTCCACATTCAAACCTGAGCTATCCTCTTCGATATTCAGGGACATCCCCTCCCACCCTTTCCAACATTATACACAGATTTAAAAAACAAAAACAAAAAGCATATTTGGGGTTATACGCTGCCTTCTATTTTTTAACTCAAGCTGAGCTATTGAGCCAGGTCTCAGGGCAGGGCCGCCGTCCCCGTGCCCGAGAGGAACCGGAGGCAGCTGCTGCCACAGCTGTTGTGTGCCTGCTCCCCGCCCCTGCCCAGGCGGCTGGCTGCAGGCATCTGACCTTCGGATGTTCTGTGTCTCTGGCGGGTGCACATTCTACACTAATTTTAGCTGAGCCGCTCCGGCCCGCTGGCCCTGGGGCCCGCATATAATGGACGCCTTATGTAGACAGCTGCCAACGGTGCAGGAAGAAGTGTCCCACCTTAAAATGTTCCTCGTCGCCCGCCAGTCCTCTGCTCTCCGAGAACAAGCCAGCTCCCTGTTCCTTCTCCCACCAGGAAGGGGCCGTTGTTGATGTTCATGGCCCAGCAGGCTGGACCCGGCGGGCAGGTGGCCCACCGAACACATGGGCAATTGCTTCTCTGGACGCGGCCGTGTTTTTACAGGACAGGCTCGGATTTGAGCTGGAACAGCTGAGGGAGGCTTCCTGAGGAATTGCTGGGTAGTGTGTTTCAGCTGGACAGCTGGGCGACTGAAATGGCCCCGGCTATGTACATAGAGCTTTCTGGAACCTCACCTTCGCACTTTACCTTTGCCCAGCGTAGACAAACGTTACAATGTCCTTTGACATCCCATCTTGCCCTGATGACAGCCCTGTGTATGGGGTGACAGTGCTCCCACCTTACCAGCAAGGGGACTGAGGTTGAGAGGGAGAAGCAGTTTGCTCAGGGTTGCCCAGAAGTCAGGGGCAGGGGCTTGAGCACAAACACGGTCTCTCTCACTCCCCGTCCAGGTCAGCAGGTCCGTCTCCATCCGCTCTGTGTTTCCTTGTTTCATGTTGTTTTTCCAAAATGGAGATGCTTCCATTCTCACTTTAAAAATCAATGCATGCCGAAACCGGTTTGGCTCAGTGGATAGAGAGTCGGTCTGCGGACTGAAAGGTCCCGGGTTTGATTCCCATCAAGGGCATGTACATTGGTTGCAGGCACGTCCCCGGTGGGGGGTGTTCAGGAGGCAGCTGGTTGATGATTCTCTCTCACCGACATTTCTAGCTCTCTACCCTTCTCCCTTCCTCTCTGTGAAAAATCAATAAAATATATATTTTTTTTAAAAATCAATGCATTGGAAATAAATATATCTCTCTGACCTGTTTCTAAACCTCACATCTGATCGTGGGAGACTCTTGTTTCAAAATGCAGGATGTCTCCCTTTGCCCCCAGGGAAGTCCTCATGCCTTAGTCTAGCACCCAACCTCCACAGCTTGCTACCTGCTAGATCAAGCATGTCAAACTCAAAGGCTAACAGGGGCCAAATACACGAGGCATGCGGCCCATGGGCCGTGAGTTTGACATGCTTGTGCTAGATGACCATCCCCCACCCCTAAAACACACACACAGCCCCAGTCTAGGCTCCCCAGCACTTAGGTAGGGCTGGGAAATTTCCTTATGATCTTCTTCCTGGCCAGATTAGAGTGCCACAAGGCAGGAGACCTGGGGGCAGCTCATCCCCATGTCCTTGGGGCCCCGCAGTGAGCCAGACACCGTGTCAAGGTCGGTAAATGAACTGATCCTCAACCCACGGCTCTTCATAAGAAACGGGAGCTTTAATCCAGGCTTAGAAATAAGCCGAGGCCTGCCCAGCAGCTGCCCGCCCAATAAGGAAGTGGCCGCTTGGCTAGACTCCCAAGAGGGGCCTGCAGGGCCAAGTCAAGAAACCCTGACCCTGGACAGGCCAGAGGAGGAAAAGGAAAGAGCATCCCCAAATCTGTGCTGGAGACCAGCCCCTCCCCCATGGCACCTCTTCCCGCTCTGCCATCCCTCCCTCCCCAGTCCCATGGTGACAATGCGACCCGTGTAACAAGCCCCCAGCCTGGGCAGCGGCTCTTTGACCCAGGTCTGATGCTCTCCAGGAACGATCTGAAAGCATCACACGCTGCTCTGGGGGCAGAACAGTTCTCTAAGGACTACCTTGGCTTCGTAAGGGCAGGACCCTGTCTCTCTGACTCTGTGTGGGACTCCTCTCTGGGCCACGGCCCCTCAGCCTCCCAGACTCTGCTGCTCTGGGTGTTACAGTGGGAGAAGCGAGGCTTTTAGGGTCCCACAGCCTCAGCCACGCCAGCCCCTAGGAAGGAACTGCGTCTCTTTGAGCCTTCATTTCCTCATCCACAAAACGGGACTAGTGATACCAACCCTTCAAGACGATTGTGTCTTAAGGAAAAGTGCTTCTCTGAAAGTGGCAGCCGCACAGCGAGTGCCTGAATCCCTTCCTCTGAAGGGCTCTCAGGGCCTCAAGAGCCGCCCTGAGAAATGCTGGGATGTCTCCCGAGGGTGGTGGGGCTCTATGAAGAGGTTCTGTGGCACGTGCACTTGCGCGTTAGCCTAGCTCATGCACATTCGTCTAGCTCCGTGGTCTGCAAACTGCGGCTCGTGAGCCACCATGCGGCTCTTTGGCCCCTTGAGTGTGGCTCTTCCACAAAGTACCACGGCCTGGGCGAGTCTATTTTGAAGAAGTGGTGTCAGAAGAAATTTAAGTTTAAAATATTTGGCCCTCAAAAGAGATTTCAATCGTTGTACTGTTGATGTTTGGCTCTGTTGACCAATGAGTTTGCCGACCACTGGGCTAGCTCATGCACAGCTGACTCTGTGGTGCAAAGTTTCTTGACCTGGTCTTACAGGCCCCCTGATTCTGACATGTCGTAGGGGTTTAGCCAATTGCAAAAGGGAGGAGAAATAAAACGTTTACTGTCTAATGAACGCCCGTGGAAAAGTAGATTTTATGGCAGTCATTTCACTTCCTTTCAACTTCCTAGGGGAGAAAAAATATTTTATCCATTTGCTCATTCATTTATGCATTCATCCTACAAATATCTCCATGGCCCCAACCACCTACTGGATGTGGCAAGAGACACACAAACAGGGACCTGCCTCTCAAGAGCCCCCCATCTCACCAACAATTGTAATTCAGGGTCCAAAAGTAAGAAGGGGCATGGGCTAGGCATAGTGTTGGGGAGGGAGTGATCGTTTCCTGCAGGGTTGGTTGGAAAAGGCTCCATGAGGAAGGCAGCGCCAACGTGAGCCAGTGAGAGAGAAGAGCAGGAAAAAACTCTCATCTCCAAAGAGATAGAAGCATAACATATCCAAGAATAAACTTAAGAGGGTATTGTGAACTGATCTATTTAATTAAATGGAATCCCAACAAATTTTTCATAAAGTGATTATAAAGCACATCTGGGAAAAGAAACGTGGATGAATAGCCTAGAAAAGCTCTGTGTTGGTGAAGGAATCAGCCCGTAGCCCAATGGACTTGAACAGAGCACCCAACTGGATGGGAGCGTGGCTGTTGCGAAGGCTGCCAAGGCCTTTTTTCTGAAGGACTCTGGAGGGCTGAGCTGTCTGGCCAGGAGCCACCGAGACCGCGGGATCAGGAGGCAGAGCCGACAGGGCTGCAGGACCGACATTAGCTGGGGTGTAGTTTCTGTGGCTTCTGAAAATCCCCACCCCGGTGGGAAAGACTAAGAAAGGTCCCATTCAGCTTCTCTTGGCATTTCCAAGGAAAAGGATGGGGTTTGATTTGGCTGGGCCAGGGACATCTCTTCTAAAATAGCCTCATGCATATTCAACTGCTCCCTGAAATAGCCGGATGGCTATTTTAAGCAGCTTCTACTCTGATGCCCACACATCTACCTTGAGCGTGTAAACCAGCAAGAAGCAAAGAAAGGGGACGGGAGGACAATGTGAGGAAGCCTTTGATGGATTCCTGCCACTCCTCCCCCACCCCCTTGGTGTGCTTTCCTCTCAGGGACTCTCTTGCATGAAATTGAAAGTCCTGGTTACTATGACAACTCACTGGAGGAGTTTTCCCATCCAGTGACCTCACCTACCCGGATCCCAGGAAGCACAGCTGCACCAGGGCAGCCAGAACTTGATGCAGGATAACGAGTCCGAGTCCGTAATGTAAGTCGGCTGGGCTGCACCCAGGAGAGTCCCTTGGGGCCCATTTCCTCCTGGTTTACACCCAATTCTAACAGGTTCCCAGCAGATTAGAAGTGGGGGCTGTGGGAAGGCAGTGAGCGGTGGGACCCTAACAGCCGCGGGGTTGAGGTTACAACAGACAATCCAGCTGTCAGGATAAAGAGAGAACAACTCTACAAAGGGAGTGTTTATCAACAAATAAGAACTAAAACATCCGTATGTATCCTGCCATGCTGTTTGCTG
This sequence comes from Vespertilio murinus, assembly GCA_963924515.1. NCBI lineage: Eukaryota > Metazoa > Chordata > Mammalia > Chiroptera > Vespertilionidae > Vespertilio > Vespertilio murinus. The sequence goes on from OZ004706.1 coordinate 28,901,487, forward strand.
GGGGAATAAAGATAAATAGACACAGGTCAGGAAATGACATGTAAATGAACAACCATGAGGGTATTTATCTAAGCTCTAGCTTTATCCACCACCCCCCCCCCAAAAAAAAGAGTAAAAAAAAAAAAAAAAAAAGTTGGGCCCTAGCCAGTTTGGCTCAGTGGATAGAGCATTAGCCTGCAGAGTGAAGGGTCCCAGCCTCCATTCAGACCAAGGGCACATGCCCAGGGTGTGGGCCCGATCCCTGGAAGGGGGCTTGTAGGAAGCAGCTGATACCAATGATTGTCATCATTGATGTTTCTATCTCTCTCCCCCTCTCCCTTTCTCTCTGAAATCAATAAAAATATATTTTAAAAGAAGAAGAAGTTGGAAAGAGAATGTAGTGGGTGCCACGTTGAGGCAAGGATGCAGGAATCAAAGAGGAAGGAAATAGGTCTGTCTGAGCAGTCGGGGAGGTGTTACTGGTGGTGGCCTCTGTTGCAGGTGGCAGGCGAGGCACATGCACGGGAACGGAGGTGGGAAACAGCAGGCCCCTTTGGGAAACTGCCGGGGTTGAGGGAGAGAGGGTGGAGCTGGAGCGCGATGTCCAGGAGGAGGCAGAATGAAGAGAGAAGAGGCTGAGAGGCCTCGGAGCCACGTCTCTAGGAGACCTCTCTGGTGCTATTTTGAGGTTTGTTTGTTGTTGATGTTTTTTTGGTTTTTTGTTTGTTTGTTTGTTTTATAACAAAGGCTGGAATTTATTGAAGAACAAGTACAGTCTCCCACAGGGGGAGGGGAAAGAGTCCCCCATTTTGAGTTTTGGCAGAGATCCCTACCCACCCATCACACCTAAAGATCTCCCTGTGTTAGAATACAGGACAGTAATTGGGGAAAACTGAGACTAGTCAAAAGCTTCACAGTGAGAGGGTGACTCTAAGAATGAGTTGAAAATGCATCCCGGCTTCTTAGTAGATGTGTCAGAAACATAAAGTGACAAGGAGGCCGGAAGCCTGGAGGACTGACGGGAGCCCTGGGCTTCGGCTGGCTCAGCTAGATGTCATGAAAAACAGACCGGTTCCTTTTATGTGCCTGAGTTTGCATTCACACCCCTGCCCAGCAGTCACCCAGAGAAGGTTCTGCTTTGTTTAGCTCAGGGCACCCTGAGAAAGGCAGGAGAGTGCGTGAGACCTTTTATTTTATTTTTAAAATATATTTTTATTGATTTCGGAGAGGAAGGGAGAGTAGAGAGAGATAGAAACATCAATGATGAGAGAGAACCATCGATTGGCTGCCTCCTGCATGCCCCCTATGGGGGATCGAGCCCGCAACCTGAGTATGTGCCCTTGGCTAGAATCAAACCTGGGACCCTTCGGTCCACAGGCCGATGCTCTATCCACTGAGCCAAAGCAGCTAGGGCCATGATACCTTTTAGAAAGATGGTCACTCAGAGAGATTGGACTAGAGGAAGCTTAGGAGGCTGAGCTCCACCTCTCTGCAGGACATGTGTCAAACCACACATTCCTTCTTATTCTTACCGGCTTCTTTCAAGGAGTCATCAAGAATCCTGGTGCTTGGCCCAGCTGGTGTGGTTCAGTGGTTGAACATCGGCCTATGAACCAGGAAGTTACTGTTCTATTGTAGGTCAGGGCACATGCCTGAGTTGTGGGCGTGATCCACAGTGTAGGGCATGCAAGAGGCAGCAGATCAATGATTCTCTTTCACTATTGAAGTTTCTCTCTCTCTCTGTCTCTCTCTCTGTCTCTGTCTCTCTCTCTCCTCCCCCCCCTCTTCCCTTCTCCCCTCCTCTCCCTCTCTGAAATCAATAAATATATATATATATATATATATTTTTTTTTTTTAAAGAAGAATCCTGGTGCCCAGAGGAGGCTGCATCTGTCTGTCCTGCTCATGCCTTGTCATTCCTCCATCTGCGTGTGACTTCATTATTCTTTGTATATTTCTTCATTCATTTGGAGCTACAGATGGGATTGGCATAGATGACAGTTTCTTCACTGAATTTTCAGGGATCTGTAAAGCTCCTGAAGTTACAAGAGAAGGAGTGCATATCCTGTGTTTCTTTTCTGAAGAGATAGCGCATAGCTTCCAGCAGATTCTCAAAGGGGCAGGTGACCCCCCCCCCCCAAAAAAAAAGAAAAGGTTAAGAAGTGCTGATAAAGATGGGAATTGTTTTATTTTAAAACAAATGATTTCACCTTTTGGTACACAAGCAGAATGAGGGAATGCAGAAGGAAATTCCCCGTTCTGCATGAAGCTACCTCAGGTGATGCAGTAGCACCGGGGACTCTTGTTAGTATCCCCAGCATCACTGTGCACCTTGCATGTGGGTGCGTGCATGTGTGTGTGTGTGTGTGTGTGTGTGTGTGTGTGTGTGTGTGCACTGAAGCTGAGCCAGGAACAGAGGTCTTCCGACCATGAGAGCAATATCTCCACCCTAAGATGCTTGTGTTTCTCTCTCTTCCCAGCCAGTCTCCACAAGGCGCCCTTCCAGCCTGTACTTGGCAGAAAGAGAGGAGCCCCCACCCCAGTTGGGAGAGACTGAGAGCTGGAAGAAATCTTAGTCAGGAGAAAGCATGTGAGCTGCAGTTGCAGAGGTCTGGGTACTGAATAGGCTTGGAAGGGAAGGGCCAGCTGAAGTTTACTGATCAGTTATGAAAGCCAGGTTGTATCAGCCCATGTCCGGAAAGCTGCCAGAGGGTTCCTGTCTCTGAGTAAAAGCAGGAGGTCTTATAACTGCCTTCACAGCCCTCATGATGTGGCCACAGATGACTTCTTACACCCCCTATCCTCCGACCTTCATCCTGTTTCTCCCACTCTGGCCTCAGGGCCTTTGAATATGCTATTTCTTCTGCTGGAAAAACACACATAGTTCACTTCCGCTTCCTTCAGGTCTCTACCTGAATGTCCCCTTCGCCTTCTCTGGCCCCTATTTAAAATGGCAAAGCATCCTCCTCCACCCATCCTATTCCCTGCCTTGCTTCTCCTAATAGCACTCTCCACCATCTAATATGCCATTGTCTGCGCACTGTTCTCACTGCCTGGAACAGTGCCGGGCCAATAGCAGATGCTGAGTGTGTCGTTGTGGAATGAATAGATTCTGACTAACATGCTACAATCTCACGCTGATCCTGTAGTAACTCTGCTGGGCGGGTGTTACTCTCCCTTTTCACAGAAGAAAACCAGAGCCTCATAGCAGCTGGAACCACTTCCTGTGTTCTCGGGGCTCAGAAACTCCTGCTCTCTGTCCCCCACCCCCACTCCGGGAAGGCTTTGACGCCGCCTTCCCAGGGCTCCTTGGGCCAGACGAGAGAGAGGCTGGGTTTACACACGATCCAGTCAGCAGTTAGAAGTCACAGCAAACTCCCACGATCCAGCTGTGTCTAGGTCAGACAGTGTCTGCAAGTGCCCTGGAAGTGGCCCGTCACATGCACTCTTCAGAAACTATGAACAGAGAAAAGAAGACAACTTTATGGGGCTTCTGATGGATTCCTGCTCCCGATCACCACCCCACATTGTATCTTAAACGTCAGCTCACTTTTCTGGAAGAGATTAGACCAACGAGGACTTTGCTCTTTGAAAAGATAGCCCAGAACCCAGAAGTGAGTAAAGAGCTCATCAAGGTAGCCATGCCAGGCAACTTCCATGTACATGAGCCAGTTCACTTTCTTGTAGTAGGCTCCCTGCCCATGTCCTTCACTGTTATGCACAGTTCTGACACAAGCCCTGTGACAGGAGTGGGGCAGAAAGGCGGTGAGACGGACGTGGGCTGCTCAGACAAAGATCCAGACCACATATCCACCCAGGTGCCCTTGCTGGTTATTGAGAATTACAGATGATGACACAGAATGTGTCTTTACAGAACTCACCATCCAGCAAGAGATACTTAACTATTTAATGGAAAACAGTTAGGTATCTTTATTCAAACCCTCACCTTGTTCCAGCAAGGGATCCAGGTAGAAATTGGAAATACGATAGAGCAGGGGTGGGCAAACTTTTTGACTTGAGGGCCACAATGGGTTCTTAAACTGGACCGGAGGGCCGGAACAAAAGCAACCTGACCATGCTGGCACTCTCATCTTGGGCTGCTGGTGAAGGAGCAGAGGGGAGAGCAAGAGAACCCTCCGCTCTTTCGGCTCCGCGGGCCGGATAGAACAGCCGAATGGGCCAGATCCAGCCTGCGGGCCGCAGTTTGCCCACGGCTGTGATAGAGTCACACGCTGTAGTGAGGGGCTAACTCTTGATTACAAGGGAGGGAATGGTCTCTTCTCCCTGAGAGTCAGGGGGTCTCGAGGAGGCACTGTGGGAGCTGGGCGTGGGAAGGCAGCCTGGCTAGCTTGGGGACTCCACAAGAGGCCAATGACTGTCCATCCATGGTGTTTGCTGTGAGCCAGTCCGGCCCCTTGAGGAACTTCTAGTCCAATGGAGCAAAGACTAACGTGTCTGCAGCCACCCCCCCCCCTAGTCCCAGAGGCTGTGCTCAGCCATTGGAAAGCCCCTGCTAACGGGGCTGGTGGCGTTTCCTGTGGTGGCTGAGGCAGCCGCTCCTACAGGCCTGGATCTCCTGGATCCCCGGCCGCAGGCTGCACCCGGCCTTCAGACTGCGCGGAGCGGCCCAGGGCTCCATCGCATCATCTCAGTGGTTTCGCCAAGCAGAAGGCCGGACAGGGCCGGTGTTGAGTGTATGGTCAAGACCACAGTGGCTTGGAGACTCCAAGTCTCACTCCCAGGGAGTGGCAGAGCCAGGATAGGAATCGGGGTGAAGGGACAGAGACCCTGCCACAAAGCGTGCAGCTGGCAGGGCAAGCACCAGCACGGGCCCACCCAAGGTGCTGCTGAAGAACACGTGGGCTCTGGAATCAGATCGAAGCAGGTTCACCTCCTCTCCCCACCAGCCATGAGCTGTGTGCCCTCACCTCCCTGAGCTTCAGGTGTCTCACCAGTTAAACGAGAATAATCATGTCTTTTTCGCAGGCTTATGGTGAGATACTGCACGTATGTCTACCTAGCAAGGTCATCAAAGACCAGAGCCAGCGTGCATGGCTTAGTTTGTGGCTGGCTTTCCTGTCATCGAATCCTCCAACCAACCCAGAAAGTAGATAGTATCGCCTCATTTTACAGTAATCTACAAGGAAACCGAGTTAACCAGGGCACCCCTGGCCGGCAGATGATGAAACAGCACTGGCTGCCGAGCCGCAGTCACTAACCATGAGGCTGTAATTACACCTCATCTCATTTCACTTATGAACCTTTGGCCCCCACAGGCCCGGCCACTCGCCAAGGCTCTGGAGGTGACCCCCTGACCCCCACAGGGGGGGAAGCACCATGGGACTGTGCAGCAGAGAGTCCCTGGAGACCCCGGGGAGGCCAGGCGAGCTCGACCCTGGAGGAAACAGTCCGCAGCTGTGGCCTTGGAAAGGAAGGGCTGCAAGGTCACCGGCACCAGACAGAGCCTCGGGCTGAGGTGGGTGGTGGCTTTGAACTAACCAAGTGGTGACCTGGAATCCAGCGGGCTGGGCTTCCCTTTCCCACTTCCTTCCTGTGCCGACTGTCTCTCTGAGTCACCTCCAGGAAGTCGGGGCGGTGAGGTGGAGAGTGAGGAGCGCTGGGTCCTCCCTCGATCTTGCTCCGCCTTCCTGTGTGACCCTCAGGCAACCACTTCCTCTTGCCTGGGCCAGTTTCCACATCTGCCACACCAGAGCCTGACTAAGACCTCCAGAGTCAGGCCACGGGGTCTTTCAGAGGTCAGTGCCTCCTGGGAGAGAGGCTGGAACGCAGGGCCGCTCCGCTGGTAATCCTTGCATGGTCGTTGGGCTCCAGAGAAGCAGCCCTGTGCTTCCACACAACCTGCTGGGCTATTCTGTGGGTCCCCAGTGTCACCATCAGGTGAGGGGGGGTGGACACGGGAGCAGGAGAGAGCAGACCCTCTAAGTGCTGGAATAGAAATGGCCACAGAGGCAGCTGCCTCTTCCTGCTTCCCTGTCCTAAGCCTCTTCTAACCCTGCTTCATCCTCTGCGGCCTCCTGTGGTTGAATTTTTACTAAGTCGTGGGCCCTGAAGGGGGCCTGAGTAGATGTTCCGGGGTTCTCAGTGCAGGTACAATCTCATGGGAAAATGCAGAAACAACGTGCACCTTCTCTCAGCTCCCAGCAGGTTTCATGGAAAGCACACCTTTCCATTCACTCAGACCCAAAAAGAGCTGTTTTGGCCATACAATGTTCCAGATCTGTTTATAAGACTTATCCCAAAACACCACATTCTGAAATCCACGTGAATTCATTTCTGCAAGATCAATTCTTAACGTATCGCAGCTCCAGCTCCAAGATGCAAAGATGCCTGTGGCTAAGAGGAGTGCCTATGAGTTGAGAAGAGCTTGTTCCAGGGTGGGGGGATTATGGGTAGATGACAGAGTGGGGTTATAGTGTCATTGGTGCTTCCTGCCACTCTGGAGGTGGTGGGAGCACAAAAGAGGGGATGAGAAGACATTGGGCTCCGCATATAAGGTTCTTTGCCTACGAGCTGGAGTCCAGCTGGGTCAGTGTGACTCTCGAGCCCCTCCTGATGTGGCCTTGCCCCCTGTGCCAACCTCAGAGCACAGGTTCCGCTGTGCTTGGGGCTCCAGCTTCACCACTTGGCTGGTGCAGTTCCCCATCTTGTTGTATCATTTCATGTTTCTGTATCTCTGCACATTTCTCTTTAACTGCATCACCACTTCCTCTCCTCGCCCTTTTCCAACTCGGTCCTCCTCAGAAACTCTCATCAAGACTGAGTTTGGATGTCTCTTCTCCCAAGAGGTCTCTCCTGACACTTCCTATCTCCCTGGGTGGCACCTCTGTAGACGTGTTGGCTACTTCCTTCACCCCAAATTCATAGTTCTTTTGGTTCATGTCTGCCCAGCTTCTTAAGCACCAGGACTGTGTCTTGGTGGCATTTGTGTCCCAGGCTGGTGAGTTCTGGGAATGAATACCCCAGAACCTATTGCCAAGGTCCATAGATAGTGTGATGCCAGGGAGAGGCCTGGGAGCTTGGAGGGCACTTGGCTCCCAGGAATGAATACCCCGGAACCTATTGCCAAGGTCCAGAGATAGTGTGATGCCAGGGAGAGGCCTGGGAGCTTGGAGGGCACTTGGCTCTGCTCCAACAGGCCGTGCATCCTTCAGAGCGACCTTGGGATTCCCCTCCGGAAAGTGGACTGATTCCTCAGGTCCGTCTACAGCTGACATTCTGGGACGTCCATGAGGCTACTTTTGCAGAGTGCCCAAGTCACCAACCGGAGGGCATTCTGTGGGATCCCTTCTTTCACTCACTGACCTCCCACTCAGTGCCTGGTCAATTTAGGTGCTGGGGGCACGGGGCGGTATCAGACTGGGTCCCTTCCCTAGAGGGGTCATAGTCTAGTTAGCACACCCACAGCAGCACAGTGAGCACACAGTACTGTGGGAGCTGGGAGAGTGGCCCATGGTGGTGGTCAGAGAGGACTTCCTGGTAGGGGTGAACCTGGAAGACCTGGGGCCATATACATTACTGTGAGTGCAAGCTGTGTGAGCCACTGGGCGTGGCCAATGGCATGGACAGAGATGTGGCCTCGCTGCTGCAGTGTGCTGGGATATGTATGTTCATCTGGGTGCCTGTGTGTGTCTGTGTATGAGAGAGACCGCAGAGGGGCTTGAGTGGTAGGAGGGCCTGGGCTGGCCCTCCTTGGAAAGCCTTGGGAAAGGCTTTCCAATGAAAGGCCTGGCCGGTGGGGGCTGGGCTCCCTGGATTATGTAATAGCTGGGGAAACATCATCTGGGGGAGCATTTGAGGGAGGCCGGATGTGTCTAAGCAGGGCTCCACCATTCCCAGAGGTGAGCTGAGAGCAGATTGGCAAATGAACCGGATCCACAGAGAGAAAGAGCATGAACGCTGGGCAGGCAGCCCACGTTAGGAGGAGTGGACACATCAGTCACAAGGTTGTGGCAATTAGATATGCACGCAGCCAGACACCGGTCTCTCTCCTGGCCCCTCCCTCCGTCAGGTAGCACCAGGCAGCTGGAGCACCTGCCCATCCAGTTAGGACAGTCCCTGGGGACGGCTGGGTGGGTGGGGACAGGCCAGCTCTGCACAGAGCTGGCCCAGGGGACGTTCTGGGTGGACTGTGTCCATGAAAGAATGCGGTACAAAGGCGCGTTGTCTCCTGTGGCTCATAACCTGACCCCTTGGTCAGGGGCAGGAGGCCTGAAGCCATGTGAGCGCAGGCCAAGCACTTTCATATCGCTTGCCGGGAAGAGAGCACATCACGTTTTAGTTCAACTGTGAGTCGCTCCTGGGCCCCCACGGAACAGTTCTTGAAGCCCATTGATAAAGCACACAGATCAGTCTCAGCCTGGGGATGAGAAGGGCGTTAGAGTAAGAAGGACTTGGAGCTTCATTTTTCTCATCTGTAAAGTAGGGATTCTGTTAGTACTACCTCCTAGGATTGTTGTTGTGAGGATTAAATACATGTGAAGTGTTTAGCCTGGAGCTTGGCACATAGTAAGCGCTCAATAATTGGTCGCTGTGACTATCTGCATAGGAGGCAAGCTCCCACAAGGGGTGTCCTGTTTGACTTACACTCCATACACTCTCTGAAAAGATTCGGGATGTCCTCCAGGGGGTAAGTAAGCGGCAAGAAAATTGGGTGGCACAAAGCAGTTTCTGAGCAGAAGGGTGGGTAGTGCTGAGGTAGAAAAGATGACCCTTCCCCCCAGGCTAGGACCGAGGCAGCCCTGTGGTCAGTTTAGGAAGAAGCAGGGTAGAACACGGCCTTGGGTCTACAGGCAGAGTCAGACCAAGCTGTACCCTGGGATGAGGCTGAGAACCTGTAAATTACATGCCTTGGGGGTAGCCTTGTGCCTCAAATCCCTTCCACTGTTTGGGCACTCTGAGTGACACCCTCTGGGGCGGAAATTTGGGAAAAGGGAATGAGAGTGTGTGGCCAAGGCCATAGTGACTCCTTCGTCAACACTGAGGGGAACTGGCAAAAACCAGGGGACATAGGTCTCAGCAGCTCAGGCTGAGAGGACGGCCCAGTTTCAGGCCTGCTCCCCTCAGAGAAATGCCATTGTCCCAGCTGTGGCTGTTGTTCCCTTGTGTGTGCTCAGAGTGTGACAGCTAGTGTCTCTTGGAAGGGAATGAGGCAGTCCTGGTCCATCTCCCTTCATAGCAGGGTCCAGGCATGGTTGCCATGACCATGAAGCCCAGGGCCCCGCCCACAGAGGAAATGGCTGTGAGGTCAGGCAGAGACCAGACTCAGCAAAATGAGGTGGACCTGAAGTTCTGATGAGGGCATCAGGGCTGGCCTCAGGTCAGTCCCACAGAGAAATGCCCTGCCCTGAAGGGCACTAGAACAAGACCATGGCAGGTGAGGAGAGGCAAGCCCAGGGCACCCACAAGACATGTGGCTTATGGTGAGAAAATTAATTCAAGGCCTCGACGGAACTGGGTTTCCCACATCCTCCCAGGCCTGGGCAGGATGAGCTCAGTGATGGGTGGGGCTGCCACCTTCAGCTGCTGAGCCCTGGGGCTGAGTGGAGCTGGGGACAGGGGTGGCACAACTGGTTTGCACAGTGGCAGTAGAGCCAGAGCTGGACATCTCCACCAGCCCCCTTCCCAAGTGCATGCAACCGGGCTCTGGGCCACTCGGAGAGGGTGGGAGAGACCAGCAGCTCCCAGTGCAGGTAGAGGCAACGGTGAGTCCCAGCACCAGCTGGGGAGATAGGCTCTGTTTCTTCTGCCTTCAACAGCAGCCATGGCACTGTGAAGTGAGTCCGGGGCTTGTGTTCTGACCAGTGAGTCCAAGTCCAGGCTCTGCTTCACTTTGCTCTGTGACCTTGGCCTTTGGCGGCTTTAACTCACCCATAAATGGGGTGGGATTCCAGAAGGTCACCTTATGGTAACTCTAGGACCCACCAGAATTAGATGTATGTCAAAAGAGCTAGGGAGTGGCTTTAGGAAAATGGAAAAAAAAATGGAAGAAAGAACAATATTCACCCAGCCTCAAGGTATCTCCACAACAAGGGTCTTTAACCTTCCAAATCCTCAGTTATGATGTGAGCTCCGTTACCCAGGATCCTTGCGTACTATCCCAGTAGTGCATCCTCTCCGTGGGCCCTGGCTACCATACTGCAAGCACCTAACTCCATGCCTGGAAACACACTCTCCCATTTTTGTTGCTACCGTCTTGATTGCCAGACCCTGATCCCAGGAACCTATCCCTCCCTGGAGATCTGGCCATGGCAGTGCGGAGTAGGAAGCAGATCCTAGGATGAGCAGGCTCAGAGCATGCCTGCTGCCTCCCCTCTGTCACTTTCTCTTTAAGGTTAGGGATGGCCTCTTGGCTGGAGGGTTGTCCTGCTCTGAGCAAGCACAAACACAGGCATGCAGAGCTTTGGCCGCCCTAGGCTCCTGGCACAAACACAGGCACGCAGAGCCTTGGCCGCCCTAGACTTCTGGCCTATAATCTCACTCACCATAACCAGGAGGCCTGGGCCCCATGGGGATGGGGTATCTCTCAAGAGGTTGCTCAGATAGGTGGGGGATGGGCGGGAGACAGTGGTCTTGCTCAGCCTGCAGAGCGCCTGTTGTGGCTCCGAGGAGGAGGCGAGTGGGTGGAGAGGAGCAGAGCAGGAGGCCACCCTGGGAAGAGGAAATGGACGAGGCCACATCTCTAGGCCCACAGGAATTCCAAGCCCGGGCCTAGAGCAGCTCAGCTAATTACAGTTTCCCCCAAGACGGTGGGAATGAGGCTCCTAGGAGAGCACAGCCTCGGCCGGGACTGCCTAAGGAGGGCAAGGTTGAGCTGAGGAGTGGGGCGTTCCCTGGTGGCCAGCTGCCTTGTATGTTGTCACAATCAGGCCCCATGGAGGGCCAGTGGCCCGGCCTCCCTCTGGAGGGGAACGTCCCAGTCCCAGCGGCCCAGGAGTGCAGCAGACACACAGAGGCTTGCCGGGAACAGGCTGGGGGGGGGGCGGGGGGGGGATGACAGGGAGTAAACAACAGAGGAGAATGGCCCTGTAAACCACACTCAGTGGAAATCTTCCCCACAGCCACATCGCAAAGAGCAGCCAAAATATTGATCCTGAGCAGCAGTCTGCAGAATTGCTCTTTGGAAGATGACACAGACTGTCCAATTTCCCAGACAGCACGGCACAGAGGGGCACACCCTGCCTTCACCCAAGTAAAGCCAGCGATCCATTAGATGGGGGTTGGGAGTCAAGTTCAGCCTTTGTGGAGTCCTGGCCCCTCCTATCAACATTGTCCAGAGGAGACTGGAAGCAGCTTAGACTCATCTGAAGACTGGAAACGGGCTCGTTGCCTTTGTGACCCACCAGCGTTCACCTAGAGCTGCCATCCCTGGGGACACATCTGACTGCCCAGCATGTGGGGAAGTTGACCCATCAGCCAAACTGTGTCACTGCCAGAGTGGGCAGCCAGTGGCCAATATTGGGTGTTAATTGGACATTGAATGCTAGCTGGAAGGTTCTCACACATTCCTCTTCATTTTCCCTGGGGCCAACATTAATCCTTAGAAACATGATGCAGAGAATTATTCTAGAAAGGACTTCTAGATTTGACAGGCTCCGCTAATGTTTATTAAGGCCCTCTTAGCCAGGAACACTGCCAAGCTCTTCCGTTGGTGTTGTCTCATCATTCCTCATGCCAGCCTTTGAGGTAGGCGTCACTCCCTCATTTTATAGAGGAGGAAGGTAAGCCCATAGAAGTTTAAAAACCAGCTCAACATCACACAGCTAGTGTGTGGCAGAGCCAACATTAGAGCCCTGGTGGTTAACACCGTCTCCTAGTGTTCCTTATCTTCCATCACACCATTGCATTTCTCTGTTGTTGTGTGGGCTGGTCATGAGGATTAGACAGGAGGACACATGTGGCACATGCTATAATGGTATAGGGCTCTCCATGCACACCCATGTTCATTGCTACTGCCCTTCATTACTTAGTACTTTGGGTTGAGTTTGGACCTGAGGGTATTAAGCAGCATTCTTTCATATATGATTCAAATATGATTTCAGATTGGATCCTGTCTGGCTTTAGGAAAAGAGAGAGTGGGGGAGGGGAAGACAGAGACTGAGTTTTGTCTTGTAGTCTCATTTCACTGGGATGGATGAGTGAGTGAACGTCAAGCACGGCTAGATCCAGGAAGTGACACAATGTCAACAGGTCATCAGATTCTTATTTGTCTTACACTTCTCATCGTTACTCTTTTTTGTTTTGACCTCAGTTTCATATGTTGCCTTTGGGCTTCCTCTTCCACAGCAGGACAGACGCGTTGGCCATAGGGAATGGAGAAGAGCCATAGGCCCCTGGTGGCTCCTGGCCTTCACCATCCCAGCTAGTGACTCCGGATAGCAAAGCCTTTTCCTCCCAGTTGTTATTGTGAGAAGTATCTTAGGGAGGTGCTCTGATGGGGCTCTGCTTGGGTCACATGACTACACCTGGCCCAGTGGACTGAAGTATTTGACCAAATGGGTAGCCTGCCCACTGCCATAGACAGGGTGGTGGGGCCCAGCCAGGATCACAACTGATCCTGGAAGACAGTTGCCTGAGTCACTCTTACCAGAAGAAAAGTAAGAGAGAATACTGGACAGACAAAAGTAATGCTGCCCATTACCCTAGGTTTGGAAGAATGAGGTGAGTCAATGATATGGTATAAAAATGTAAGCCATTCCATATTGGCACATCCTTCCAATCTTACAGATTAGGAAACTGAGGCTCAGACGCATTATGCGACCTTGTCATGCCCTCATGATGAAGTTCTGAGACTCCCCAGGCTAGAGTCTGAGTTCCCTATTCCTTCTACCTCACCCACTCAGGAAGGAAAGTGAGGTCCCAGAGACCTTTTCTGCCACCTTCAGTCTCACTCTGGGCCTCTCAGAGAGGGAAAACCAGTGGGCCGGCAGCCACGGCGGCAAGTTCTGGGGATCCAGTGGTAAGCAAAGCATACATAGCACACTGGTCATGGAGCCAGTATTTCAGTGAGAGAGCTAGTCACCAGACCAGAAAGAAGTTATCGGTGTTGAGCCTTGAGCTCTAAATACAAAGTATATGATGCTGAGAAAGTGTACAGGTACACCCAGAGTATACAGAGAGTATATAGAGGTTCCACCAGGGGTCAGGGAGAGCTTTTTTGAGGAGGTGAGGTGCAAGGTGAAATTCAAGTTTGGAGGGAAGTTAAGTGGATAAGGAAGAACATTCAGGGCAAAGGACGCTACTCACGCCCAGAATTGCAAGAATTCTGTATGCTTGGAAGTTGGATGCAGAGATGGAACCACTGGTAGGGAGGAAAAGGGGACTTTGTGCTTTTCCAATGAGTGTGAGTTAAAGATGAGCCACTTTCTTTCATCTGTGTCTGTTGGGAATCTCCAAGGCAGTAATCAGTGTTGTCACCATGTAGTTGACCATGAGAAAGGCTGTTGGAAAGTGACTTGGTCTGATCCCTATATGAGGACACTATCTGGCGGCCTGTGGCCAGGTCAGCCTGGAATAAGACTGAACATAAGGACACTCTGTTAATGGCCCATTACAGGAAGTCCATCAGTGATCGGATCTGCTGCAGACTTTGGGGTGAGGTCCTGGGTGCAGACAGGAGGAAGCTCCAGAGCTGGTCTCGCCCTCTGTCCCCACCCCCGTGCCTTTTTACCTTTTCTCCCTGGTTCCTGCCTCGAGAATTCCATGTCCTTGGAACATCTCACGCTCAAAATCAGCACCCTGAGAGCTCTGGACAGGGGCTGAGCATGCACGCCATTGAACAGGGCAGTGTCCCGGGGATAAAGACACCAGTGTGAAAGCCTTCACTTGTGTCCACAAAACAATGGCACTAGTGAGGGACAGGAAAGAGAGAAGGGGGGGATGCCTGCTTTCCCTCCGCCCATTGACTTATTTAATGACCATTTAACAAATTTCGGACGCTGGACTAGACACAGGGAGCCTGGCCATGCAGGAGAGCCTCAGTGCTAGCCCTCCTGATGCTGGGCGGGTGTATTTCTGTGTGGCATTACCTCTCCTGAAGACTTGCTTATGACGGACTGTGACCACCTTTGGGGAGGGTTGGCTCCAGCCAGAGGGTTTAGGAAAAGTGCACTGGCCTGGTGTTGGGGGTCCTGGGTTAGAAAACCAGCGGGCTCTTGAGAAAATGGCTGAGGCTCTCTGCACCTGTGTTGCCTTCTCCATAGGAGGAAGGCAAGTCCGCCCTCTGCATAGGCTGGGGTGAGTGTTCAGGGAGGCACCTCACTTCTGGCACCTAAAGGGACACCTTTCCCTCCAGGACTTCACCAGGCCCCTTTTGGTCTTAAGTTTTACCACTCTGAGCATTATATACCCTCTCCCCCTGGCTCAGCGATATGTGCAATTTAGACTCCCAACCAAATCTGATTTTTTTTTTTTTGTATTTAGGGAGCCCTCAGAAACAGCCTGCCAGATAAGCCTTCAGCTTTGAGGAGCTAACCGTTGCTTTCTAAGGCTCACAGTTAAACTGCACAAAGGTTCATTTTCAGTTTGCTTCCAACAGTGAGGTAGGGTAGGAGCGGCCCTGGGTATGTGACAAGGAAATCCAGGCTGTGGTCTGGTTCCCCGCCTGCTAGCTGAGTGGGGCTCCCAGCCCCCTGGAGCCTCAGTTGCCCCCTCCTGTGACGTGGAAGCGACAACTCTTTCCTCCCAGGTTGCTAGGAGAGCTGAGTGAGGGACAGAAACAATTATAAATGGACGTTCCCGCACTTGAAAGCGTCTGGCCTACCCTCGAAGCTACTCAACCTGGTCTCTGAAGACACTCACAGACACTCTTAGGAAGTAAGCATTCCCACCGGCTTCCTCCACCTGCGACCACACATCTGGCCCCTGGAAGCCCCCAGCTGTTTGGCTCCAACTGTCCTGTGGTTAGAGCAGCAGACCTGCTGTTCTGGGAAGTCTCTTTCTCAGGCTGGGTCCCCAGGGAGGGAGCTGAGCCCCATTTGGTGGGGAGAAGTCAGGGGGTGGGGTGGGAGGGCCAGCCCTGGAGAGGTTGGGTGAATGCTGTGTTTTTCAAATAACTCCATGCTCACAAAGATAAAACTGTGGTCTGGCCATATATATGTCGTGTGCGTGCGTGCGTGTGTGTGTGTGTGTGTGTGTGTGTGTGTGTGTGTGTTCCCGGTACACTTCCTTTTAATTTTTATAACCATACGTAACGTCAGGGACATTTAATCCATATGGTTCTGATTCCTTAACACTGAAATCATCCAAATGTTGTTTTGGAGGATCTATTTGCAAATCTCTTTACATAAGCTTTTAACTCCTTCTTTCTCAAGGGCATCAAGGTAGGGTCTCTGGGAGAAGCCTCCTCCTCTTCAGTGTCTCCCCACCCAACTGGCCCCGGCTCTTGACCACCATGCTCTGGGCAGGAGCTGCCCAGGCCCCGAACTCAGGGTGGGGGGCTGGTGGGAGAGGAAGAAGACATACCCCAGCTCCTTCCCATCCCGATTATGTGACCAGCCTCTAGTTCACATCATCCAACCCTTTTCCGTCCCCTGTAAAAAGGGATACAAAATGCCTCACGGGTTGTTAGAGGAATTAAACAAGGAGATGAAGCCTGTAGCCCAGAGAACAGTTTGCCTGCTGAGAACGGAGCCTTCCTGTGAGCCAGAGGGCAGCGCTGGGAGGTGAGACGTGACAAAGCACAAGGTCATTCTTGGGGAATCTGGAGCCAGCAGCACCAGGTGGAAAAACCAAGTGCAGGGAAGCAGAGGGGGCTCTGCCATGGGAGTGGGATTGAGGCGAGGACGCAGCAGGGACCACAGTGGCCAGGAGGGAGGAGGTGAAGGCTTGCTGTCAGGAGATGCATGGCCCTGCCCTCAGGTACAACTCTGCATTTGGTGTCCACCCCATGTGTGCAGGGGAGGTGGGGGAGGCCCGATAGGAGCAGAGAGGCAATGGAGGGGGGTACAGGAAGGCAGCCCTCCCAGATTCCAGGGGCCGCTTGCACACCAGAAGACACCCCGCTCCCCAGACCCTTCACAGGCTTTCCCACTGGCGGCCGGCCCAGCCCAACTCCTTAGCCTCAAGTCAGGGCCCAATGACTCTCTCTCTCTTTCTCTCTCTCTCTCAATTCTCACGCCTCCTCCCTCTCCCCTCAGGCCATTCTCAAACATTTAATGCTCCTTGAAGCTTTTGTTCTTCACCAGTTTCCCCTTTTCCCCTGTCAGGGTGATCTTTTCTTGCCTTCTCCATTAACAAACACCTTTCCACTCTTCAAAGTCCAACCCAGAAGTCACCTCCTCCGAGAAGCCTTTCTGGGGAGATTTGTCAACGATGGGCCTTCCTGTGTGCTTCCTCGTCTTGGTCTTACTGGGCTGTACTGATCTGGGATGTCATCTTCAGGATTGCTGGGAGCCCGGGTGTGGGGATGGATGGAGGCAGACTTCCCATTGAGGCAGAAAACCCCACCCCCCACCCCCCTGTTTTTTGGAAAGGCAGAATGAAATTTAAGGATGGCCCCGAGGGACTCCATGGCTGTGAGACAGGAGTGGGGGAGGGGGAGAAAGGTGTCCTGTGTGGCACAGCTCTGGGGCCTCCCCATGGCAGGCGCCCCCTGGCCAGCTCTGATCTGGACATCACCAGCGTCTGTGCCCAGAGAACAGGATTTGTTTCCCCGGCGATTCCAGACGGAGCGAATCCCAGACAGAGCTGCATCTCTGGGACGGAAGAGCAGATGCTCAATCTAAAATTAGTCTGCTGACTGTGACTTCATCCAGGCTGCGGGAACTTATCTGCTTCTTGCATCTGTCACTGTGCAGTGGAGGAGCCCTGCCTCCCTGCGAGGCTGCGTGGCAATAGCCAGCCAGCCAGCCCCAGCACCCCACCAGCCACGGCGGTGCTCCCTGCCCTCTGCCTGGTCCACTCCTCACAAATGCCCTGAGAACCTCACCCCCGCTCCCCTCAGGAGTGGGATCTCCCTGACTTGGGCATTGAAGGCTTCCCCTGGGTGGTTAAATGACCTGTCCAGCACTGTCCCCACCTGTGAGGGTCTGAGAAGGTCTGGGGTACAATTCCAGATTCAGGCATCAAGAAGACGGCCCATAGAATGTTGCAGGTAGGAGCTAGAGCAGGGGTGGGCAAACTTTTTGACTCGAGGGCCACAATAGGTTCTTAAACTGGATCGGAGGGCCGGAACAAGAGCAACCTGACCATGCTGGCACTCTCATCTTGGGCTGCTGGTGACGGAGCGGAGAGGAGAGCAAGAGAACCCTCCACTCTTTTGGCTCTGCGGGCCAGATAGAACAGCCGAACAGGCCGGATCCGACCCACGGGCCGTAGTTTGCCCACGGCTGAGCTAGAGGGTGTCTGGCCGAGCCGAGGAGAATGGTAGTCAAAGAAAATATTCCCCCACCTCATTTTTTATCTGCTGTTCCCTCCTCCATTCAGGCATCTCCTGACTCTCCCACTGCCTGCCCCAGTGGCGTTCTGCTCTTTGGGAAGGGTGGAATCTATTGGAGGCCTACTGTGGGGGCCAAGACCCCAGCCATGGCCTTCATTTATTTCTCCTAAAACTGCATTTCTCACCGTAGCCTAGCAGGCTCCAATTAATAGAACTGATGGTCTTGACTCTAGGCCTTTGTACTGGCTGTTCTCTGAATGTAAAGCTCTTTCTCCGACACCTACCTTACTTCGTTCTTCACCTGCTTCAAGTCATTGCTCAAGTGCCACCTTCTCAATGAGGCCGACTCCAGCTACCTTAT
This sequence comes from Vespertilio murinus, assembly GCA_963924515.1. Taxonomy (NCBI): domain Eukaryota; kingdom Metazoa; phylum Chordata; class Mammalia; order Chiroptera; family Vespertilionidae; genus Vespertilio; species Vespertilio murinus. Next base: position 28,919,222 of record OZ004706.1, read on the forward strand.
TTAAATTCATAACCCACCTCCCACCCAGCACCCCTTATCTTACTCTCTTCTGCCTTGTACTTCCTAGCATATACACATACATCCTTCTAACATGTTATATCATTCACTTATTTGTTGTTTCTCATTTATTATCTGTCTCTTCCCTCCAGAATGCAAGCTCCACAAGGGCAGGGCAGTTTGCTCATTTTGTTCACCGGTGTCCTTACTCTGAGTCCCCAGAATGGGGCCTGGGCTGGCGCAGGTGCTCGCTGACGGTTTGTTAGAGAATGTCTGTGTGCAGGGGAGACAGAGGCCCCTGAACCCAGGGAAGCACCCTTTCTTGGCCTTTCCAGAAGAGGGTGCCTGCTGCTGGGGCCATGCCTAGGTCCTCTTTGAGCCTCCCTGTGTCCATCTGGTAACTGGGGCCAGTGGTCCCTGACCTGCCTCTCACAGAGCCTCAGAGCTAACATGAAGACACATGTGTGAGTGTGCACCAAACTATAAAGGGTTCCCCGAATAGGTGCGTGGTATCTGTTTGTTCAGGCAGCATCACTGAGCACCTGCTGGGTGGTAGGCTCCATGCTGAGTGCTAGGGGTCCATCGGCAAAGAGGCTCTCCCCAGCTGAGTGGGGCTGATGCTAGATGTGAAGAGGTGAGAAATTCCCACTCATTTTGTAGAGTTGTTGGACAAATGGGGCTCCAAGTAAGGAATGTGGGCTCCTCCTGAGATCTGGGGAATTCATACCTTAGCCTTCTGTATTAGTCAGGATTCCCCAGAAAAATAGAACCAAAAGAATGGATGGATAGATAAATAGATAGATAGATAGATAGATAGATAGATAGATAGATAGATGATAGATAGATAGATATGGATGATAGATAGAAGGATCTATATGTATATATGTATATGTATGTGTGTATATATATATATATATATATATATATATATATATAGTATGTGTGTGTGTGTGTGTGTGCGAATATGTATAGAAGAGAGAAAAAGAGAGGGAGACCATTTCCTTGTCATAAGGAAATGGCTCACGTGATCCTGGAGGCTGAGATGCCCCGAGATCTGCAGCTGGCAGGCTGCAGGCCCAGGGGAGTCGGAGGTGCAGTTCTGCTCTAAGTCCAGCGGCTGCGACCAGGAGCGCTGATGGTGTAAGTTCCAGGCTGAAAGCCAGCTTGAGATTCGGAAGGAGCTGATGTTTCCGTCTGAGTGCAAAGGCTGGAAACAAACCCGTGCCCCAGCCTAGCAGCGGGCTGAGCTCCTCTTGCTCCGCCTGGTTGTTGGCTCGGGTCCTCAGGAGCTGGGGAGGCCACCACAGCAGGGAGGGCATTCTTCTCCCAAATCAGGTCTACTGATTTGAACACTGATCTCGCCCAGAAGCACCCTCTCAGACATACTCAGAATAGTGTCTTACAAAATACCCGGGCACCCTGTGGCCCAGTCAATATGACACATAAAATTAGCCATCAGACCCTCTTCCCCACCAAACTGCTATTGATCCTCAAAGCCCAGACCCAGCCACTAAATCCATGTGCCCGCATTTCCCTCTCCAGGTCCCTGGCTCTTCCAGTCCGCCACCCTTGGGGACATTGCCTCTGCTCCCCAGCTCCTCTGACCCAGCCCCTTCTAAGAGGTACCCACTAGTTGCCCCAGGAAGCTCACTGTAATTTCCATCCAATCAGAGTCAGGGGGGACTATGGGGCGAGTGAAGGAGTCAGCAGAAAGACCAGCGGCGGGGGACCAGCCCTCTGAGGGCTGGAGGAAGCACGGCTGACTATGTTAAGTGAGAGAGGCTGCAGGGGAGGGACCCTGAGCAGGGTGGAGCCAGACCATTACTAGATTTTTTTTGTTGTTATATGGAGGCTCCAAAGGGTAGCCTTCAAACCAGGCCACATCCTTCCCATATCCATCCCCCTTTCAGTATCTTCTGCACCATTCATCTCTTTTATTTGCTATTATTATAGACATTTCCCAAGTGTGCAGGGCCTTCCCGGAACCACTGTCGGGTGCACAGGCCTCAAGATGCCTCGTTGGTCTGGCTTCCAGACTCCTTCCCTTGCCCACCCCAGGCCCCTTGCCACAGGGGTTGTAGCAATTACTGTTGGATAAAAGTCACACAAGGGGGAAAGGTTTAAAGGTGATCCCAGCATTTCCCTCTTCTTGCTGCTCCCCAAACTCTTTTTCATTTTCACCTATAACTGTTTCCCTTGTCTTAATGTTTATGGGCTACGGTTGAATTCTCATTCTCTGCTTCCTGCATTCTGAGTTATTGTCAAGGACCAAGTCTTATGCATCAGAGCCGCCCACAAGAGCTTTAGTGGAGTTGGGAGGCTTTCTTGATTGAGCATCTACTGCATGCCAGCTTTTGTTCGTGATACTCAGATGCATTTTCTCCTTTAATTTTATGAACTCTCATTTAATCTTCACAATCCTTAGCTGACTCTGTTAATCTCCCCACTTTACAGCTGTAAAAACTGAGGCAGCTAATAAGAGTCCATACTGTGTCAGTGCAAGCCTTGGAAGCTGACGCTGTCTGCTGCACCTCCCATTGGCAAGCACGAAGCCATGTGCAGAGTAAATATTTGTTGCTATTGATGATCTCGCAAGCCGGTCCCTTGGCTTGGAGGAAACCTGTTCTCACAGCTGCCAGGGCTTGACTAAGCTTCTGATTTCCTAGAACCAAAGGCCCCACCCTCCCCACCTGGGTCCCACTGGGCTCTGTGGGAGTCCCCAGAAACTCTGGTAAAAAGCCAGAACGAGGCAGACGCAGGGCTCAGGCTGAGCCAAAGCCGGAGTCTGAAGTGTAGGAATAGAGGATGCTTTTGCCATTTGGGGGAAACTAGTCACCAGGCTTGAGGCTGACTGGCCTCTTGTAGATATTTACTGCACCGGATGGTCCGAGAGGCAGAAGCCTCCTTACCCTGCTCTGAACACCTGTGATGTCCCAGAACTGAGCTTGGCCTGGTTGTGTGCAGAGCTACAGAACCTAAAGGGGCAACCGATATATGACTAAAATGACTACACACATGTGGGACACAAGCCAGGACAGTCTGCGCCAGGGACTGGAGGTCCATGAAGAAGGAAGGAGATCAGGGAGGCCCTCCTAAGGGAGGTGGCCTCGGAGCTGACATGGAAAGCTGACTGGGAGCCAGCCAAGCAGATAGGAGTCAAGGGAAACAGTACAGGGAACTGCATGTGCAAAAATGCACGTGGCAGGCTCAGAAACAGGGAAGTATTCTGTATGGTGGGAACATAAGGTGGAAGGGGCTGGTGCAGAAAGAGGGAGGCTGGGTAGGTAAACTGAGGCTCCGTTACAAAAGACACTAGTGGACAGGGCAGTTCAGTTGGGCAAGGAGTAAGTTGAATTTGTCTTGGAGAGTTCTGCCTTTTTAGAATAGATTAGAGGGGAAGGTGAACATGAGGACCAAGGAGAAAGCTTGTAACTAGCTTCAGACTTGGGGTGAGACGGGTGCTGCCATTAATGAAGACAAACAGTAAGGGAAGAGCAGGATTCTGGGTCATAATAGGAAAGAAAGTAACAATAGTTGTTGAGTACCTGCTAGATGCTGACCACTCTATCAAGGGCTCTATGGCAGAATCTTGTCAAATCTTCACAGCAGCCCTGTGAGGTAAAGAAGTCAAGATCAGTGACATCATGGAGTATGCCCAAGGTCACACAGTGAGTGTGAGGCTGGGATCTGAGCCCGGGTCCATGGGGCTCCTAGACACATACTGTCACCCACAGCATCAGGTTGAAATGAGTTAAAGGTTAAGTGAGGAAGTCAGGAAGCTGGGGAACACAGTCCTCAACCCGAGGAGAGAGGTTGTGGCTGAGTTTGCTAGGACCCCCCCACACCCAGAGGTGAGCTCCATATACTGCAAGAATCCCAGGTCTCTGCCCCAGGAGCAAAATGGCTCCCTCTGTGACTAGTGAGGACTCAAGGTGCATGTGTGCAACAGATGTATCGCGAGAGTACCCACCATACACACACACACACACACACACACACACACACACGCACACATGTACACATACACACATACACACATACACAACTGCATAACACAAATAGTAAAATGGCTCAATGCATCTGAGTCCAGGAAATCATAGTCATGAGAGCCTGGGAGACAGGGTGGAGGGGGGTTGCTGGTAAGTAAGCACAAGATTTAAACAAGTAACCTGGAGGGCCTACAAGGTGGGTTGTTCAGCCCCCTCTTGAGAGCTCTCCCAAGAATGCTGTGGCAGTCCCCGGTTCCTTCAGAATGCCAGTGCGTTCCAAAACTGGATCTGTAATTTGGTTGTTAGGAGCTAGAAACAAATGTTTAGAATGATAACGTCTTAGATGATAGATCAGATGCCAACCCTGCCCTCTGCTCTAATCTTTATTAGGCTGTGCCATCTCCACTGTGGGATGTTGGCTTTGGAGCAAAACCAAGCCCTGTGTGTGTGTGTGTGTGTGTGTGTGTGTGTGTAGCATTTCCATGGAAACAAGCATTTAGCAATTACTCAATTAGCCTGGGACACCTGGACAACAATCTCCCTGAATTGGAGCCGGGAGAGATCTTATCTCCCACCTGTGTACGTGCCCTGTGCCCTGCGCCCTACGCCATGCCTGGTTAAGGGCAGTGTAGCTAGCATTCAGCTAGTTGCGCCGGGATGGTCTATTTACCTACCGGTCTCCATCCATGGATGGAGCTCCCAAAGCACAGGTTTGTGTGTTGCATGTTCCCAGAACAGGGAAGGGGCCTGATTCATGAATGAGGAATGAAGGAATGTAGGAAGGCCCCCAGGGCTAAGCTCTGGGGATTTCTCAAGACCTGGCCCAGTTATATGCAGAGGATGGGCAGATAGGAAGGAACTGGCACCTGGCACCACCTGCTTTCTAACCTGGGGCCCGTCCAGCTACTGGATGGATAAGGTGCCCTGAGCCCAGGGTAGGGGTGATGGCTCATGAAGCAGAGTGGGGCTCATACTACTGTTCGTCTTGGAGTAGAGCTGCCTGCGTCCACTCTGTGTCTCTGAGCTCTGAGGCTGGGGTCCTGAGACTTGCTGGTATAATGTAGGTGCTTGATAAATTTCACTTCATTGTATCCCTTCCACCTGGCTGTGGCCAGCTCAGGACTGTGTATTTGGAAGTTGGAACAGGGATGGGAATAGGCTGCCAGGATGGGAATGCGCATGACTTTGCTCAAAGAATAGGGAGACAATCCCAAGCCACAGAAAGTTGGGATAAAGGAATAGTCCAAGGAAAGAGCGTCAGCAGGGCTGCCACCCAGGGCGTGCGCCTTGGCCCGGGTCCCTGCACCTTCACTTAATCCTGTCTATGGGAAATGCCACTGTCCATCCCAACCCCTAGCCGGGCCTTAGGGAACCTCAGCCACAGCCCTGCATTGGACCGTTCTGTCCCTCCTGGCATTAGTTTGTCTTCCTGCCCCGCAGGATCATTCATTCACTTACCAACATTTGTGAGCAGATCAGTCCTGGCAGGAGAGAAGAACCCAAGAAAGTTCCTTCAAACTCCCAGTCTGAGGGAAGGGAGGGCTCTCCCAGCCGATTGCAATTCGGGCTCATAGGCCCATCTCTAGAGGCAGGAACCATTGCTCTGCTGAGGGCAGCACAGGAAGGTGACTAAATCCATTGGGAAGTTCCACGACCACCCCGCAAAGCCCCCCCGGGGAGGAAACATCCTGGGGCGGGAGCAAGGCTGTCATCTGAACCTTTGTATAAATGACAAAAAGTCACCCCTCGGGGCATATGAATTATGACTCACCCACTTTCTCCTGCCCAGAGCTGCTCCCAGCCAGGCACAGTAAGTGGAGCAGTAGCGGGCCAGGGCCGGAGTGGAATGAGGGGCAAGAACCTGTCCCAAGTTTCACCCTGTCCCACAGATCAAGGGAAGGACCTGTAATGAGGGCAGGCTTCATTGGGGGCATGAAGGACAGCAGGAGTAGAGAGGGCATTTCAGACAGAGGCAAAGTCTGTGCAGAGATCCCCACGAAGTCAAAGCTGGCACAACCTGTGTTGGGGGTGGGGGGGAAGGGTCTGGGTAGAAGGCACAGAGGGCTGAGCAGAAAGAGATGCAGCTGTCGGTGGGACCTTGCATGCCAGATCAGGGAGTGTGGCCCTTCTCTTCGGGGCTTTGTCAGAAAGAGGGTGACCCAATTGGATCTGAGATTGGGCGCTGGGGGCTGATGGAAAACGGGGAGAGTGGGGTGGTGGTGACCAATAGCACTGGGGGGTTGGCAACTGGTCGGAGTGAGCAGCTGGGCACAGGAACCTGCAGCTCCCGTCAAGCCACTCCTCCCTTATTCCTTGCAAGCCCTGGGGCTACGGCTTCCTCCCCCAGCACCTGGGGGTGTGGTGCACCTTTGGAAGTTGAGACTCCTTCCATCAGAGCTAGTGGTCTGCGAGGGCGTTGTTTGCTCCCACCTGGTTTTGGAAGGAGGGGGAGGCTCTGCTTGAAGCTGTTATATGGGGAAGGCCCAGAAATCTCCAGGGTACCAGCCCTGTGCCCTGGGCCCCGGGGCCTCTGCTCAGAGGGATCCCAATCCCTGAGACATGTAGGGCCATGAATTTGAATCCATCTCTTTGGAGCCAGAGGAAACCTGGGGTCTCCAAGGAGCCTTCTTGGAAGTCCTGGTCAGCATAGGGGTCAGTCACCCTGTGGGACCTTGACCTTTCATGACCTGGAGAGGGAGTAGCATCTGAGCACTTGGGTTGCCTAAGTCTAGGCCTGCCTTTGGCCCCGGGCCCCATAATCTCCAGAGGCTGTTTCTAGGCAGGCAGAGGCCAGGCCTGGATTCAGGGTCAGCCCTGGTTCTGCAGAGCTGACCTCAGACCAATCACATGACATGCCTGAGCCTCAGTGTACAGCAAGCATGTTAGACCCTCGGGCTGCATGCCTTGTTTATTTGGCCTGTGTTAGCCTTTGAGTTTGACATGCTTGATGTACAGAATCTCTAAAATACACCTCCTTGTAGCGTCTGGAGGCCTTGGCGGGCCATTCTTTACTCTCAAGAGGCAGGCAGATGGGGGCCTGAGTCAGGGCTGGCCAAAGCATGTGACTCAGGTCCCAAGACCTGGGACCCAGCGGCTTCTGGTAAGGGCTATTAGGGGTTACCCCAGCCCCACCCCCGCCCCTACCCCGCCCCCAGGCTGCAGCCTAGGGAGGCCCTGGCCAGGCCTCCCCGCCCAGTGCTCCTGAAGGCGAATGAATTCCCGCCTTGGGAGGTGCGGGCTTCCTGGAGCAGAGCTGGCACCCCAGAGCCAGGCGGGCAGCTCGCCCTTTGGGAACGAGGATGGATGCCCGCCGGGCAGGGTGCGACCCAAGCTGGTCCCCCAGAGTCAGAGGCCGGGCCCCGGCGGCTTCGGCAGCGGCGGCAGCCACCGGGGCTTCCCTGACGGCCCTCCCCGAGGGCCGGGGAGGAAATGACAGCGCGGGAGCCAGGGCGGGCGCGCGGGGCGGGGCGGCGCCCCGAGTGACAAGGCCCGTCAAGGCGGAGGCCGCCGCGCAGAACCTCCCAGCTCCCCGGCCGGCCGGAGCGGGGATTCCCCAGGCGCGGACCCTTCCCGGCGGCCGCCCGCCGCGCCCCGGCCCCTCGGGACCTCCCCGCGCGGCGACCCGAGCGCGGCCGGCGGGAGGCGGGAGGCGGGAGGGCAGAGGCCGGGGCCGGAGGAGAGGCGCCCGCCCGGGGCGTGCGGGCGCGGGGACCCCGGGCCGGGCGGCAGGAAACTCTGGGGTGTGAATGGAAAGAAGTGGGTGGTCCGGCCCCTGCGACTTCCCCTGACATCACTGCCCAAATAAGGAGCTTCCCAGCGGCCGCGGGGCGGCCCGGAGCCGCACCGCCGCCGGCGCCAGCCCGCCAGCCCGCCAGCCCGCCCCGCGCCCACCCCGCGCCGCCGCCGCGTGGGCCGCCCGCGAGCGCCCGGGGCACCGCCGGGCGGAGCCGCGCCGGGCGGAGCCGAGCGGGGAGCGGGCGCAGCCGAGGCGCGCAGAGGCCGGGCGCGCAGCCCAGCGCAGCGCAGCCCAGCCCGGCGCAGCCCAGCCCGGAGCCGCGGAGCCCGACCGCCCGCAGGTAAGCGGGGAGCCTGACAGCTCCGGGGAGCCAGGCACCGCCGGGCGGGCGCCCCGGCCTGGGTGGCAGCAGCGGAGGGACCGGCGGGAGCCGGGCGGGAGGGAACCGGCTGGCTGTGGGCGCGGGTGCGGGCACGTAGGTTCGCACTCCTGGGACCTCAGGGACTCCGCCACGGCCGGCCCGGGATTGCCTGGTGCACGCGCTCTCCGCCGGCGCTTCCCCAGCGCTACTTGTGTCGCTGTCCTGGGTTGACACGAGCGAGCGTTCCCGGCTCACACTTCTCTTGCACGCTCACGCCTGGCACAGCCCCACTCGCCATGGGTGTGTGCACAGCCTCCGGCGCCTGCAGCAGACCCTCACCGGCGCAGGGCACACCGCTCAGGCCCCGCACTCTCAGAAAGGGTGGCAGAAGCACAGGGTCGGAACTGCTGAATGGGTTTGGCACCCCTGACCATGCTTCCCCCTGGAGGCAGTGGCCGTTTCAGACTGTCAGGGCCACCAGCCCCGGGCTCCTTGGGCTTACTGGGAGGGAGTTACACCAGCATTGCTCTGGCTCTACATCCCTCCTCTCCCACAGAATGGCACCTGGCATGGGGAGAGGGAGGGGGGGCTGTACCTGGCTGCTGGCTGGCTGGCATGGCTGGGAGGGTGTGGCGACTGGCAGAGAGCTACTCCCAGCCTTACAGCCTGGGTGTTGCCAGAGTGGCTGCTACTCCATGGGCATTTCTCAGGGCACCCTCCCCTCCCCGTCTCTTACCCAGTGCAGGGGGCCTGGCTCCCCACAGGGGTGGGGGGGGGCTGGGGAGCGAGTGCAGGTGTTGTCAGCCTCGGTCGGCATCTTTCAGGGGCTCTCTGCGCAGCGGCTAGAATCGCTTGTATCTATAAAACACTTCATGTCTTCACTGATGTTTTAATCAAGGCCACGGGAAACTGATAAAACCAAGTTATGCGCTCATCACTTAGTGGCTCTGGGCAGATGCCTTAATTTCCTCAGGCTGCGTTTTGTCATCTGAGCACGGGGATGAGGCTCTTCAGGGGGACGTTGTCAGGGAGACTTGCGATCATATAAGTGAAACTGTTTTCCGTAAACACAGAGCCCTGTGCACACGCCGGTCACTGTGGTTGAGAAGCTCCTGGGCTGGTATTTTGCATGGCTCTGCTCTGTGACTTAGGGAGGCTGAACCCCATTTCTGTCCAGTCATCTGCAAGAAGGGGGCCTTAATGCGTCCTGTGTGCCCGCTAGCAGAGTCCCCAAAGTGAGCGCTGTGCAACATGCATTCTGAAAGCTATGCCTCGCATTACGGTTTCCCTAAGCCTGGCAAATTCTGCAAGCTCACTATTGCGATCGATGTGGGCAAATGAAAGGCTCTGAGAAGTACTGCAGTCAAAGGACACGTTTGACTCTGTCAAACCCAGCATTTCCCTGGTTAACTCTGCGCCCTTTCCAGGTTACACATGCTTGCTCTTCCAGGAGACGGTGCTCCGGGGGCTACCAATGATAGGGTGTTGTAGGGTCGCGATCAAACTCTGAGAGCTGTGTTGCGATTGCCTCCTTTAATGAAGAGCAAACAGAAGCCCCGAGAAGTTGAGTAGCCCAGGGACCCCAGGCCACCCAGTAGTTAGTAGCAAAACAGGGACCAGAACCCAGTCATCCGAGGCTCTCACTACAGTCAGTTACATCCAGAAGTTGAGACTTCTCTTCTAGGAACCGGTGTTGCTGCTTTATGTGGACACTCTGCAGAGTGAATTTGACAAACGTAAGAATGTAGATGATTTCCTAGTGGATGCATTAAATAAGCATTTAGTGAATGCGTGAATTAATTGAATGAATTAAACGCCACTTGTGGGGGCTTCAGCTTTGTCAAGTTCAACCAGATGTAGAATCTGTAGTCAAAAGTACTAGTGCTAGAGTCATCACAGACACATGCATGCACAGGTGGATTCCTGTACGCTCATGCATCCACCTCTTCACACAAACCCCTCTCTCCCTACACTCTCACACATGCCCACAGTCGCTCCTGTGCACTCATCCACACACCTGCTCCTACATATGCACTCACACTCGCTCACCTGCCCCTACACACATTCACATCTCTCCTGTTCGTGCCCTCTCACACACAACTCTCCTGTTGTGCTCTAGGCTGCAGCCAGGAGGCACTCACGGCAAGGGGCATGTCCCCTGATCCCCAGGTCCACAGCGCTTGTGCCTGGCACCAACTCCGGAGATGAGTACTGAGCATGTGAGAAACCCTTGCATTTCCTCAGGGCTTCCCCATTTCTCCCATTACGTGCCATACCTACCCCTGTCTTTTTCGGTCAGCCATTGTTTGGTCACACATGATGCTACAGCTCCGCTTCTACTGTTGGTTTGAAACCACCATCAGAGCTCTGTCAGGGCAAGGACTTTGTCTCATTTGCTTGATTGGAATCTCCAGTGCCTAGCAGAGTGCCTGGCAAAGAGGAGAGGCTCAATAAGCATTTAGTGAGTGAGTGAGTGAGTGAGTGAGGGAGTGAGTGAATGAGTGAGTGACTGCTGGCATCTAGGATGGCTGTGATCCAGGTCAGCAACCAGGGAGATTCGCTGAAGATGTTTGTGGCGTATCTTCTGGGTCCTAGGCTCCTTTCTGGGAATTCTAGAAATAAAAACTATTTAATCCTCTGTTCGTGGAGCTTGCATTCCAATGGGAAGAGAGGGCATGAATAGCAATGGACAAGATAATGCTAGTGTCACACGCTCTGAAGAGACTCAAACAAGGCAGTGTGAACGTTAGAGAGGAATAAGGGAGCTAAGGATGGGGCCTAGGGAGTCCTCTCTGAGGAGCTGATATTTATCCTGAAATCCAAATGATGAAAAAGTGCAAAGATTTGGGGAAAGAGTATTCCAGCAGAAGAACAACAGGTACGAAAGGCCTTGGGCTGAGGGCACGTGGAGAGGTAGACTTGCAGTTCACTGCTGATTCCCTTACCCTTTGGGCGAGGGGGGAGGGGGGGAACAATTGCTGATGTCTGATCTAGGACCTAATTATCTTTGCGGTTCAATCACTAAAGCCAAACTCTGGGCTGGGGGGTGGGGCTGCCTCTGCTATCTCAGAAGGCTGCCCTCCCCGTCTTGTCTCCCCCCTACCCCTCTAAACAAGGAAAGGGTTGGACTCCTCAGGCCCCTCCCGGTCCCACCGCACAGAATTGGATGCTCTGATTGCAGGAGTTTGCGACAATTCAGGTGGTCCATCTGGAGGGGTCGTGAATTAGTTGTGCTGCTTCCATTATTAATAACCATGATGTCATACATCTGTGCAGTTCCTGGTCGGCTGCAGAGCACTTTCTCCTATTATCCAGTTCACTCTGTGGACTCATCTGCCAAGTGGGGGGAGGGTGGGGGAGGAGGGGGATGGTGGAGGTGGAGAGAGCTCAGACACTGCCACACGTGGCTGCAGGCTCGCCCGGGCTGCCTCTCTCGAATCCCTGCTTCCTCTGTGATTCCTCTGCCGAAAAGCAGGATTCCAGAGAACCGACCCGGAGGGCTGGGAGGTGAAGACCTGCATGTCAGGGGCCTGGCATATCCAGGCACTTAGTGGCTATTGGTTCGAATTTTACAGGTGAGAAACTCAGAGCTAGGGAGAGCATGGCTTTCCCCTTTATTTTTCTCTTCTTTTCTTTTCTTTTCTTTTCTTTTCTTTTCTTTTCTTTTCTCTTCTCTTCTCTTCTCTTCTCTTCTTTTCTTTCCTTTTTTTGTTTTGGTTCACTTTTGAATCTTCAGTCTTCCTAGCCCAGGGCTTGTGGGTACATAGTAGGCCTTGAATAACTATTTTGTTGAATTGACTTGCCTTAAGGTTGCCCAGTTAGTTAAAGGGCAGCTCTAGGGCTCAGACCCTCGACATTGCACTCCGAAGTCTTTTTCATAAACAACACACTATTTGGGAATAATTGTCATGGTTAATAAAAACAGAGCTTCAGACCTCGTTTGTAGATGAACAGAATTATTGTTGCTTTGTTGAGAATCCTAGAATTATAAGGTCTCGGGTTCTGGTGCATGGTATTCTTTACACACCAAGGAATGAATTTCTTAAGAAACATCGTGGAACCTTCCAGAAGAGGGTGTAGATGGGAGAAAATGGCCTCCTGAGATGTGAAAGCAGTGATTCTTAACCAAGGGGCGTCCTTTCCTGTCACCGGAGGGCTTTTAACAGAAGAGCTATGAGTTCCGCCCCAACTGTCTGATTCAGAGCCTCTGGGGATGGCATCGGGCATGTGGAAACACACCTGGTGCTAGAAGGTCAGCTGGGGAAGAGAAGCCAGCCAGCTGGATGCCCAGGAATTCGGGCAGGCCCTCCATCTGCCTCCAGGTTTCATGCAGCCTTAGCTGTGCTCCCCGCCTTGCCCCAGGCCCACACCAGCCACATGGTAGGAACACAAGCTATGGAGCCCCTCAGACCTGAGTTTGCATCTCCTGCTTCCTAGCATGTGCCTGGGCCACATTCCTTTACCTCTTTCTAAGAGGCCTCAGCTTTCTTGCCTGGACTATGGGAACGCTCACGCTTACCTACAGGGGGGCTCTATGGATTACAGGTGGCTGTATCTATGTCAGATAGCTTATGAAATATCTGTGCCTCGCACATAGCCAGGTGAACAGTAAACGACAGGTTCCGTGGTTACTGTGAAAAATGAACGATCATAAAAACAACCGCAGCATTTTGTGAGTTGGCTGCCACACATAAAAGTGAACCAGTTTACTCCAAACGCCAGACTTTCGAGAGGAGGGAACACTCCTCGTTGTAAACGCTCATCCTTGGGCCAGAGAATAACAGCTCTGCCATTTTCCCCGCACCTCTTTATCACATTGCTCTGGCTCTCCTGGAGGGCAGAGGGCCGAAGAGGGACCAGCGCCAGCACCACTTTCACACCTCAGACAGACCCATGGGCTCTGAGAGGGGAGTGTGAGGTGTGGAGGCCAGGGCTCACTTAGTTCGGGTTTGTGTTCACCTACATCATCAGCCTGGCCTCCCGCTCCGAAGGCCAATGTACAGTACAGGGCAGTTACAGGGGAAACAGCCGGCGTGTGGGAGTCACAGGAGGCCGCACATCTAACCTACTCTGTCATTCATTCATTATTCACCAGCAGTGGGTTAAGTCCTTCCCTGGGCTCAGCTCTGGGTCAAGCTCAGAGTCTAGCAGATCCAACCACTCGGGAGCTACGTGTCACGGGCAAGCTGCATTTCCTCTCCACATCTCAGTTTTCTCACCTCTGGCATGGATCGTTGTGGCTACTTCCCCAGAGGAATATTTTGTGGTGTTAAGGGCCCACTCATCTCTGGGTGCTGCCTAGGTGTGAGGGTCTCTCCACCAGAGGGGGCAGGCTTCGGAGAGAACAGGGGCTCCGGAGCCCCGGGGGAGCTCCACTCGGCTGCCGGCTCTGCCTCAGACTCGCTGTGTGATTTGCTGCATCGCTTAACTTCTCTGTTTCCTTTTCCTCGCTTTGATAATGTGGTTATGACACCTCGGTGCAGGGCCCGGTGAGTGTGAGGTGAGATGATAGAGAAGACCTGGCTCTCAACAAATGTGACCCCCATTTCCTTTCTGCCGGCCCCGGGGCCCTTCTGTCCTGTGTGTTGCTGCTTTTGGAGCAAAGTTTCTCAAGCGCCCGGAATGGGCCCGGCAGGCAGGCAGGCAGCCAGACTGAAGTTCAGGGAGTAAGCACAGGCCCTGGCTGACGGTGGGCCTGGGGAAGGGAGTCCAGCCCAGGAGCAGTCAGGACCAGGGTGTGGGGCCAGGAGCCCCGGGTTCTGTCCTGCGCCTGCCACTAGGTCACTGTGAGCATTTGCCAGCTCCCTCCCTCTCTGAATCTGTGTCCTCACTGAGGCCAGTGTGCAGGGTCCCCTGGCTTTCTTCCTGCCCCGAGAAGCCTGCGGGCCTTTGAGGTGCAAGTGCTGAGTGGCCACGATGAGGGAGAGGGCCAGCTGGGTGTGGAGATTTCGCCAGCTTCTCCCAGCCCAGGAACTTACTGTGGGGAGAGGCCAGCAGACAGGCGGGACAAGGAAGAGACTGTGGTTTCTAATTGGCAGAGCCGCTTCTTGGAGAAGAGGCAGGTGAAGGGATACTAATGGCAGGAAATTAAATTAAAAGAAGGGCATTTCTCCTGTGTTTCATTTTTCTTCAAGAAGACCAGAAGGCCCCTCGCAGTTTGGCTCAGTGGATAGAGCGTCAGCCTGTAGACTGAAAGGTCCCAGGTTCGATTTCGGTGAAGGGCACGTACTTGGGTTGCGGGCTCCTCCCTGGCCTGGGCCCTGTCAGGGCGTGAACAGGAGGAAACCAATTGATGTTGTTTCTCTCACATCGATGTTTCTCTCTGTCGTTCCCACTCTCTTCCACTCTCCCTAAAAATCAATGGAAAAATATCCTCGGGTGAGAATTAAAAAACAAACAAACAGAAGACCAGACAGTTCAAAGCCACGTGTTTCTCAAATGGCTCCCTTCTTGTGTGAATGTAACAGTATGTTTGGCTATGAAGGGTTTGTTTTTAGGTTGTTAGGATGGAGGCAAGAGGTTGTGGAGTAAAACTCAGGGTCCAGTCATTCATTTCCCGGATATCTGTGGAACACTCACCAAGCGCCAGGCGCTGTTCCAGGCAAAAGGATGCAGCGGTGACCTAAACAGACAGCAGCCAGTCCTCTCCTGGATCTCATACACTAGCGGGGGAGGGCAGGCAGTGAACAAGGGAGCGGGTGAGTGTGTGACACGTTAGATGGGGCAAGTGCCATGGGAGAGGCTACAGCCGGGTAAGAAGTTGGAGAATGCTGGGAGGGGATCGGGGGACTCTGTGTGCAAGATGGTTGGAGAAAGTGAGGAAGTGATCGTTTGAGCAGAGACATGAAGGAAGTATAGAACTGAGACTAATTAAAGCAGACATTTCTTCCTCTGTGGCGTCCATGGGGGTCTATGGGAAGGTCTCCTTTGAGGCTGAAATGGACAGCTCACCAGACAGCTCAGACCCTGGTTTAGATACAGAAAAAGAGCCTAATTCATGATCGTGGTTACCACTACATGAATAACAATGAGAGCAAGCTCCAAAGGGCTCTAAGTGGATCTGGCTTTAAGCCTTCAAAACGCCTGACCATACAGACTGTCTTATTTAGCCCTCTAACAAGGTAGAGGGGTGTCATGTCCATGTCACAGGTGTGGAATCTGAGAATCCGGTACCTGGAATGGCAGCCCGGAACCGCATCCCAAGGGAGGGACAGAGGAAACGCTCAAACCCAGACTCTGCTGCCATCAGCTGCTGTGTTTCTCCTCACCGGGTAGCCAGCCACTCGGCATGCCACGTTGCAGCAGCCAAGGAAAAGATTTACTTATTGAAAACAAAAATAAATCCATAGACTATGGAGATATGATGTCAAAATGCAATATGGGATTCTGGATTAGATCTTGGATAAGAAAAAAAAGTATCAGTGGGAAAACCAGTGGAATGCTAAGAAAGTCTGTAGTTTAATTAATGGGACACACCAGTATCCATTTTTTAGTTTTGATAAACATCCCTTAGTGATGTAAGATGTTAACACTAAAGGAGGCTGGGTGAAGGGTATCTGAGAGCTCTTATTTGTCTTTGCAACTTTCCTGTCAATATAAGATTATTCCAAAGTGAAAAGTTTATTTTAAAATAAATGAGTAAATCCACATACACTCCGACTAGCTGGCCTCCTCACAGTTACTTGGGAAGGCCATAAGGGGTCATGAAGTGACTGAATCCCTGCTGCTCCCAGCCATCCCAAGTTGGCACCCGTGTGAGAAGGGGCAAAATTAGCCCCAAAGTGAGTTTCCATAGAACTTATACTTTTTCTATTCCATGTGATGGAAGTTCACCAACTCGTTTCACTTGGTGTCCTGGCAGACAGATGTTTGGAATTAAGCTTTATCGGTAGAGCCACATCATGTGGCGTATGAATTGTAGTGACTAATGTCTGTGAAGGAGTGGTACGAAGTGGTGAGAATAGAATAAGAGAACTGGGAAGACATTAACAGTAATCTGGTTTTCTTTTATGGTAGGAAAATATTGAGAACCAGGGAGGGGTATTTCCTGGAATGAAGGAAATAGGCCACGGTCAAGGGATTCCAAAATTTGGTCCCTCCATGCGGTGATTCCCGATTCACAAAACAAGTGAGCTAGCTTAGGTAAGCCTCTGGGGACCCTTTGCTGAAAACCCCTGGGCCCAGAGCAAGAGATTGGCCCAGGTTCACCAGGAAGCTGCTGAGAGACACAGCTGAGCCTGTGTAGGTGACCTGGCCTCCTAATGGTTCCCAAGCACTTAGCATATGGGCATTGGGTGTCCCCTTGAAATATGGGGGAGACAAAGATGCTAAGGTGGGCAAGAAAACACTATCATGGTCTATTAGAAACCTTTAATATTTTAGTGTAGGATAGCCACTCCAAGACGGGCTCTTTATTTTTAACAGGCTCTGTTCTTGCTAGTATTTCTCAGGGTGTGTTCCCTAGTACACAAGTGCACAGGTTGGAAAAAATGTGTTATTATAGGGAGAAAATAGAAGTGCTACCGCCAAGTAAATGTGAGAAAGTTTAAAGGCCCTAATACTGTAGGACATCTAGGTCTTTAATATATGAAAGTGCATTCGAAGACTCCAAAAGGAGTGTGTGTGTGTGTGTGAGTGTGTGTGTGTGTAGATATGTATCTTGTGTGCCATTTCTGATCTGGATTGATTAGAGAATATATACACATATATAAATGAAAGAATATATACACGTTAACAATATATATGATGCATATATATGGGCATGTATGTATATAAACAGAATAGCTGGAATAGAATTCTATAGAAAATCATTTTGGGAAACACTAAAGTTGCCTGAGGTCAAAGCTGAAACAAACAAAATGAATGCTAAATTGTGACTCTAGAATTTATTTCTGCATGTCAGTTTCAGCATGTCAGTTTCTCACATATTTCCTATTGTGTTCACTGAATTTCTTTTTTCTCAGAAGAGAAATGTCAAATGGCATGCAAATGATCCGTTCCCCCACCCCCTGCGCTGTGCTCATGGGAGACAGAAGTATTACCAAGCTCACGTGACAGCTCAGTGGTGGGTCTCTAACCCAGAAATCCACATGTGACATTGGTGTTTCCAGAGCTAAAAAAGAACCTCATTGAAAAAACACCACTTAAGGCCAAAATTCTGCTTTGTCAAGTGTGGCTTCACATGAGGTCTCTCCCGGCACTTCCATCTACACAGGTGTGCTCGTCACCCTGAAAGGTGAGCGTCTTTCCTGGTCTGGGTGCACGGTCGGGGGTCATGCTCAGTTAGGTGAGAACACACTTTGATTTGATGACAATTTCTAAAAGGGCTGACCTTCGCCCCACTCCCTGGTCCTGGCCTGTTCCCACCCCGCGTTGTCCCTGGGGAGAGTCCTGCAAATTGCCTGCCTGCCCTTGGAATCCCTTCACAGACTGGGTCACCTCAGCCTCCATCAAACCCTGCTCCTCGCTCCTGGAGGCATGTCCCCAAGCATGTGGCTGTCGCATCTAAGGCGCTGGGTCCATTCCATTTTACGGTTGCCACAGTCAGAGACTGAGCTTTGGTTTCCTTATCTGGCACATATGAGAACAGTGTGTTCATGAAGACTCCACAAATAAAGAGGAAGAAACAGGGAGAGGGGAAACTTAAGAGGGGTTTTCTTTCTCTTTGGGTTAGCTGGGGGGGAAGCAGGAAGCTTCACAAACATCTCATTTGAGGATGACATGGTTGGCTCAGCTGGGCCCTCAGACTCTGGCCTGTCATCTGACCTGTGTGACCTCAGACAAGCTATTTGAAGTCTTGAAGTCTCCCTTTCCTCAGCCGTGAACATGGGCTGATGCCACCCTCTCAGGGTTTTGATTCGGTGCTATGGAGCTTGTGGGGAGCCTGCCACAGTGCCTAGTGCTTTATATTAGTTATTATTATGAGAATTTTATCAACTAACACAAGAGCCAGGTTTTTGTTTTTGTTTTTAAGTTTGCAAAATATATAAACAAAAAAATATAAAATAGTTCACAGAAGTGGAAAGGCCCGTAATCCTATAACCAATGCTCTTGCTACTAACAAGCAAAGAATTATAAGTTAAAATGCTTATAGATGGCAACAATGTAAAAGGATGGAGACGATCTGGTGCTGGCGAGGGCCCGGAGGCCCAGTTGGTATCAATGAAAATCACAAACGCACATGCCTACTGTGAGCCAGCAACCCCCCAGCTATGGAAAAACATACGTACACAAAACTAAGTACGTAAAAGGGTGTTCCCTTGCAGCATTGTTTGCGGCAGAGAGAAATTAGAAATGACCTCAATGTCCAACAGTGGCGGGGCTTAACGAGCGCGCGGTGCATGTCTGCCACGGAATACTGCGCAGCCATTTAAAGAGAAATACGTGAATCAGCAGGTCCTGGCCTGGGAAGGCCTTTGTAACTTACTCTCAACCGGAAAAGGGCTCCTGTGCGATATGTTTTATACGGTCCCGTTTTTTATGCAGAACAAGACCCAATGACATATGCGTGTGCACGTGCAGATGTGTTTCCGTGTTCACAACAGGGTGGGAACATACAGGGAACTCTTAGTGTCAGCTTCCTCTGGGGCGAGAAGGGGGCTTGTCCGCTTTTCACTTTATGTACCTCCGTATTCAAAAAGTGTATTTTTTAAAACAAAGGAAACAAAAAAGAAAGCCCCAGACAAGACAAGAAAAGCAAAGACTAAGCTCCACAGTGCAGGATTATTGGGAAGATGAAATGAGATAATGCTTGACAAACACCTAACACAGTTCCTGATGCCTAGGGAGTGCCCAAGAAATGCTTCCATCCTCTTCTTCCTCCCTCTGTAGACTCTGTGCCGCCCCTGCCCCCTTCCATGTCCATCCCAGGGTTCCTCCCCACCCATACTCCCCAACGTCAGCCAACGTGCCGTGGTGCTTACAGCCCCGCCAGCACACCAACTGCTTGCCCGGTCTGGAGAAGCCCCACTGCCTCCTTTCCCTGCACTTCACTGGGCCCTTTCTTCTTGGTGCCCCTTTGTTTATTTTATTTTTTTTAAATACGTTTTTATTGATTTCAGAGAGGAAGGGAGAGGAAGAGAGAGAGGGATAGAAACATCAATGTTGAATCATTCATAGGCTGCCTCCTGCACGCCCCCTACTGGGGATCGAGGCCGCAACCAGGGCATGTGCCCTGACTGGGAATTTGAACCAAGACCTCCTGGTTCATAGGTTGTCACTCAACCACTGAGCCACACCAGCCGGGTGGTGCCCCTTTATATGGCTGCTGCCTTTCGCTGGTTGCTGTCAGCCGTGCCTCCTGTCTCCCCCAAGGAACCTCTCCCCACCTCTCAGCGCGGGGCCGGCTTCTTCACCAGCACATTCCCAGGGTGAATCGCGTCGTTTGGGTCGGGTCTGCTCACCGATTTGTTTCTCTTCCGCTTCTGCTCAGGGCCACGCGTCCCCCACCCTCGGGCGTGCGGGCTCTCTGGGCACCCCCTCCCACCCGCTTCCGCCCGGCCCTGATGAATTCCATCATGTCTGCTTAAAATCATTTTACTTCCAATTTGCTAATTTAATTCTAGTCTTACAGAATTTTGGCAACCCTGCCAAACTGGGTGCCAGATGCAGATTTAATGAGCATATTTTCAGCTCTTTTCTTTCCTGTCTGCACGAAGATGCTGAAGAGAACAGGCTCTGGAGCTAGTTTCTAGGGAGCCCCCTGAACATCCCTCCCTGTGCTTGATCCTGAGCCACTGGGCACGACCCTCCGCCGGTCTCTACGTGTCTAACGGGAAGAGCTCAGGCTCTGCTCCTCGGGGGGGAGGGAGCTGTGATTGCATCACCCTCCCAGTCCCAGAAGCCCCAACCCAATTCCCATCACTTGGACTTCACAGGAAATGTATTTGGAGAAAATTACTTATTTCCTCTGGCCCGTGTCTTCCTGAGCCACGTGCAACTCAACAGATGTTCAGGGATCCGTCTATTTAACAAACACACTTTTAGCACTTTCTAGAGTTGACTTCTTAAAGTGGGGTCCATCGACTGCCTGCCACGGAATTGTGGTGGTGGGGGGGGGACCTCTGGGAGAATGCAGATTCCTGGGGCCCGCCCCTCAGTGGGACAAGGCGGAGCCTGGGATCCCACCCCCCGGGGAACGCTTGGGCCTGCAGAGTTTCTGCAGGGTTCCCTCGTGTCAGGTGCATGCCAACCCCTTCCGGAGGCATTTTTATCTCCAAGAGTAAGAGGCAGAGTAAGTCAGGTGGGTGGCTCGAGGCTCAGAGTGGGAGTGGTGAATCAAAGCTGGGACTTGGCTGGAGGCTTTTGATTTGAAGGGAAGGGCTCTTTCCATCTCCGTGATCGCCGCCCACCCTCGTGGCTGGCTCGCAGACGTCTGCTCCCCGCGCCCACACGGGCCCACGCTGCAGGCGAGGGAGCGGAGACGGTGCTCGCCCTGCCAGGCCGGCCCGGGGGCAGCCCTGAGGAAGCGGCAGCAGCCGGGACCCACACCACGCAGATCCCAGATCCGGTGCCAGGCAGCGCAGAGGGCGGATGGAGAGTAAATGAAGTTCCCTCGCGCAGCAGGGGAACAAGTGGAGCTCTCCGGCTCCGGCTCCAGCTCCTGCGGGCTGGCCTTTGGGTGCGGCACATCTGCTTTTGAGCCTCGGGTTGTTATCGGTCTAGTGATTCCCAAGCCTTTTAAATGGCAGAGTATCCCCCCAACCCTCACTTTTCAGCCCAAATAAAACCTTCCACTGAATTGTGACATGTAGCAAAGAGACAAGAGTAGAGACACTGCTCTAGCTCAGCCGTGGGCAAACTACGGCCAGCGGGCCGGATTCGGCCCGTTCCGCTATTCTATCCGGCCTGCGGAGCCGAAAGAGCGGAGGGTTCTCTTGCTCTCCCCTCTGCTCCTTCACCAGCAGCCCAGGATGAGAGTGCCAGCATGGTCAGGTTGCTTTTGTTCCGGCCCTCCGGTCCAGTTTAAGAACCCATTGTGGCCCTCGAGTCACAAAGTTTGCCCACCCCTGCCCTAGCTGATTTGGCTCAGTGGATAGAGCATCCGCCTGCAGACCAAAGGGTCCCGGGTTCGATTCTAGTCAAGGGCACATACCTGTGTTGCAGGCTCTGCCCTGGCCTGGGCTCTGGTTGGGGCTCAGGCAGGAGGTAACCAATCAACGTGTTTCTCTCTTCCACTCACCCTAAAAATCAATGGGAAAATATCCTTGGGTGAGGATTAAAAAAAAAAGTGGAGACACCTAGCATGTCTCAGTGCTTTCTAGGAGGCACTTTAGAAACGTGTCATTTAGCAAAGATCATCTTTCCACGTACCCCCTCCCCTCTGGCCCCGCAACATGACAGTGGCTGTAGCCTCAGCATTGGAGTCTGGCATATTGGGGTGCAGTCTGGACTTGACCTCTTTCTGGCTGTGTGACCTTGAGCCTTCTCCGAGTCCCAGTTTTTTTTCTCTGTCAACGGGGATGTTAGGTTGAGGTGAGGATTAAATACACTAATGCATGCGGAATACTCAGCACGGCGCCCAGCACGTGGAAGGGGCGGTGCCTCTCGTTGACCTTTGGCAGGGTGGGATGTAACACGTGAGGAACCGGGCAGAGATTTCCCAGGCCCTGAACACGCCACGCCATACGAGCGCGTGGTATGGACAGGGAGGCCCAGGCGTTTGCTGGTCTGTACATCTCAGCAAACGTTTTAGCCCCTGCAAGGGGCAAGATCCAGTTCTGCGAGGAAAACTCCCTGGGGGTGAGGGGGTTTTGGGAAGGGGCAGGGTTTGGACCGAGCTTCCCTGGTGGGACCCCCAGGGCAGGAGCACAGAACAGGCCAGGAGGCTCCCCCCGGGAAAGGGCAGGGCGGGGAGCAGCTGGGCTCCGGAGAGTGGGCCCTCCCGCTTCCCTCTGTGAGCTCAGCTGCCCCAGGGCAAGGCCGGTCACATCCCGGAGGCCTGAGGAGGGGATAAAATGAGGACATCACGGCTTAAGGGGGTGCCCTGTGGATCCCAGGGCTTGGTAGCAAGAGGTCAGAGAAGAAAGGATTGGGCCACTGGAAGGACCTGCAGCTCGAGGTGGTGAGGAGGCTAAGGGGAGAGGAGACTCCTGGCTCAACACCAGGGACGGTGGGAAGCAAGGGTGCCCAGCCCAGCCTGGCAGTCAGACCCCCGGGGGCAAACCCGTGCACCCGTGTTCCCCACCCGGAGCCAAGCTGCAGGAGGTGCCTGGAAGGCTGCCTGAGCCTCCCGCGCCCACAGCGCGTGCTGACGGGGAGTGTGTGCTCGAGAGCAAGCGGGCCATGAGGAAGCGGCGTTTTCCGTCTCAGGGGGGTTATTTCTGGCTCCGCTCCCGCAGTCACTGTGGAAACTGCACGTGCCCGGTACAGTGTGGAGGCATGACGAGTCTTCCAAGGGAGGTGTGTACCGTAAGCGGGCAGCCAGGAAGCTGCCAGGAGGGGGTGAGTGTGTCTGCCTGCCTCTCTCCCCACCCGCACCCCCACCCCCACCACACACCGCCCCAGGTCCTCTCTCTCTGCCTTTGTCCTGGAGCTGCAGGTGGGGGAGATGCGTTCCTTGCTGCATGGTAGACAGAATAGTGGCCTCTGAAAGATGTCCCCACGTTTATTCCTCGACCCCGTGAACACGTTGCACGGCCAGGGAATTAAGGTGGCAGGTGGAATTATGGTTGCTCGTCCGCTGACTTTAACAGAGAGAGAGACTGCCCTGGCTCACCCCGAGCCCAGCGCTGGCACCAGGGCCGCCGACCGTGGGAGGGGACTCGGTGTCAGTGGCGCCGTGTGAGGACAGCGGGGGGGTGGGGGAGGTGGGGGGGGCCGGCTTTGAAGATGGAGGAAGGGGCCGTGCACCAAGGGATGCGGGCAGCCACTAGACGCTGGAGAAGGCGAGGAAACAGGCTTGGCCTGGAGCTTCCAGAAGAAGTGGGGCCCCGCCGCCGCCACCTTGATCACAGCCCAGGGAGACCCATTTCAGACTTAGTGCATCTGTGTTGTTCTGAGCCACTAAGTTGGATGGGGATGTGTGATGGCAGCAGCAGGCAGCACGCTAATGGCGAGAGGTCCTCAGAGAGCAGAGTTGCAGGCGTGCTCCTTATTTTCCCGAGATCTGATGGCTGCTGGTGCCTCACCCTGGGCACAGGCCTCCCCCACCTCCCCCCAGCCTGGCCAGCTCCCTGGCTGTGGGGGGAGGTGGCCTCCCCTCGGTGAGCACCCCACTCTGCAGAGCCCTGAGCAGGGTCTCCTTGCAGATGCCATCTTCCCAGCCTGGAATGCTGCCCCCCTCTCCCTCCGTAAGCCCTTGGGAGCTTCCGGTCCCTGGCCCTTCCGCCCTAAGCAAGAGCTTTCCCCCCGAGCGTGCCCCTCCTGAGGCATTGGTGGCTCTGGGGACCCTGCATTGTCTGAATTTTAGCCACCAGCATGCTGCCGCCCCTCCCCCTGCCCACCCACCCAGCAGCCCCTGAGAAGAAGAATAGGACCGCACAGCAGGCATTGCCAGGATCTCCATGAGGAACGAGTGGCTTCTGAGGGTTGGAACTAGTTGTGCCCCAGGCGTGTGGGAGCTGAAAGGCCTGGACTTGAGCACGGGGTCCAGGGTGGCACCCTGGTTATGGCACCTGGTAATTCCGACCTTGGGCAGGTCACGTGGCTCCTCCCTCACGTTCAGGCCGGAGGTAAAGAGGTTGATGTGAAAGCCCACTGAGCACACTGCAGTCCGGGCTGAGCGTCACTCTTCTCTCCGGAGATGCAGTGAGGAGTAACCACACTTCTCCTGCAGTGACTGTCACCCCGGTGCTGGGGAGTCCTTCTCCCCTCACCTCACTGCCTCTGCCCATATGTCCAGACCTGGGCGAAACCTAGAGCAAACATGGACAAGCAGGCTCAGGACATGGGTGAGGTGGACGAGGTGCCCAGGCTGCAGAATTTAAAGAGGTACTCCCCTTCAGCGTCACGCAGATGTGGTGCAGGAAATCTAACCCCGTGCTCCACCGTACAGATGAGGAAATTGGGGCCTAGAGGGTGGAGGTACCTTGACTCAGGGCACACGGGGAACTAGGAGTGAGCTGGGGCCAGAACGCAGCTCTCTCACCGTCAGCCCTGGGGCTGGCCCACGTCCCTCCCACCTAAACGCACGAGGGAGTGGCTGAGTGAGTTTATTTCTCCAAAGCATGTTTATTGATGCTATGGTAGGGGCTGGGCTACAGCTTGGTAACAAGAGAGACAGGGCCCTGGTCCTCTGCTGAGAATTCATATTCTTTGAGAGCGACTAAGTGATGAGGTACTGGTTCTTTAACTGCAGAGGCGACAGATGCTAGGCAGGGCATGGTCAGGAGTCATGAGCTGTGGATGGTGGTACAGGTTGCACACTGCACAGGTGCCTGGAAGGCAGGACCAGTTCTCACAGTAACAACGCAAGGCCACGGGCAACAGCTGGGGAGAGCCAGGTTAGAGAGGCCCAGAACTGCAGCTCGATCTCTGTTCCTAGCGCTCTGGGACCCCCTGCTCTCCCTCCAGATCAGACATAGTCAGTCCTTGTTGGGAGTGTCAGAGGAGGTCCGAATGGCCTGGGAGACCAGGGGGAGGGAGGCATGGCCCTGTCTCAGGAGGCAGAGCTTCATGTTGGTCGGGTTCAAAGGCAAGGAGGCCTGGGCAGCAGAGGGCTTTCAGAAATAAGGAGGCTTGTCTGCTTGCACAGAGCTTCCACATTGCCTCTCTCTGGAATGCTGGGCCTGGGAGGAACCTGGCTTCTAGGAACCAGGCATCTCCCTCCCACCAGCGCACCGTGCGGCTCTGTGCCTCCTACCTGTCTGGGTGCCTCCCCGTGCATGAAGGAAGCACGTGGAAGGGCTCAGGGAGATGCGGTGCTGTTGTTTGACTAGTGTGTCCTGCCTGCCAGGTGAGGCCGGCTCCGGGGCAGCTGGGGTGTGACCTCAGGGGGCCACGCCACCCTCCCACACACTAGCTGGGAACTGGAACAAGCCACTCACCTCCCTGAGTCTCATTTTGTCAAAACTGAGAATGAGCCTAGCCGGTTTGGCTCAGTGGACAGAGCGTCGGCCTGTGGACTGAAGGGTCCCAGGTTCGATTCTGGTCGGGAGCATGTACCTTGCTTGCGGGCACATCCCAAGGAGGGAGCGTGCAGGAGGCGGCTGATTGATGTTTCTCTCATCAATGTTTCTAACTCTCTATCCCTCTTCCTGCCTCTCTGTAAAAAAAAAAAAAAATCAATAAAATATATATGTTTAAAAATGAGAATGAGAAAGGCCCCTCTTACTCAGTGTTAAAACCGACAGAAAGGAATGGGAGTGCAAGGGTGTTTTGAGTCCCTGGCTAATAGGATGCAGAAATTGCCACCAAATGAAGGCTTTCCTTCAAGGATTGAAAGGGCACCTAATAAATTTTCAGAGCTAGAGACCCATGCTGGCTTTCTGAAGGAGCTGACAAAGACACATGGTTCTCTCTGTTTGGTTTTTTTTTTTAATTGGGAAGAATTATTCTGGCTGGTAAGTAAATCAGCGCCTCAGCAGGGAGTTTGAACAGAAGGTGTCCCTGGAGATGGCATATTCTGGTCTTCGGTTTGACAGAAAGGGGAACTGAGGCCTGTCAGGGAACATGATTTATTCTCAGTCACATGGCCAGAGCTGGGTCAGACCCCACGTCCTGCCCACCTCCTGCCGTCCCACATCCTGCCAGCCCCATAGCACTGGGAGGTTAGCTATTTAAAGGACAGTAGGCAGAGTCGGCCCTGGTATGGAAGCAGGAGCGTGACCCTGGCAAGGGTAAGACGAAAGGAAGGTGGACACGGTCTGGGCCAGGAGTGGGCAGAGTGGCCAGGAGGATGGCAGCGGCATGAAGGTGAAATGCCCTCTCGGATATGCCCCAAACCCTCGGCTGATCTCCTGATTCCCGGGCCACTCAGCATCAGGCTGTTCAGGGTCCTGGGACTGGCCGCTCAGAGAGAGAATGCAGTTCCCCTGGGAAAACCCTTTGGTCTGGGCAGACTGGGGACCTGCCAGATTGGCAAATTCACCTGTTGCTTGTCCTGGAAAGTGAGTTCCTGAGTGTGGTGATGTCAGGGACCACGCCCTGGCAGGCGGGCCGGTGGTGGTATGTTTATTCGCTGTTGTTCATCACTCATTCCGCACGCCGGGCGCTGTGCTAATGGGCTCTGGAGGTACACAGACAGTACATGTTGTTCTTGCCCTGAAGCGCTCGCTACCTGCAGGGAGGGTGGACCAGAGGAGGCTCCTGTCACAGTGCAGCGTGGCCGGCGTTCCAGCAAGGCTCTGGGTGGAGGGTCTTGGAGAAAGGGCGTGATCCAGGTCCCTGAGTGATGGAGGGGTGGGGGAAGGGGAGGTAAGGAGGCGGGATTGCCGCAGCTGAGCTACAGAGATGGGTGGGACTTTGCGGGGCAGAGGGGAAGGAGGAGCTTCCTGAGAGTGGGGACAGGGTGAACAAGAATTTGGGGCCTGGGAGGAAGGCCACATGTGCAGAATTATCAGGCGGTGGAAGGGCAAGGGTGAGGGAGAGTGTCAGGAGCTGGGTGAGGCTGGAAGGTCACGTGGTCACACGGGCAAAGACTAAGGAGTCTGGGTTTCTGATGGCGGTCAGCGAGCATGGGGAGTGGTGAAGGGCAGCGTGCTAAGTGCTACAGAAACGCTGCTCTGTGCAGCACAGAGAGAGGACCCCGAGGCGTGGAGGGAAGAGGGGCTTAGGCTTGAGAGACACGGACAGAGCCAATTCACTGAGAACTTGGTGACCTAAGGAATGTGGGAGAAAGGAGAAGGGAGGTCAGCGATGGCTCTTGGATGGTCTTCTCAGGGTTCCTGGGATGACTTTCAGAGCTCCATACTAATATGCAAAGTCTGCCCCTCTGCTGTGGGCTGCTCATCTGGGATTCAGCCGTGGATGGGACTGGGAGCCCCTCGGCTGACACCCTGGTCTGCTGGTTCCACAAGAAGAACCAATGAGAGGGTATGGATGCTGTTGGGCTGTTGATTCATCTTCACCAACACACCTACAGAGATTTTCCCCTGCCACTCAGGGCTAGTAAATTGAGAGAACTCAGTGTTTACTCACTCATTTATTGCCGCCAACTATGTTCAAGGCCCTGTGAGTGATGCAGAGATGAATCACACACGTCCGTGTCCTGTCCTCAAAGATCGTGTGGTTTGCCTGTGATGCCAACAAGCACTCGTGTGTGTGATATTCCACACACGGGGGAGAGCAGGTAGATGCCACAAGAAAGAGACCAAATGCTGTACAGGAGAGATCATTTCTGGCCTGAGAACACAGGGCCCGGAGGGCTGTGTGGAGGAGGTGGCCGGTGAGCTGGCTCACGTGGCGGATGTGGTTGGATTTGGCCACAGGGACATGGAGACAAGCTTTCCAGGCAGCGAGGGCCGCAGGGCGGCACCAAAACGCTGAGCAGGGACGTCCGACACACGCTGGCTTTGTAGGGGAGCATTGCCATCAGAAGCAGCCTGGCATATGGGTGGAGGACATCCCTAATGTTAGAGGACTTTCCAGGAGGAACCATTGACGGATTTGGGACAGGGAGGGCCACGGTAGGAGCTGGTTATCTGGCCGTATGGAGAGAGTGAGCATGGATGCCGTGTGTATTGGTCCAGAGAAGGGGTTGGTCATGGGGGTCTTGGCAAAGGTGATAGAAAGAGAGGATTCCATCCATCTCGATCAACACTTACTGAGGCTTTAGGCCAGGCCCAGTTCCAAGCACTTTGTATGATTTATCAGTGTTTCCCAAAGTGTGGTATGCGTATCCCCAGGGGTACAGGAAGAGTTTGGTGGGGGTACACGTTGCACCGGAGTTTGGTGGGGATATGCACTGCACCGTGCTTAGCTGCGCCTAATTCTACGTTCTCATGAGTCAAGTCAAGACAGTCTTGGGAGGCGTGAGATGGTCCGGTGTGCAAATAAGTGTTGTTTATAATATAACTTTTATCTATATTTCATTATGAATAATTTTATTTTTCATTTATTATTATTTTGTGAATGTACCAAAAAAATAAAAAATAAATATATTTTGATTGTTAGTAAAATAGATCCATTTTTTTTTTGACGAGGGGTACTCAGCGTTACGAAAATTATAGAAGGGGTGCACATATGTCAAAAGTTTGGGAAACACTGCTTTAACTGATTGAGCGCCTCCCCCTCCGTCCAGGCCGATGCTACTGTAATTCCCACTTTACAAATCAGTCCACTGGGGCCCAGAGAGAGTAGGTGAGCAACCTGCCCCTGGCTACACAGCTAAGAAGCAGAGCAGTCAAAATTCGAACCCAGGAGCCCCTGCTCTTAAATCCCATCTAAAGCAGATGCCTCCTAACGGGACTGGGCAGGTGCAAGGTGGCCATGCCCAGTTGGGCCACTCCCCCCACCTGTCGGACAACCCAGAAGGAAGGACTGCCCGCCTGAGGCTCACCAAGGTGCTCCTCGCCCCTGCAAGTGGTGAGGGCCCCACGGGGCCCGTTTTGGTCCGCTGATTCCAAACAGCCTACGTATAGGCGGTGACAATGTAAATAACTGATGCAATGGAAACTTCCTATGGAAAAAGGTACCCACTCGACAGCCACAAAGTCCCAAAAAAGGAACAGCAGAGCAGACCCGGAGGGCTCGGCAGCGAGGAGTTTCCTCTGGCACAGCCCTTTCTGTCTCGCTGAGACTGAGCTGGCTGGGGGAGGGGCGGCTCTGGCCACGAGTGGGGCAGGTTGGGATCCAGACCGGAAGCCGCCCCTGGGCCACCAGCCTCCCTCGTGGAGCTAAGGAAGCAGCCACGTGGGGGCCGGAAGCAATTCTCCCTCCAAACACACACCCGGTGTCACAGTCTCCTCAGCAGGGTTGATCCCTGCCCGTCCCCACCGTGGGCCGCGGTGGAGGTTCGGCACTCCTGGGGTCTCCGCGACTCAAACCCACTTTCATTTGTGTCCTCCCTTGTGACTAAGCTGTGACGGTCTTGTTGTGGGTCTGGCATCTTCTTATTTTAGGAGACAAAATCACTGTACACAGAAGTAAAGCTAAAAGGTCAGAAACAGCCCAAAGAGGGAGAAAGTCTTTGTTTTTGGAAAGCTGACCCCATTATTAATTCTTGCACCGACCCGGGGTATGTATTGGATCACTGCAAGAATTAAATAATAGAGTCAGATTTTTGTTCCCGTTTTAGGGACGATAAACGGAGATTTGAAGGGTTAAACGACCTAGCTAAGGCCACACAGCAGCGGAAACTAGTCGTTTTGTCTAACGCCAAGGCCTGGGCTGTCCCACTCGGCGACATCTGTCTGCATCTGTCCTCTAAGCCTGCTGGCCTCAGCTGTCCGATGGTGAAGGGTCTGCTCACCTGCCCATCCCAGCTGTGTGACCATGAGATGACCTAGGGCCAGCACTGGCGAGTGGCAGGCGCCAGCAAATGTTGATTTCCTTCCCCTGGCCTGCCTCTCCCTACAAACTGGGGAGATGTTGATGAGCCTTCCTGGGGGGAAAGCAGCCCAAGTTTGGGGCTTCTTGGGAGAAAGGGCCCTAATCACGGACTTTCTGACCCACTTTTCCTTCTAGATCCGTAGTTCCCTGAGGCAGGAGCCAGGTCTACTTCGCCTTCGCACCCGGGGGTGGAGCCCAGGGGCAGGAAGTGTCTTGCCCAGGGAGGCAGCTGGACCTCAGGTGCAGGCGGGTCCACGGGCTTTCTGTTGCCAGAAAGACTTCCGGTGAGAGAGGGCCGCTGCGAGGCGTGGCCTGGCATAGCAGGAAACCACTCCTCCAGGCCTGTCTGAGCCCCGGCAGTTCTCGGCACCTCGACCTCTCACACGGTCCCTGGGGTTTGGTCTGCACCTCCTCTTCCTGCTGCTCTGTATCCTCTAGACTCCTGGGCTGGTGCCCTCCTCGCGCCCGCCATTCAGTGCCTCTCTCGCCCTTCCCTGCACGGCCTGAAAACCATCACTGTCTTCTGCTTAATCCCAGCACAGAGCTGATGGGGCTGGATATCTCTGCCTCTCCCTCAATGGAACCCATTACCCTGCACTTGAAGTTCCTCAATACAAATGGAAACGCGTCACCAGCCTCCGTTTTAAAAACTCTGCTTTTCCTGGAAAACGTGTCCCGGGTATTCGGAGAGCATGCCCTGTCCACAGCAAGGCTCTGAGCTCCGTGGCCTTCTCTCTCTCTCTGCTCACTTGCCTCGGTAGGACACCCTACTGCATGGGAGGGGGCAGGTGCTAGCCTGGAGGACGCGGCCAGGAGCCAGGAAAGATCCAGAGGCAGCTTCCGGGCTGCCCAGCGTCTGTGCCCAGCGTCCTCAGCCCGAAGCGCAGGCGTTTGAGGACGCGAACACAAGCTCCCCAGGAAAGTGAGGCCCTGAGCCTGACCCCCGGGGAAGGAGGCAGGAAAGTTCTCAGGGCCAACCCCCAAAACAGGAGCCAGACAGACGAGAGGCAGACAGAGGTCTGAGCGTGGCTTGGAAAGTGTCCCCTCGTCACGGAAGAAGGCGGCGTGGGCATGGCCTGAGTGCCTCCGGTATGCTGGGTCCACGCGGGCTCGCTCACACACTTCGTCTCCTCCAGGCCACACGACAAACCCAGGGAGGGGTGGGATGCTTCACTTTCTACTCGTGAGGAGAGAGAGGCTCAGAGAGGTGAGGTACTGGAGCTGAGGCCACACAGCTGCTAATGGGTGAAACCAGCATCGGAGCCCAAGTCCTCTGATGCCAGGGCTGACTCTGTGCTGTCCATGCCGCTTCCCCGGTGCAGGGTCAAGGAGGGGTGCCAGGAATCCCCTGCACGTCCCCTCCCGTTGCTGGGTAGCCCAGTATGACCCATGGAGATTACTCCGTGTAATTCTGCCGTATGTGTTTAGTGTCTTGGGTGGTTGTGTTTGTGTGTGTGTGTGTGTGTGTGTGTGTGTGTATGTTTTATTGATCCACAGACCACAACAGCAGGAATAAAAATTATAATAGAAAGACTCACCCCACCATTTCCTACCCTAAGTAGATCAGGCTTGGCTTCGCCCGCCTTCTCTCCATCAGGGCGTGAGGCCCACAGGCCTCCCGGGCAGCCCTCGGAAAGGCTGTGCTGCGACCCGGGGAGGCGAGCCCCTGAGGGCATCTGGGTTTTTCTTGAAGCCCTCATCAGCTGAACTTCCCCTGCAGTGATGACAGCCCCAGTGCCCGGCAGGATGTGGGGCCCTGACCCGAGGCCAGCAGAGGACACGCTGGGATGCTTTGGTTTCACGGGGAGCCGAGGGGGGGGACGGGCCTCCCCGCTGTGGTTTTGGGTGGGGCCGGCAGAGGAGCTGGCCCTGGTGCTTCCTGCTCTGGGAGGGGCCCCCTTGGAGATGGGCCCCTCCTGCCCTCGTTCAGCTGTTTTCAGAACATAAGACACTTTTATCGCGTTTTTTTATAATAAAAGCGATACATGCGTGTTGTAAAAGAAGCAGTAGCAAACAGCACTACAGAAACGTATAAGAGGAGAATGCAGGCTCCAAACCCCACCCCACTCCGCAGTCCTGCCCCTGGGCGAGCTGACGGCTTGGTGTTTATCCCCCCACCCCACACCCCCGGTCCTTGGGAGCATGCACAGCCACGCAGAGATGTGGGTGCCTGTGGTGTCGCTTTCCCCTTTTTTCACACCGTCCCATTGAGAGAAACTGTGTGCAACCACGAAACGTGCCGGCTCTGGAGTCAGACCCAAGTTCGCCACCTGTCAGGCCTCTTAGCGGAGTCTGGTGTGGGAATTGGCGCTGCCTCCACCCAGCAGGCTGTGCGGGGTCAGGGAGCTCACCCGTGAGAAGCATGGAACCCCGTGTTCAACACATAAAGTCACAACGAATCACTATTACTGATGGTATAGATTTATTTTTAATTCAGGACAGTTACTATTCCATTGCTGTCCCATTTGGTGGATTTACCATCACTTACTTATTAAACCTAATTCTTGCTGGAGAATATCACGTTGTTTCCCTGTTCACTGTTAACAGTGGCTGCAGTGGTCGTGTGTACTAGTATGTACACATCTGTGTGTAGGTTTGTCTAAAATAATGTGTGCACTTGTGTGTGTGTGCACTTGTAAAGCTGCTGGGTCCACATAAATGTTGGCTCTTCCTCTGGAACACTGGATGGCAGCAGTCATTTTCCTCCTTGTTAACCAAATGGAGGAAGGGTGATATTGATTTTCAACGTATGTCATTTCATTATTAATGAGGCCAAGCATCTTTGGGTATTTATTATATATTTTCATTTCTTAAATAATGATCTGTTTATTTCCTTTCTTCATTTCATTAGCTGTGTGTCTTATTGTTTTATGGGTGATTATTATATACTAGAGGCCCAGAGCACAGATTCGTGCACAAGTAGAGTCCCTTGGCCTGGATGGGAATTGGGGCCGATTGGGGCAGGCTGGTGGGGGCAAAGGGGGGTGGGGAGGATGGACCGTGGGAGTTGGCCAGCTGTGGGGAGGGACTGCGGGAGGTTTGCCAGCTGGGGAGGTTGGCTATGGGAGTACACTAACCACCAGTGGGCAGCTCCAGCATTGGGCATCTGCCTCCTGGTGGTCAATGCTCGTCATAGCTACCGGCTGGTCATCAGGTCGTAATATTCACTTAGGCTTTTATATATATAGAATATGGTTACTGACCCTATCTTATATATGTTGCAAATAACTTTGTATGGTCTGTCATTTGCTTTGGAACTGTTGATGGGACCTTGGGATATATGTAGCACTGAACATGTTCATGTAGTGAAATGTATTAGCCTTTTTCTGTAAGAACGATGAGGTCCAGTTCAGGCTTTGAAAGTTATTTCCCAACATCAAATCATAATAATATTCTAATAGTTCTGGCATTTTTGTGGATCTGCTTATATGTCTTATTTATATCTTTAACCCAAATAAATTTCTGTTTGAATGTGGTGCTTGTACTATATTTAAAACAGGGTCCTCCACCCTCTCACTCCGTATCCCATTTTGTCAGACCTGCTGGTTTGTCTGCTGCTCGTCTCCCCTTGCTAGGCCCTCAGCTCCACCAAGGCCCAGACCTTTCCGGTTCTGTTTACTGCTGTGCCCAGAACCGTGTCTTATACATAGTAGGTACTTAACAAATATTTGTTGAATGAATAGACAGAGACTGGTCACAGCTCTCCTATTAAAATAATCCATTCTTTTTCTGGTAATTTGGAATTTCTTCTTTGACAGCCCTGTCTGTGTCTTCTACCATTATGGGTCTATTTAGGTTTTTTCCCCCCTCTTCTTCAGTTTTTATGATTATCATTTTCTAGAATTCTTGGATATCAGGTATGTATCAAATTCTCTTAAATTAAAAAAAAAATGTTCATAGGCATGTTTCCATTACCTTTGTTAATGGTTATTTGTGATTTTGTTCTCTGCTGCTAATCAGATTAGCCAGAGGTTTGTTCATTTTGTTGCTCACAGAGAACCAGTTTGCAGCTTAATATTTCTATTATTATTGCGGCTGCTGGACTTTTCTTATTGTCGTGTGTTTTTGTTTTCAACTTTATTCATTTCTTCCTTCTGGGTCATTTTTGTTTAATTTATTCTTTTTCAGCTTCTCAGTTTAGATGCTTAATTCACTGAGTTTCCACCGTATTTTATCATAAAAGCATTTAAGGTTTGTGATTTTGTTTTCTTCTAAATGAAGCTTTGGTTACATTCCACATATTTTTAGAAGTAGGGTTCTCACTTTTGGGCATTTACACAATCTACAATCTCAGTCTTGCTGTCCTATTTGATGCAAGGGTTACTTGGAAAAGCATTTTTACGTTGTCATGGACATAGTTTACTTTTTTTTTTTAATTTTTGCTGCTTGGTCATTTCTAATCCTACTGCATTGAGAACTGAGACTCTGGTGTATGTATAGGAATTTTAGATTTTCTTGGCATCTAGTACAAGGACGTTTGAGAAAAGGGCATTTTCTCTGTTCTTGAGTGCAAATGAAGTTAGGCTTCTTAACTATCTTCAAATCCTCCACAGTTCTCACTGGAGGTTACTTGTACCACCAAATCCTGAGTAATATGCTTGGCCTGCACTGTTGTTTTGCCTTCTTCTTGTTTTGAGAAGGCATTATTTCATATGTTTTATGGGTCTGTTGTCCAGGGTGAAGGTAAAGGTTCATGATATTTGTATCTTCCTGGAAAAATAGACCTAGCCATGTCAAATGCCCCTTTTTATTTTATCTGACATTTTTGCATTTGGGCTGGCATTAGCATTGACTTTCCTGCCTTCTTCTTGTCACCATTTTGCCTATTCCGCACTTTGCCATGTCTTTGCTTCGAACCTTCCTGTATCGATTTGCTTTAACTGCGTCACTTCCAAACAGCATGTGGCTGGTGGTGTAAAGTGACTTAATTTATTCACATTCTTGTGTTTATTGATGTGTGTGTGGACTTTCTTTATCTTATTTCATGTCTTCTTTTTTTTTAATGATACTCTTTTCATTCCTGTCTAGTTTTCCCTTTCCTAACTCTTGCTGAATTACTTGATTTCTTTGTTTCTCCCCTCCCTCCCCCAAAACACAGTGGTTGAAAAGGCCTGTAACTTACATTTCTTTAGAAACGGTTACCCTTAAATGAAAAATTAAAGCCCATACATCTCTATTACTGTTCAGAATTAAATGGTGTCTATTTCCCAACAAGATGAGACCATTATTATCCACATTTGTTTAGATCTGACTGGACATGTTTCTGCTTTTATTGTTCATCACTGTTTCCTGTGTATCCTGTCTTGCCCTTTCTTGAATGACTTATTCTGATACAGTTTTTATTTGGTTGGAGTAATTCCTTGAGTAATTTTGTTCAGATAAGTGGGTGGTATACTATTTTTAGTACTTCTCTCTTTGGCTTTGAGACTTGGCTGAGTAACGGATCTCGGGGTTTAACTCTTTTTCCTCAGAGCTCTGTAGCCTTTGCTCTGTTGCCCTCTAGCAGTAGGTGATACGATGTCAAGTGCAATGTCAATTTGATTCTCAAAGTTTTTGTCGAGACTGTCAGAGATGAAGCTAAGTTTATTGCTCTTCTTGGAGCTGGAGCCTTATGTCTGGAGGAACAGGGCGAGGTGGGGATTTGCTGATTGGAAGTCCCTAAAATGGGGTACGTGGGGGCAATTGGAAAAAAAGGAGGAGGAATTTTTGAGGCAAAGCAAGGAATTCAATCAATTCACGCTTTTTAAAAATCCTCACTGGAGGATATGTTTATTGATTCTTGGAGAGACAGGAAGGGAGAGAGAGAGACATCAATGTGAGAAACACTGATTGGTTGCCTCCTGTACAAACCCTGACCGGGGATTAAAATCACAACCTAGGTATGTGCCCTGACTTGTAATCGAACCCACAACCTTTGGTGTGCAGGACCATGCTCCAACCAGCTGAGCCACGCAGCTGAGGCAGGGCACAAACTACTGACTGAAGAGCTGATGGGTCTTCAGAAGGTTTCTGTAACATACAATCAAGTCGTATGCCAGGGCTAGTCTCCTGGAAGAGGAAAGGCATGCTAATGACGCCAGTGTGAGGTTAGGTGATGACTGTTCTCCCTCCCCACCCCACTTTCGTTTCTTTGGAAACTTGGAGGATTCACTCATTATCCTTGGATTTCAGGGGTTCCATCAGCCTGCCCTGCCCTAGCTCCTGCTGCCTCTGAGGGAGCCTCCCGGGTACTTGGCAGCCGGGCCTTGCCCTGCCCTCGTTGGGCGAGGCTGGCTTAGCTCTGATTAGATTTTCTGTCACTGCCACCCGTCTGCTTTTCCTCAGGCTTGCTGACCAGCTGGCGCTGCTATGGGTCTGTTCTGATTCTGAATTTCTCTCTATTTCAGCAGGGTTTGGAGAAGAGGTAAACAAAGGGGCTCAGTTTCCTGGGTGGAGCCTCGGGCGTGTGTAACTTTTCAGGGCGGTGGGGATACAGGCGTGTCCACCACCCCTCCCTCCTGCCACTGGAGGCCAGGCATGGCATTCAGGTGATCGTGGCCTCCCTGGTGGGTGGGAGAGCACTGGCTCCCTCCCTCCACCTCATCCCATCTTCTCCTTGAGCCACGCCCCTGGTCTGACTGCATTACCTCACTGACCAAAACAATTCAGTGACCTCACTCCAGTGTAAGATCAAGTCCAGGCTATCTCATATATCAAGTTCGTCCCTGGCCCAACTCACCCCTTGTGAGCTATCATGGCCCCTCACCTCCCGCTGGTGGACAGCAGATAGCTCTTAAACATTTGGCCAGTTTGGGGGTCTCCTTGTCTACTTACACGGCTCCCTTTGTTTGAAATAGCCTCTTCTCTTTCTGTCACACGCTCAGGTGCCATCTGAGTGGACTACTCTCTTCTTTCTGCCTTCACCATGGGGTAGCTTAACGCCAGGGACACTGGCATGCACCTCGTGACCCCTGACCCCTAATGTGATCCCCTTGAAGGGAGGGGCTGAATCTTTGCTGTCTTGTATTCTCAGCCGCTGTCGCCAGGCCTGACCCAAATAAGCTGCTAAATGAATAACCAAATTAGTTTCTAGAGAGAAGTGCTCTACCCCGACTGTGTGCGAGGCATCATACCAGGCTCTAGGGGTGGGGGGTGAGTCAGACCGACCCCGCCAAGCTGTGTGCCTCCACACGGGGTGCCAGACTCCTGGGGGCACTGTTGTTTATCTCAAAATGCACAGCAGCTGTGTTCTGGGTGCTCCTGAGAGGCAGGACCTGTGCCCAGTTTGGGGGAGCTGAGTGTGTCTTGAGGGAGGAAGGGCAGGATTTGGCCGGGTGGATATAGACATGGCCATGGAGGGAGGGAGTAACATTTTATCAAAGGCTCGGAGGTGGGACATAGTGGAGTGCTTATAGAAGGACATGTTCTGAGAAGTCGGTGTTTCTCTCCTGGGAGGGATCGAGCTTAGACATTTTTAGTAAGAATTGAGATCGAGTGGAGAGTGTGAGGTGGGATCTGGGGAGGGTGGGGAAACTGTGGAGTGTGAAGAGCTTGGACAGCAGGATGAGGCAGTGACCAGGAGCCATGGAACAATTTCAGCCGCTCTCCGTGGTGGCCCGCTGCTGTTCTGGCGTGTAGGTGGGACGCGGCCGGCTGGGAGTGAGAGCAGCAAGTGTGGGGCGGGCAGCAGAGGACTTCGATTCCCCACCCGTCCACAGCAATCTGTAGGCTGTACCAGTGAAAAGTGTGGTTCCCTGGAGAAGGAAGGTGGCAATGCCCAGGCCTAGATGCAGGCTACCCTGGAAATAGATTGCTGGCCCACCCTGGGTCAATCACACCGGCCGGTCCACGTGCCAGGCTTGGTCCAGGCCTTCTACAGCAAGCATGTCAAACTCGAGGCTGGGGGGCCACATGACTCATTTATTTGGCCCATGTTAGCCTCTGAGTTTGTCATGCTTTCTCTACAGGTGCTGAATCACGTAAGCCTCGGAGGTGCTTGCCATTCTGAGGCCCTCTTTCTCAGACACAGCAAGGCTATGCCACATCCCAAGACCGCAGAGGTAATGAACACAAGGGCTGGGACTTGAACCCAGGTATCCCGGCCCCAGAAGCCACATTGTCACCATCACACCACTCTGCCTCCGGGAGGCAAACCAGAGTGCAGTCTCAGGCGAGCCGTGTGGATGCGACACACCACACCATACTCCACTGAGACAACTCGGGTTTCTCTCCTATTTCTTATTCAGTCTGACAACAACCTGGCAAGTTAATTACTGAAAACTGATGCTCATTCACTCGTCCATTCATCCAGTAACTGTCCAGCTCTTGCCCTGAACCTGCCTACTCTACCGGTGAAGAGGTGGGACTTAAGTCGCGAGGTCAGGAGGAGCTGGTATAAGGTGGCCACCAGGCCACACCATCTTCCCTGGGGAACCGGGGTCTAGTCCTGCACCAAAACAAGCAGCTTGGGAGAAGCTGGGGGCCTGGGCCTCCTGGGACCAGGTAGAGATTGCTCTGTGTCCAAAGAGGTTGACCAAGCAAACTCCCTGACCCTGTGTTTCAACCACCCCTGCAGGACTCGAGACACAAACCGGGCAGCCTCAAACTAGTGCATGGAGGAGCCGCAAGAAACACTGTCCATGCAAGCTCTCTCGTGGAGAGGGAGGATCAGAGCGTGAGCGAGGGCAGCGCAGGAGTGGACATGAACGCTGGTTTTCAACGAGAACAGCGTTTCAGTTTTGGTCATCGAAAGTGGTGCCTGCAGCACAGGTAAGAAACGGGTGGGCGCTGAAAACGCTCGCTGGGGAGCTGTTGGGTTTTTCTTGCATAAGCTTGCTGGTGTTCATCCGCTTTGAAATGTATTATTTTTGTTGTTACTATTGCCTTCCTTCAGCCTCTGTGACAGCCAGAGGTTCTGGGGGACTTCCTTGGCCAGGAGTAGAGACCTTGCGCGCAGGCACTCTTGCGCTGCCTCTTGCTGTGTCCCCCAAGTGTAGTCCTGGGTCCCCAGTTCCTCAGCTTCCATTCTGTCCCTGGCAACACTCCTCTCCTGGGAGCACAGCCTCCCCGCCCGCCAGCCCCACTGTGTCCTGCTCTCCAGAGCTCCACCGCCTCTTTGCCTCTCCCCATCCCCATCCATGAAGGCTCTTGTCACCCACTCCCTGGTCAGAGGAGCCAGTGGGTGCTGAAGACTGAGCACCCTCTCTTCAGGGCCCACCCCTTTGTTAAGAATTGAAAGGATGTCAAGTTCAGGGCCATGGCTGCACATTAGAATCACCTGGAGAATTCCTTAAAGTTCCAATAGCTGGGCCCCCGCTCCAAAGATACTGACTGAGCTGGCCTGGGAACCCCCCAGCATTAGGGTGTGTGTGAGTGTGTGAGTGTGTGTGTGTGTGTGTGTGTGTGTGTGTGTGTGATCTTTTTTGTTCTTCAGGTATGTGTGATGGGTTCAGGTTAGAAGTTCAGGTTAGGTGTGTGCTGTAGAAGCTCACTGGGTTGAAAATATGTCTTGGATGTTTTGTCTGGCTATGAGTGCATCAGAATTGCCAAAGATAGGGCAGTGGCGGGGAGAGTGCCTGGTATAAAAATAAAAAAAAAAGTTGACTCCCTGGCCCACCAGTGCTCTTTGAATCAGACTGTCTGAGGGGTGAGGGTACAAAGACCTGTATTTTGATTCTGATACAGCCAAGGTCTGGCTTCTGGGTTTCCTACGGGGTCTCTGGAAGGCTAGTCCTGTGGGCATGGCCCTGAGCCCCAGGGGTTGCTTCCCAGCCCAGCACGTGGTCAGCATCCCCTTCCATCCAAGCGAAAGTTTTCTCATGGAGAAGAGAGCAGGCTTAGGCAACCCTCAGAGATGGCATCACGGTAGCCTGAACTGTGGGTGCCAGTCTGATGCTTCTGCCCACTGGATAAGGCCGTGAGCAGTGTTCCCAGCAGCGGGGAAGGATTCGTCCCCTGGACTCCGAGGAAGGCCTGGGCACTGAGCCTCATTTTGAGAGGGCTGTTTGACGTGGTGCTTCATAATGAAGGCTCTGGGTCTCCCCAAGCTCCAATCCCAGCCCAGCCGCTGCTCAGTCCCTCTGCCTCATCTTTCTCACTTATAAAATAGGCAAGTTGTGGTGCCTACCTCACAGGGCTGCTGTGAAACTCAGGTAAGAACAATGCGGGCACACAGCAGGGGCTCTCCAAACATGAGCAGTCCCTCTGACTCACAGGCAGCTGGGCCGCCACCCGGCCTGCCAGGAGCAGTGCTGTGAGGTGTCTGTAGTGCCTGAGTTCCTGAGAGTTGGGGTGAAGGGAGGCCTGGCATGCATGCGGGCCCTGACACTTTACATTTCACAGACAAGACTAGGTCCTGCAGAAAACCCAGCGCAGCTGGTTCCATTGCCCTTTCGTGGAGATAAGGAAAAGCATGGGGAGGTGCAGTCATTTAAAGATAGTCACACCGCTAACAAGGAGCAGAGCCTCTGGTTACAAAAGACCCAGCACTTCTTCTCCACCGAGATGCTTCCAAGGGGCCGTAACAGCTTCAAGGATGCCCCCCACCCCGCAGGAATGTCTACATGTCATAGGCATCAACAGAGCTGGCCCCCCTTCCTCGGCATCCTGGGATGACTTCTCCTGGGGCCTCAATTTAGCATTTATTTCCTCTGCACATATCACAGTTAGATCATGGGTCTCCCCCA
Source organism: Vespertilio murinus (assembly GCA_963924515.1). Lineage (NCBI taxonomy): Eukaryota > Metazoa > Chordata > Mammalia > Chiroptera > Vespertilionidae > Vespertilio > Vespertilio murinus. The sequence continues at coordinate 28,959,398 of OZ004706.1, forward strand.
TGGGCAGTCTCAGGGCAGAGCTGGGCTTATTCAGCTAGGGGTGCAGTGGGTACCTGAGAAACCGCTGAGAGACGCAGGCGGAGACATGGGGGAGCTGTCCTGGGCAGTGCCGAGGAGGAATCCTCCCCAGACCTGGCATGTGCCCTCCCCACGTCACTCCCAAACTGCCCTTTTGTCCCCGGGCGGCTCTGCCAGCTGCAGGGAAGAGTGTGTGGAGGATGGGACTGGCTCAGAGGGAAGTGAGCTGTCCGTTCCAGCAAGAAGTCTGGTCCCCACCCCTTCCTGTGCTCTCCCCGGGGGAATGAGAGCATCTGTGATTAATGGGATGCTGACTCAGTGCTTCTGGAGTGCCCGGCACGCCTGGCCCACCGCTGGCCCAGCTTCCCCGGCCACCAGGAAGGGGCTGGAGTCCACGGCATCTGAGTGAGTGGAAGGCTCGGGCCAGGCAGGTGTGCCAGGCAGGAGCCTGCCGCGTGCCAGCCTTCCGTGGCCTCCTGGACCCCCTGTGCTAGAGAGGCCAGTTGACACACCATCTGAAATGTGGAGCCAGAGCCCCTCCTTTAGAAAGGACCTCGTTTCAAGATGAATGTGACTTCCAAGTAAGTGACTAGGGAGTGAACCTAATTTGAAAATGGACATGAAAGGATTTTCTCAGCAGCAAAGCTCCGTGCTAGCCGTTCACAAACTTTTGAGGTCTTAGAAGCCATTTTTCACACGTCAAATCCTGCATGGGATGCCAGTGATACAAAACGGGTTAAAGTGGTAGTTTATTAATACATGTTTATTTATAAAGTAGAAGTTTCAGCACCTGTTTATTGTCACAGTCCATCAATAGAACAACGACTCTGATGCATGGACACATTGGAATTTTGGGTCTTAGATGGGGGTGGGCAAACTCCAGCCCGATCATTGTAAATTAAATGGTATTGGAGCACAGCCATGCCACTCATTCGCATATTGGCTGCCCTTCAGCAGAGCGGAGTGGTTGGGACGGACTGTCCCACAAAGACAGAAATACTCGTTGGCCCTTTCTGGAAGTTTGCTGGCCTGTGTTCTAGATGCCGTAGCAGCTGTCACATCCAGGGTCGCCTCTTCGTCTTTGTTTTGGCTGGGCTGTACAGGGCCGGGAAAATCCTAAGTCCTCTCAGCAAGAGGCGGTGAATGGCAGCGGGTTCTAGCGGCTTACCTGCAGCCCGGGGCGGTCTTCAGTTCACACTTTGTGGACGTCCAGGAAGGAGAAGGGAATTCTGGTTTGCATCACTGACAGTTTCCAACAACTGCTTGAATGCCTTCTTATTACAACACTCAGACAGGAAGCGCACAGTCATTTATTGCATTTTTGTGATAATTCGTGTAATACGTTTGCATATCGCTGGGAGCCTTAGAGAGATCTTGTTTGTGCGGTTTGTGGAAGCATGTAGAGTCCCAAGTTTAAACAACAACGGAAAGATGCCCAGTAAAGAGCTCCACTTTCCAGCTGAAGACGTATTTCAACACTGAAGTTAGCCCAGGCTTAGTCCGAAGCACACACCACTCTAAGCAGCGCCCCTCGGCTGTGCTCAGCGGGCACCCGGGGCCATAGACCATGACTTAAGGGGCAGGTCCATTTTTCTTAGAGGCTTTACTAGGAGTCAAACTGTATTTTGGAATAAAACCTCATGTGACAATTGAGGGGACCCCTGACACTCGTCCATAGAACACAATTTGAAAACGGCCCCTTTGGCAGATTTTGGTGGTTCTCGTTGCTGTGCTTAAGGATAACGGAGGAGCCGAGGATGCCGAGAGTGGGGAGGAGGTAGGAAAAGATGGAGGAGGAAAGTGAGGTGACCAGGAAGGAGGTGCAGGAAGCATGGAGAAGCCTCCTCGTGAGTTTCTGCCAAAGTTAAGGTGTCTCCTAACCATTGTTGATGACGTCAGCGCAGCTCTCTGCAGCTCCTCTAATGAGTTCCAGCCGTCGGCTTGGAAGAAGAGGTCCAGGAGAACGTGGGGGAAGTTTAAAATATTGGAAGAGAAATGAGTGGGGTGGAATGAGCATGCAGCTAGCTTCCCATCAGTATACAAAGACCCTCTGCGTCCACTCAGCAGATCAAGGTGGGGGAAGGGGAAGGGGAGAGGTGAGAGAAGGCAGGGGTCAGCTGGGTCAGCACGCCAAGCCGGCTTTGGGCAGGAAGAGGGCACATGAGCATGGGCAGTGCTTGTGAGTAGTCCGGCAGGGCCCCGGGCAGGTGGTGACTGGGTTGGGCAATGGCTTTGGGCATTGGAGGCAAAGCCTACAGAGCCAAGAATAAAACCCAGGAGTCCCTCCTCCCAGGCCCCCTGCCTGCCCTCGGTGGGTGCAAGGAGGGCAGGGCGAGCCTGCTGGCTTTGAGAGGCTGTGGGCTGGAGAAGGCCCCTTGGGGATAAAAAAGCACCAGTTCTTTCTGAGGTTTTGCTGCTCACCCCATAGAATAAGAACATTTTTAGATTTTAAAGGGATGACCTCATTTTTTTTCTTATTTACTTAGCCCTGTTTGTTTATCTAGTCCTTTAAAAATAGCAAGCGTGTGCTAAGCTTAGTGCTCTCTCCCACCACCACCAGCAGAGCCGCTGTGTGGGGAGAAACGTGTTTTTATCTACGAGAGGGGCAGCCTTGTTTCCCAGGACAGATGGGAGCAAAACGGGACAGGTAGGAAGTTTCGTGGTTTCTCATGTCGCTTTTCCAAAATAGCCACACTCCTGCCTCCCACTTCCTGCCTGACTCAACTCGGGGAGGATTTTTCTCCTGTGGACGACTGTGTTCTGTGAATTCTCAGGGAGGCTGGTAGGGATCCGCCAACAAGCAAACATGCTCGACCCCAAAGACCTTGAGCTTGGCACTGGGTCTGCGTCCAGGCCCGGCTGCCTACCAGCTGTGTGACCTTGGGTTAGCTGCCTCACCTCTCTGTGCCTCCGCATCTGTAAGATGGGAATCACAACAGTGCCTACAGCTGCGGCGCAGATGAAATGAGGAAATATGCGTAAAGGGCTTCCTTAGCCCAGTGAGGGCACACGACAACTCTTAATACATCTCTTAATAAACAACTAATAGCCATACCCCACCTGGGCAGTATACCTGCCTTCCTACCACCTTCCCTTCCCACGGGCTTGTCTGCTCCAGCCCATCCCTACCTTGTCCCAGAGTGACAGGAAGCTAAAACACAAATCTGATCACACTGTCCCCGCTTAACATTCACGAACGGCTTTCCAACGCCCATGACAGGGGTCAGCAGACCTTTTCCTCTCAATGGCCGGCGAGTAAGTATTTTAAGCATTGCTGGACACACACCTCTGCTGTTGTTATGTGATAGTAGCCACGGACAGGATGGAAGAGAATGGCGTGGCTGTGTTCCAGTAAAACGTTATGTACAAAAACAGGCAGCGGGCTGGATTGCCAATCCCTGACCTACAGGATGAGTCCAATCCTTAGCTCAGCGTTCCCAATCCAGCCGTTCCCGTCTCCATCCCTCTCCCTCCTCCTCCCCCTGCTCCTGGGATCCTTTGGTTGCTCCTGGCATGCGTCCTGAGATCCTTTGGTTGCTCAGAACCTTCCTCTTGCTCTCCTGTGACTATCTTTTAGCTCCTTCCCACCCCCCTTCCCACCATCTCTCATCATGCAACAGATATGCATTCTTGGGGCCAAAGTTCTGTGCAGAGGACTTGACTGAGGTCCTCACACTTTCATCCTTCACTCATGCTGTTCCTTCTTCCAGGATTTTCCTTCTTAGCCTCCAGTGTGCCCCTTCCCCGTGGCTTTAGGAACCTTTGCTCTGGGATCTGTGGTTCCATGTCTTTATTTCTCCTCTGCCTTTGCCATTAGGCACCCCTCCAGACAGGAATTCTGCCTTCCTCCGCTGCGTGCCCCTGGGGTTGGAGTGTAGGTTTTCACAGGTGCTCCATAAGCCTTTGTTCCTGAACACAAGAGCTGCATGAGGGCTGGTGGCCCTCAGGGAGCTCTCAGTCTAGTTCTAAGGAAGCTAGAAGGAGAGCCAGCCAGGGACTCAGGTGGATACCCCGGTGCGTGTGACTGCTGGAGACCAATGACAAGTGGCGCTTCCAACCCATATAGAGGAAGGAGAAGGCATTTGGGTTGGATCTTGCTTGGTGGGAAAGGGACTTTCAGAGAGAGGAGGGAGGTCAGGAAGGCCTTCTGTGCTGGGGAACTAACAGGAGAGCAGAATTGGTTCTGGGGCTCAGGGCGGTGAGTGGGCAGACCAACCTGGTGAGCGCTGAGGGAGGCTGATGGGACGGACCCAGGAGTGGAAAGCAGGCTAGGGTCTGACCAGGGACTGGGGAGTATTGAAGGAATTTGGACTTTATCCTGGGAGCCAGAATTTCTCAAAGTGTGGTATACAAACACACACGCGCGCACACACACACACACACACACACACACACACACACGTGCGCGCACACATACACACCCCGCAGCAGAATTGTCTAGGGTGTTTCTTTAAAATGCAGATTCTGGGCCCTGTCTCTGCCTGGAGGTTAGGGGGCTGCAGGCTTAGAGCCGTGGTGTGTAGGGATAAAGAAGGCTGCAGCGGGTTTGAGGGTGATGAGCATGAGCATTCTTCAGTTTGATGTCCCCTGTGGGCAGCACAGCCGGGCTGGGCAGAGGTGAGGCCGGGATGAATGATCCTCTCAAAGAGCAGAGGAGGACGAGGCAAGAGGCTTACCCAGGGCCACATGTGGGTTTCCCGCAGATGTGGAACTGCCTAGTTTGGAATGGGCTTTCTCACAACCCCAGGGCCTGGGTGGTCCTGGAGGTTCCCGCCCAGGGAAGAGGGACAGCCGTGGTGAAGGTCCCAGAGCCCAGCACAACCTGGTACCCAGGATGCTTGGCTGGTAAGTGTGTAAAAGAGGGGATGGGTGGGGTGGATGGACAGATGGGTAGGTATGGGGGCAGAGGAGCAGGGTTCCCAGGTGGTTCTGATGTTGCAGTCCAGAGGGCGAGGAGAATAGTGGTACCAGAGGCAGAGGAGGAGAAAAGATGAGTTTGATGCCAAGCGTATTGAATTTGAGAGGCCGTGGGATCACCAGGCCAAGATGCTGGCAGCTGGAAATGCAGGGCTGGGAGCCCCGGAGCTGGGCAGGTGATGCGTGCAGCTGTGGAAGCTGCTAATAAGACAAGGTGAGAAATGCAGAGAGAGACAAGCAGGGGATTAGGAACCAAAGCCTGAGGAATGAGCACAGGCACGAGGAAGAGAGGGCTCAGGTGAAACAGAGGATGCGCAGAGATGCGAGCAGAGTCAAGATGGGCTGGAGCAGAACAGGAAAAGAGAAATTTGAACAGTCAGTCACCCGGGAACTCAGTCGGGCCCCTCTTTAGAATAAACCCAACCAACCTCAAACAAAATGTGCCCTGGATAAAGAAAAATGTCAGACCCAATGACAAACAGAATCACGCGTTTCTGTTTGATTGAGATCTGTGCTCCCGCCAGCGCCAGCGTAGCTGCAGGTGTGGGAGAGCCAGAGAGACCTGGATCCTCCCGCCCGCCTGCCCGCCCGCCTGTCGGGACAAGCCCTGCCATTCCGTGTGTGCTTGTGCTGGTTGGCGTGCGTCCTGGGATCCTTTGGTTGCTCAGAGCCTTCCTCTTGCTCTCCTGTGACTATCTTTTAGCTGCTTTCCCCCTTCCCACCCATCTCTCATCATTCAACAGATACGCATTCTTGGGGCTAAAGTTCCGTGCAGAGGACTTGACTGAGGTCCCCAAGCACAGCAGGCCCTACCAGTCACCCCCTGAGGCCTTTTAAATATATGTACATCCCAGGACCTGCAGACTCAAGGTGCCTGAACGCAGGGAGGGGCCAGCCAGGCCTGGGTTCTCAGAGCCCCATCAGAGAGCCTCTGTGGCCGCCTCTGTGAATTTGCTATTGTGGCACAGCTCCGCCTGGGCTGGACCAGGAGGCTCTGAGGCCCAAGTCTGGGTGTTTCCCCCACAAGGGCCCTGAAAATATAGCATCTGGACAGCCTCCTAGTGGCCTCCCTGGAGCCTTCAGAGCCCGTCCTTCCACTGGTCCTGCATGTGCTACCGAACTCGTCCCCTTACACACACACACACACACACACACACACACACACTGAGCCACTATCGTCACCATCATCTGTCCTCAAAGAGGTGGGTCCCTAAAGTCAGCCTAAACCCAGGCACCAGGCACCATGGTTGGGGACAAAGCGCAAGAAGGCCTGCCTCCTGGAGGTACATTCTAATGGAAGAAACAACACACGTACGGGATGGGCAAAAGTAGGTTTGCAGTTGTGAGTCTGTGGAACGCAGAGTCTATTCTTGTGTTGTTATTTATTACTTATTGTAGTATTTATTTGTATGACAACTATAAAGCTGCTTTTGCTCACTCCTGTCACCTACTGTATACTTTGGGAGAGAGTAAAGATATGTCTATATTATCAATCAAATGCATATGAAGATATTACCTTTTGTTGTGTAAAATGTATAGTATGTGTCTAGATGACAGTCAGGAGGACCTGACTGAGAAGGTGGCATCTAAGCAGACCTGGGGTGAAGCACTGTGTTATCTGGGGAAGTGTCTGTAAGAGGTAGGATCATGCCAGTGGGAGGGGGAGGGAGTCGGGCGGGACTTAGGAGGCTGGAGAAGCGACAGGCAGAGGGTGTGCAGACAATTGAGAAGCCAGCTGCTGGAGGTCTGAGCACAGCCCTGCCAAGGGCCTCTGTCTCAGGAAGGCACGTGTGTGACTGGGGAGGAGCTGAAGATAAGAACTCTGAGCTCCACCTCCTTGGATCTCTCCTCCTGCACCACTGACATCAGAATAGATTCTGCATGTGTTCTTAAAGGGCCCCCTGGCTGTGTGGAGACCACTCTGCAGGAGGCCAAGACAGCTCCGAGACCAGCTGGAGGCTATGCCATCCTAAGGGGGGGGGGGGGGGTAGTGTTGCATACCAGGCTGGAGGCTGTGCAGGTGGTGGGAGGTGGTTGGATTCTGGGTACATTGGCAGCAAAGCTGATCTGACCCTCTGACGGATGGGATGCCAGGTGTCAGAGAGCAGTTTAAGAGGAGAGCCTACTGATACACTTAACTCACTCTGCTCTCAGCCTCGTCAACCTCAGTCTTTTCAGCTGGAAAATGGGGCAGTTGGATAGATCATTTTCAAGATTTCTTTTGGCTTGAGAACTCCTTACTTCAGCTTGGTCACTGGTGGCTGTGGGGGAAGCTTTGAGGATGTCAGATGGGACTTGTGTTCAAGAAAGGGTGCCTTAGACTAGACACACTGACAGAGGAAGGGTGTGGGGAGGAATGTTCCAGGCAGAGGGAATGGCAGAGCACAGGTTGGAAGGCAGGATTGGGAGGCTTGTGAGCATGATACCCAAGGAGCAATGGGCAGACACCATGGCTGGGGCCCAGGGCCACGTAGGAGGGTGCCAGGAGCTACAGGGATGGGCACGCTACGCCCTTTGGAATAAACCAGCAGGTTCGAGGCCAGAGCTTTTTTTTTTTTTTTTTTTTTTTTCAAACACTGAGGCCCTCAATTTTGAGCATTTTCAGACGGACATGCTCAGGCAGGAAGGAACAAGGCTTGGCTCCTGTCCGGGGAGAGTTAACCTCCTGGCCCGGTATTGCACAACCACAGAGTCTGCTGCGCGCAAGGAGGCTCTTCTGTGTGGCAGCCAGAGTGGCAAGCCTGGTGGCTCCGGGCTCTGGCACTGACCCGCAGCGGAACAAACAGCCCTCCCTTCCTAGATAATGGCCCTCATTGAGCATTGTGTCCGTGGCCAGTGCCCAGCACAGGGCAGCTCAGCCTGGGTAAGTTTCCTCTCTTGGCTGCTTAGCAAAATATTTACACTGTGCCTTTCTAGTAAGACAGTTTCTAGGAACCAGCAGGCAGAGGGAACGGGAGCAGAGCATCCCTCCCTCCTGTGACCCTGCTCCGAGCTCTCATAAATGCTGCCCTACGCCCCGTGCATCAGCGGGGTTAGTCGTTGAGCTAGAAGACGAGAGAAGACCTTTCTGGCTCCCAAACCATTGGCATCCTCTCTCAGTGAAGAATGTGTTTCATTTTATTGTGTGGGGGTAGGATTTGGCTGGTCTTTACCATCCTGCCCAGCGCCTCCGTCTCAGGAAGGCCTATGTGTGATTAGAGTGGAGTTGAAGATAAGAAAGCTGAGTCCCACCTGCTTGGGTCTCTCTCTCCTGCTGCACCACTGACATCTGCATAGAATCTGCCCCTCTCTGCACGTGTCTTTCCATGGGGAGGTCACGCTAGAGGCTCTGAGCTTTACGGGGTGTCTGGACCAGCTATTGGGAACACCCAACCGTGTTGTCAGAGGACCATTTAAAGAAACTGGAAAAGAGAACACTGTCCCCAACAGAGGCTGTTCTGGAGAAGAGGGGTCAGAGGTATTTCCCAGGACAGAAGCAAAACTAGTGGGTGAAAACCACATGGCCCATCCTTAGGAAGATGCCATAAATGATGTCTTTGCTTCCACCTGGAAAACAGTCTAGTCTTCAACCCAAAACACACACACCCTTTGACCCGCAGTCCCACTTCTGATCATCCGACCTATAGAATAATAGCACCAGACTGTAAAGACATATCTTTACAGTCTGGTGCTATTCTAGCAGCAAAACACTACTATTACTACTACTACTACTAATAATAATAATAATAATATCTGAGAATTTAACAGTAGGGAACATTTGAAAGTGTTATATCCAGACCAGAGTCCATCATTCAGTTTCAAAAAGAATAAGACAGCCCAGTCTCTGTTCAGAAAGGCAGTAAGATGCAGTGGTTAGGAACACAGGGGAGGTGGGGAGAACAGACTGCGGGTTTCAATCTGGATCCCAGCACCTACAAGCTGTGTTATGAGCATTTTCTGACTATCAGTCTTTTTTTTTTTCTTTTTAAGTAGGGATTATAATAGTCCCTGCCCTATAGACTTGGTGTATTAAGGTGCTTATAACCATGCCTGGTGTTTTCAAATTGCTCAAAAAATGTTGACCTTTGACTTAGAAAGACTTTCCATGAGAAAAGCAAGGCGTAGAGAAATGTGCAGGGGTGGTTCCATTTTTATAAATACGAAGAATGCCGCCCTACCTTCTTGCAAGCAAAGAAGAGTGGTTGCTACTGCCCCGGGACATGAGTGGCTCCTGGGAGCAGCCCCTAGGCAGACCTGAGGCATGTGTGGGAATGTGTGGCAATGACCACGGAGGTCCCTTCCAGACCTGGGACTTGGTGACTTTGTGGAGCCGTCCTGGCAGTCTCAAAGTGCCTCCTAGGCTGGCATTTGATCCAACAAGATAGTATGTTGTCCACAAAATCTGTATGCCAAGACTAGACTGTTCTGCAGGTGGGAACAAAGACATTGGCTGGTGGCTTGGTTTTACAGAAACTCTCACTGCCCTGATGTGGTGCTCTGCCCACTCGGGTCCAGCTGGGGTTCCCCACGTGTCTTCTCTCAGACCAGGTGGGTTTGAGATGGACTCTGCCTCGGTTGGCCTCAGTTATGTTCAGATTCACCACCTCAGTGCCGCAGGCTTTGGGAGTTGAGGAGAGGTGATGAGCTGAGAAGACCCCCGTGGGGTATACCTGCCATGGAAACCAGAGCCATTTCTCCCACATCAGTGAGAGCTACTAGTACTTGAAATGGGGCACAGGTGCTATATTGGCAGAGAGAAAATACACTTGTTTGTGATACTAGATTTATTCATGTGTTTAACAAATAGGTTTACACTTTATAAAATATTTCAAACAGCAACATCAAAATAGACAATCATATAACAAACAGAAGTAAACCTACCACCTCACTTTAAGAAGATTTCAACAGATAAAGATGTAAAGTACAGCACAGGGAATATAGTAAATAATATTGTAATAACTATGTATGGTGCTAGGTGGGTACTAGACTTACCGGGGGTTCACTTGGTGAATTATAATAATCTCTAATCACTATGCTGTACACCTGACACTAATATAAAATAATATTGAATGTCAGTTATTGACAAATTAAAAAAAAATATTTCAGCATATACAGTGGAAACCTGCATAAGCCCTCCACAATCAGAAGTCCCTCCCCCACTTCTAGTGGAGACCGTTCTCCTGAACTTGGTGTCAACATTCTACAGTTGTTATCTGAGCACCTACTATGTGTCAGACAGAGCACGTGGTGCTAGCTGGATTTACCTGAGTGGACAAACCAGACAAGGTTCCTGCCCTCACAGAGCTTACTTCGGGGTTAGGTGAGAACCCAGCCCCTCTCTTACACTCCTTCCGTGAGTTCCAGTCTTTGGTTATAGAGATGCTCACAGTCCATCTGGGGCAGTGACGAAGGCAGAGGGAGAAGCCTTGGCAGCTGGCCTGTCACTAGCCTTATGCTTTGGGGCGAGTTCCTCCTGCTCCCTGAGATCTAGCATCTTTGTCTGTCACACGTGGGCTTTGAACTGGATGCTGCTCAAGGGCCCCTCCAGCTCCATGAGCATGGGGAGTGATGGGGGCGCTTTAACCAGAGTCACCCAGGTGGCCACCATCACTTCATTAGGAGAAAGTGAGGTGGAGCTTTGCCTTCCATAAAGGGGGAGGCGTACCCCCAGTGCATGGGGTGAGTGATGGGGCTTATGTCAAGTGCTGGGACACAAATCGCTAGTGAAACATGAGGTGATTTTAGAGGAAAACATAGATGAAATTCTTTCTTTCTTTTATTAGTAATTTATTTAATTCAATAAAATCTTGGAGTGGGCAGTTATACCAGTGATCCTTATTGCTTAGGATGAGATGGTCTTCTAACAAGCCAATGCAAACGATAACACTACATAAATAACAGTACAGATGGCATGTGTTTCTGGCAATACTTGGCATGGTGGTCACCAAATGGCACAATGTTTCCCAAACAAGAGCTAATGATGCAAAGGGTGGGGCCCACCTGGCATCTGAGAAGCCAGCAGAGCCAGCCCAGAGCTGGCACGCTGGAGCCCAAGACACATTGGAGGAATGACTTAATGAATGGCTCCCTATTGAAAACAGCACGGGAGAAATTCCCTTCAGATCTTAGTGCCAAGGAGAGCTTTGCTCTTCCTGAGAACAGGTGTGTTTATCGTCAGGACCCTGGGAATGTGCGATTAACTACGTTCCCCTTCTTTCTTTGGCTGCCAGGAAGCTGCACCCTGATCCCAGGGCCCAGAGCCACGTGTGGGGCCCCCGAAACTACCCACCCTTGCTCATCTGGCCCTCTGGTCTGCACTTCTGTCTTCCATCTCTCCTGGGCTGACTTGTCATTTTTTAATTTGTGTGCTTATTTTGGTTTTGTAAACCACCTCAGATCCTCCATGCAATAAAGCAAGTTAAAATTGTTAAAAATCAAAACGAGAATTAACTAATCAATGACGTAGTCAGTTCATGCACACACTGCCCAAGTCCAAAGTGTCCTTCCTTGGTTCAACTCAGCCTGTAGTACTTCCTGCCAGGCGCTGCTTCCCAGCTAGAAGGATGCCTAGGTTAGATGGAGAGGCGGGCAGAGAGGCTGGGTGGCTGTTGCTGCTCTGCACCCCCATATCTGATCCAGTCCAGCCCTGGGGACCTGTACCTTCTGTTGAGGCCACCTCAGGAATGGGATTGTCCCCTCAGACTCAGAATGGCAGGCCCAGCTGGTGGCCTTGACACTCCTCTCTCCCACCAGAGAATCAGGTCTGGGCTCTCTCTTCCCCCGAGGACCATGCAAGTGCAGTCCCCATGTGTGACCGGTTCCACCACTAGTTCTATGACTGTCCTTTGACCGTCCTCACTGTGACCAGGCTCTCCCATCTGACTCCCACACTGCCGGACCCCGTGATGTCCTGATGGCTCATGACTGCCCATGACCTACAGGCAGTGCAGCCTCAGATCCCCTGGGGGCCTGGGTGCTTGAGATACTTCCTGGAATGCTGATTTTCTTAAAGCAAATGACTAAAGACATTATACCAAGTGAAAGAAGCCAGACACAAAAAAACAACAATACATACTGTATGATTTCATTTATATAAAACTAGAGGCCCAGTGCATGGATTCGTGCACAGGTGGGGTCCCTCGGCCTGTCCTGTGGGGATTGAGCCGAAATCAGCTCTCCAACATCCCCCAAGGGGTCCCGGATATCAAGAGGGCGGTTCTCGGGTGATGCACCCCGTAATCAGGCTCTCTCCTCTCTGGTTCTATATGTGTCACCGGAGAACTGCATCTGCCAAGTCACCACAGCTTGGCAGTTCCTGTGTTGATCGTCTGCCCCTTGGTTGTCATTGTGCATCATAGCTACTGGTCAGACGGTTGAATGGTTGGACAGTCTTTTATATATATAGATGTCCAGAATAGGCAAATCCATAGAGAGAGATAATACGTAAGTCGGTTGTTGCCAGGGACTAAGGACAGGGAATCTGCATGTCTGCTTAATGGACACTGGTTTTCTTTTCAGAGTGATGAAATGTTCTGGAATCAGAGGGTGATGATGGTTGCACAACTTTGTCAATATTCTGAAACCCACTCCATTATACATTTAAAGGAGTGAATTTTATGGTCTGTGAATTATACTAGACACCATCTAATATAGCAGGTTCCATAATGGTAGGCTTATGAGAGAGGCGCTCAAAATTTGGAAAAATCCTATTCATTAACAGATTCTATAGTTTTGGAAATGAATATATTCCCTTTTCCAGAAAGGAATTTACCTGGCTTCTGTAAACTGTCCGCTAACTAAGGTTTTTCATAATTAAAACTTCATTCACTCACAAACACCGATGGTGTTACAGTGGGGCAGGCACAGAAAAAGTGAGGGCGATAAAAGCCTCTGCTGTCTAACATCTGGAGGTGGAGACACGGTGGGCGAAACCATCAGTACAGCGTCTGGAGCCCAGCCCTGAGCACACAATAAGCAGTTAAGAGCTGGCATCTGTCATTGCCACCGAGAGGGGGGCTCTGAGTGACCTGGGCAGGAAAGCAGGGGGTGTGATCCCATTGGGAAAGAGAGATCATTCACTTGAGCTGCGACAACGTGCTGGGGAACTCATTGGGAGAGGATTTAGAATGTTAGACGGATTTAGAATTCTCAGGAAGGGAGTGGGAGTCTCGGGGTGAGTGAGCAGGGCTGTGCCTTGCCCGGCATCCAGGGAGGGGACTCAGCCAGCACCTGGCTGCCCTCCACCTCTCCCTCCACAGGGCAGCCTGTATTCCCCACTTCTCTTCTCTCTGCCCCAGAGCCTCCGGGGACTGTATCCTGGGAGGAGCGGCTGGATTTACCCTGCTATGGCAAGGATATATATAGCAGAGGCTGCCCCCTGTCTTCAGGACAAAGAAGAAATGCCATTGGGTTTTCTGAGGTTCTGGGAGAAGGAAAAAGACACCAGGATTTCAGGCTCTCAAGATCCCACCTCGGCCCATCTTCTCGAAGGCAAAGACGGAGGTGGGGGTGGGAGTGGGGGGGGGCAGGCATTGCATGCCCTGGAGGGAGGAGCTGTAGTAGGAGAGTGATTCTAGGCCTTGGCGAATTCTCTTTTTTATGTCAACGTGTCCCTCCTGAGTTCAGGACATCATATTTGCCAGGGTTAAGGATGGGGCATGAAGACAGAAATTAGTCTGATCCAGGGTGTAAACTCTGGAAGCAAGGTCTTCTGGAGAAGCACACCTGGATCATGGAATCAGCCCCTGGTGAATCAGCCCCACACCTCTCTGAGCATCTGTCTCCGCTTCTGCAAAATTAGATGATAAGGCCCTTCCCCGAGGGCTGTGGTGAGGAACCGTTCAATGGTGAAGCGCTGTTCAGACGTTGTGTTTACCGTCTGAGCGGAGAGAGGGAGCATGAACAGTAGGTCCTCTCTGCGGGGAAGAACCTGGTCAATCCGATGGAACGGTGACTGCGAAGGCCTTTGGTGAGCTGTAACCACGCACCCAAGCCAGGTGCCATAAAGAGTGTTAGTATTATCTGCAGAGAGGTTTAACCGAATCCCAGGGTAAAGGCTCCATCTGGGACCGTGGAGGCCCCAGGGATAAGTTGGCAGGGTGATGAGTAGGACTTGACTAGACAAAGAAGAGAAGGGGGACCAGGCATCAGGACCAAGGGAGGGGCTTGATCCATGGCAAAGAGGCAGGAAGGGAGGGGAGGAGTTGGGGCACAGGTGGGAGGGAGTGGGAAGAAGCAGGTTGGGAGGCTAGAGAGGGGGTCACGGGATGGAATATCCAGCCACGCAGAAGGGTGAGGTCAGGTTAGTCCTGGAGAAAAAGCCAGAATATCCAGAAAGCAGGAGTCATACCCACTCAGTCCTAGTAGGAAGGTTCGGTGAGGCCCAGCATCAAGCCTGGGGTGAGGGGACCTGGGGCAGCTGGTGGACTCAGGCTGGGCAGCAAAGCTTCCAGAATATCAGGGTGGATAAGGTTCTCAGAGCCCAACTGTGGTCAACACCCTCTTTTTCAAATACGGGAGCAGGTAGCAGAGTGGGGTCTCGAAGTGGGTGCAAAGGCTAAGTCTCCAGATTCCTACATCTGGAGCAAAGTTTCAGTCACATGGGGAGGCAGTCAGGAGCATGCACTCTGGACCACATGCCTGTCCTGACCTCCAGCCCCCTTATTGAATGTGTGTCCCTGGGCAAATCATGTGCTCTTCATCTGTCAACTGTGCCCTGAGTCACAATGCAGTGATTTCCTTACTGCAGAGCACAAGTGCCCACCACCACGTCTTCCCTGGGAATTCTTAGATGACAGAGAAAGCCTTTTGGAAGGATGACATCATAATCGTGGGAAACAAGACAGAATGCTATCTGTGGACCGAAAATGCTCGTAAGTCTTAGGAAGCAAGGAAGCCCATGAAATTGCAGCAGCAGGGAAATCAGAGCAGACGTCACTACAGTCCAGTGTCTGACCCCAGAGGCCTAAGTGATTCCTGTCCCAGAAATGCCAAGCGTAGTTCATGCTGAGAGCCAACAGAACAAAGGACAGGAAGGGGATGCTAGGGTTACAGCCTCTCTTAAAGAACTTTTCCGAAGAGCAAGTACAGTTCAACCCCTCTCACTTTCAATAGGCAGGCAGCCAGCGGCAGGCCAAATCCCAGTAAATGCTAAGGAAAGGAATGAGCCAGCGTCTGAGAGAGGAGCCCAGCTGAGGGAGATCCAGGCCTCCCAGCGACTTGGCATGGTGGCAGGGAGCCAGCAGGGAGGCCCAGGCAGTTCTGCCTCCGGTGAAGTCTACCACTATGTCCACCAAGGAGGAAAGCCCTTCTTTTGGCAGTTGCAGGAGTCCCCTGGCCAGATCCCTCTCCACAGCCCTACAGGGAGCTCCTAATGCTTAACCTCGTACACAGAACTCTCCCACAGGATGGGCTCATGATTTCACCATCATATTTAAGGGCAAACCTTTCAGAAAAATAGACCAAAGACTTCGCAGAAAGCCCTATGCAGTTCATTGTTTCATCAGTATCTTTTTTGTCTTTTGTAGTGATGGATATTAACTGAGTACCACCCAACTCAAGACTTGGTTTCCTGGGCTTCCTACCAGCTAGGTGTGGTCTGTGGCTGGTGTGAACCCAAATCATATATACAACTCTAAGTCTTGCCCTCCTCTTTCTCGTTCCTGTTGATCAGGATGTGGGTGTGATGGTGGGAGATGGAAGCCAAATGCTGTGGATGACAGAAGAGTAAGATCAAAGATACCCATGCTGTGAATCCATTAGCCCATGGCCACTTACGCTCAGACTGTTACACAAGACAAATAAATGCTGTCTCGTCTAAGCCACTCTTGCAGTCGGGTCCTTGTTACAGGAGATAGAACCTGCATCCTAACGCATATACTAATTTCACAGCATAGTCCTTCACCCTTAAATATGTATGGGCAACCAAGATCACCAAACATTAGCAGAAAACCAACAGCATAAAGAGAAAGACTAAGATAGGAACAAAGAAAAAGAGACTTTACAAAAAGAAACAGCTCAAATATAAGAAAACCCTAAAATAAATTATCATTAGTATCTTCAACAATAATTGACATTGTTTCATTTAGTAGAATGCAGTTCCTATGAAGAATCAGAGAATAATCAGAGAAAATAAAATAATTATTGAAATTTAAAACTATGACTCCTGAAAAAAAAATTTAGTGGATAAACCGAGTGATACAATGGGTATGGATGAAGACAGATTGGTGATCTAGACATTAAAACTAAGAAAATATCCCAGAATATAGAGTGAAACCTCAAAGAGAGAAAAAATAATGCCCATGGAGGATAGGTCCAGTAGCTTCAGTATCCATCAAATAGAGATCTAGAAGCAGAGACTAGACAACGACCAAGGGAGAGGGAGGGGTAGATATAGGCAAAGATATAACAAAAGAAATTATCCCTCAGTTAAAGAAAAACACATGGATTGTAACATTGAAAGAGCACACTAAATTAAGACAGAATTAGTGAAAAGGAAATTTAGACCCATTTTGTTAAAATTTCAGAACATTAAAGATAAAAAATAAAAAGCTTCCAGAGAGAATCAAAAATTACATCAGAATTTCTCATAAGTAACATAAGAGGCCCAGGACCATGGAGTGGTGCCTTCAAACATCTGGAGGACAGTGATTTTGAAATAAGAATTTTACCCCCTCAAACTTTGAAAGCAAAATAAATACTTTTTTATGTAAGAGTTCATTAAGTTTTTCACTCAGTCATCTATACTTTCTAGAAGAATAAACACACAAAAAAACTCTTAGAATTCTTTCTGTCAATCAAAAAAAATGATGGCATGGGATTCAAAGAAGAAGTAAAAGAAGCTATAAATTCTTTGTAGAAAAGTTGATTGGTTGACTTTTTCCTTGTAATAAAATTTCAGTCCTGTGGAATTCATACTAAGTAGATTCCCATGGAATATTATCTCCGCAAACATGTTGTTTATTAGTTTCAATTTTTAGAATTAAATTATAGACTATATCATTACAATGTAGCAGAGAATATAGATGTTATGAAACCTGACATTGTAAGAGTAATAATATGCAAGTAACAAACTTTTGAAGATGGATGGGGAAAGGAGGTGGAAAGAAGGGAATGTGCACAAATTTATTCTTGTTCATAGCAGGAAGTGAACAGTTGACAGATCAGGGAAGAGCAATTTAAGTCTATTATTTGAAGATGCTAAAGGCAACTATCATGTTTTTACAACTAAAAACATGTAATTTATCAAAGATGGTGAGATTGAGTGGAAGGAAGTTGGGGGAGATGGTAAATACAAAAAAAGAAAAAAAATCCCTCAGCTTTATGGCAGAATCAGTACTGGAAAGGAATGAGGATGGTTTCAAATTCTGGGGCCTGGAAGACAGTAGACTTTGAGGAAATTAACAATTTTAAAAGAAACGGACTCCATGACCCCACCACTACTGTATCTCATCAGGGCTGGTTGCCATGCAAATACACCTGTCTTGTGACTCCAGGCATCAGATGCCTCATGACTGAGGGGAGGCTCATTCATTCACTGACACATGTTTACGGGGAACTCATTTAAATAAGTAAATCTGAAGCCTGATTTGATTCATGACCTCAGCCTCCCACCACTGTGCTCTAACACCCGACCCTCTAACCACAATGAATTACCTGCCTTCTCACATGCTCAGTGTTTCCCTGGCATTGTCATGCCTTTGCCCACATTAGTCCCCTTTTCTGCTTGGTGAAATGCCATTTGTCCTTAGGAGCCCAGTGCACCATGGCTGAAGCCTACCTCTCTTCCCTCTCCCAACCTGTATTCGGAACCTGTTTCCATCATGGCATCTACGATATCTTATTACCTGTTTTTCTTAGTGTCTCTCTCCTTATAGGCTTTGTATTTTTCAAGAGAAAACTTCGTGTCTTTTTTTAAAATGGAACATAGCATACATACAATCGTGTACACATATCATATGTATACACATAGTATGAAGTGCATACAACTCAAATACTTTTGACATGTACACACCTATATAAAATGTATGTAACTAGTTCAAGATGTAGAACATTTCTAGCACCCCAGAAAGCTCTTGCCTGCCCCTTCCTAGTCAATAGCCACCTGCCCCACCGCAGCAAACCACAGTTCTGATTTCCATTACCATAAAATTAGTGTTGCCTGTTCTTGTACTTCAATTCAGTGGAATCGTAGTGAACAGTCTATAGTGTCTGAGTTCTATTATTTATTATGTCTGTGAGAGCCATCCGTATTTTTGTCTGTAGCAGTACTTTGTTCTCTTTTATTACTATGTCATAATTCTTGTGTAAACGTCCCACAGTTTATTTATCCATTCTATTTGTTTTAGCATTTGGGCCGCTTCCAGTCTTTTGCTGTCATGAATGAAGCTACTGTGAACATTCTTGTTTGTGCTTTTTGGAAGACATGTATGTGCATTTTTGTAGAATATGTTCTTAGGAGTGGAATTTTGGGGTCATAGGGTAGATGAGTGTTTAGCTTTGAAGATTTTTGCCAATCAAATGTCCAAATGGCTGCGTCTACTGTCCCACCAACAATGGACACAAAGTGTTCCAGTTGATCCACTTCTGTGCCAGCATTTGGTATAACTTTGTTTGGCTCATGTTAGCCATTCTGGTGAAAGTGTGATGGACTTAATTTATATTTTCCCAATAAGTAAAAGGTGTTGAGCACCTTTTCATATGCTTATTGACCATTTAGATAACATCTTTTTAAAAGTACTTATTCAAATCTTTTGCCATTTAAAAAAAATCTGATAAAACATACATAAAATTTGCCATCCTAACATGTTTTAGTTCAATGGTGTTAAGTATTTTCACACTGTTGTGCAATGTGAATGAATCTCCAAAACTATCTTCATGTGCATTAAATAACTCTTTATTCCCCTTTCCCTTCTCTTAGCCCCTGGAAACCACCATTCTTTCAGTCTGATGAATTTGACTATCATGTAATTGGAATCATATAGTATTTGTCTTTATGTGACTTGCTTATTTCACTTGGTATAATGCCCTCAAGGTTAACCCATGTTGTAGAATGTGTCTGAATTTTTTTTTCCATTTAAGGCTGGATAATATTCCATTGCATGTGTATACCACAGTTTGTTTATCTATCTATGAACATTTGGGTTGCTTTCACCTGTTAGCTGTTGGGAATAATGCTGCTATGATCATGGGTGTACAAATATCTCTTTGAGATTCTGGTTTTACTTCTTCATCAGAGTATATACCCATAAATGAATTTGCTGTATCATATGGCAATTCTATTATTAATTTTTTTTGAGAAATCACCATACTGTTTCCTATAGAGGCTTCACCATTTTGCATTCCCACCAACAGTATACAATAATTTCAATATCTCCAAATTTTCACCAACACTTATTTTCTGGGGTGTTTGTTTGTTTGTTTTGTAGTAGCCATCCTATTACATGTGAGGTGGTGTCTCATGGTTTTGATTTATATGTCCCTAATGAATAACAACGTGTTGAGCATCTTTTCATGTGCTTGTTGGCCATTTGTATATCTACTCTGGAGAAATGTCTATTCAAGTTCTTTGCTTGTTTTTAACCTGGTTGTTTGGTTTTTGTGTTAGAGTTGTAGTTCTTGATATATTCTGGATATTAACCCATTCTGGAGGTTGCCTTTTCCCTCTTTTGATTATATCATTTGATGCGCAATAGTTTTAAATTTTTATGAAATTCAGTTTATCTGATTTTACTGTGGTTGCCTGCTTTAGTGTCATATCTAAGAAATCACTGCTGAATCCAATATCATGAAGCTTTTCTTCTATGTTTTCTTCTAAGACTTTTATAGTTTTAGCTCTTATCCATTTTGAGTTAAGTATACCTAGAAGTTAATTGGGTTGTCTCCCTTTTTTAAAATTCATTTTTAAGAATACTTATATTCTTGATGAGTCCTTTGTCAAATATGTGTTGTAAATATCTTCTCCCAGTCTGTGATTTGTTCTTGGATTCTATTATTGGTACCTTCTGATAAGCAGACTTTTATTTTAATGAAACCCAATTTTTTTTATTCTTTCTTTTATGAGTATATGATTGTGCTTTTTATGAACTGGTAAAAGATCTTCACTGGATCCAAGTTCATGAAGCTATCATGTTCCTATAGTTTCTTCTATAAGCTTTATAATTTAACTTTTTGTATTCAGGTCAAACATCCATTTCACATTAATATTTGTGTATGATGTGAGGTAGGGGCCTCATTCATTTTTTTCTTATAGATATATAATTACTTCAGCACTATTTATTGAAAATATTATCATTTTCCCATCAAATGAAATAATACCTTAATCAACTTTGTAGTAAGGTCTATAATTTGTGTCTGTTTTCCTATTATTGGCATGACATTGAGAAGGTCCATGTAACGCTTGAAGACTGAGTGAATAAGTGGGATGAACTTCAAAGTGGTCATTATAGCTGCTGTACCATTGCTACTTCAGTTATATCCACCCTGCTTTGTGGGCAAGAGAGGTGGAGACCACACGTAATCCCTACTTTTGTCGTTGTTTACTTTGGGGATATATTGTACATCTCACCTAATCTCCCTGGTCATTTGTCCTTCCATCATTTATTCTATAGTGTGTGTGTGTATGTGTGTGTGTGTTATCTAGTGTGTTCTGTGTATTGCCCTTCACAGGAGACTGAAGAACCTTAACTGCCTAGGAAGCCTATAGACAGGTGTGCCTTTTGTACTACAGTCATTTGGGTAGAAAAAAATGCCATCAAAGGCACAGCAAGAGACCTGCTGGAAGCTGGGCACAGCAACAAATGTGGAGTGTAGATCTTTCGTGGACAACATTGATGAGAGACTGGCAGAATGTAAATGGCCAGGAGACAAGTGGCCTGACCCTGCCCAACCCTTATTTCAGGCTTTGTTCTTTCTTTTTTTCTTAAGCTCTTTCACCCACAGGTACTTCCTGGACCACTTAAGATAAGCCGGTGGAGTTAAGTTCAGATACTTGTCACGTTCTCAGGGGTGTCCAGAAGCTTCTTTGAATCTTTACTGGGACCAGGTGGATATAAATAAATGATGAGATAGGTAGATGTATAGATAACTAGATTTATAACAATCGATAACTTAGTAGATTAATGAACTACAAGTATCTGGGTTTCACCAGATCCTTGTTGAGTCAAGACTATAGTCCCTGATCTCAGTTCATTTTCAGACTCAATGAGAATAAGACTTAAACACTGTCAATACATTTCTAGGTGAAAGAAACAAACAAACAAAAAGCTTTTAACAAAGCCACCCATGTGATGGGAAGGAAGGCTTCTAGGAATGATGTTTGGTTACTTGACTTAAATCCAAGTCCTGTCTAAGAGGTTGGTGTGTGACCCCCATCTGCCTTGAGGGTATCTACTGCAGAGGTCATCTGATGGCCACAGCTCTACATTGCCGGCTTTGTGCTTTTGTGCTTCCATTTCCTCATCTGTAAAATGAGGATAATAATAGTCCCTGCCCAATAGTTAGCGTGTTAACACTAACAACAGCCCAACACATATTGAGTTCAGTTGTCCAGACTAGATACATGCATTGGTTTGGACCATCTTTGCCTGAGTTATCACAACCACAAATAGTCAGGGCTGCATCTGGGCTTCCGAGGGTCTAGCAGAGTGGAGTTCCGGCTGTATTGTTGCTTAGTCTTGACTGTGAAACGTGGTCCTGCTTTCCTCGGGAATGTTGTTGGAAGCTTTGTCCTCCTGAGGGATGTCAAGTCCACCTTGGCCCCTGAGCTCTCTAACAGGAAGACAAAAACCAGTCTCTTCAAACTTGCCTAGGACAGCCTAGCTTTCTCTTTGCTATGAATAGAATTTACTTTTCAGCCAGTATGTAGAAATTCCAAGCCCTGGCTGGGTCTTAGGATTGAGAGGGAGGGGAAGAGGGGAAAGTAGGAATTCAGAAACCGCAGTCACCCCAGGGAAGTGATTTGGGAGCCTCCCAAACAGTGAATAATCCACCACTCATTGTTGGTGGGGAAAACATTTATCAAGAAACCCAGTTCTGAGCAGGGTCACGCCGAGTGATTTGCACA
Organism: Vespertilio murinus; assembly: GCA_963924515.1. NCBI lineage: Eukaryota > Metazoa > Chordata > Mammalia > Chiroptera > Vespertilionidae > Vespertilio > Vespertilio murinus. The sequence continues at coordinate 28,981,374 of OZ004706.1, forward strand.
TGGGAGGAGGCTTTGGTGCAAGTGCAGAGGGATGTAATTAACTGGGAAGACTTCCTGGAGGAGCTGGGGTGCTGGGAAGAAAGGCAGAATCCATCTGGGCCATTCCGACCAAGGTCAGCACTCTTGGGGGTTTTCTAGACAGTGACCTGCGCTCGGGTTTGCATCATACCTCTGCCCTCTCTTGTATTATCTGAAGCAATTAGCCTCACCTCTTTGAGCCTCCATCTTCTCATCTGCATAAAGGGGATATGTGAATGTTTAGTATAGTTTGGGCACATGGTAGATGGTCATTTAAGTATTTTTAAAATATTTTCAGTATTTGACTCAGTGCCAGGCACTGAAAATACGGAGATAAATAAGTCATAGTCTCTGCCCAGTGGAGAGGGAGACAAGTTTCCCGGGAAGACGCTGATGATGATTAACCCACAGACCTGACCCACAGCAGATATCTCAGGCTTGTCAGGGAAGCAGCACTATTTGATCTATTGCGTTAGTGGGCAACTTATTCCTAATACATGCAATCCATCAGACCGTAGGTAGTGCCTATTTTCCATGAGTGAATCCAGGCCAGAGGATGTGAGGCGCTGGTCACCTCAGAAGCCTGATCCAGCCCCGCAGCACACTGCTGGCCACCCCACGGGGGCAGATTGTGCCTTCCACTGTACAGACTGGAGCAAAAGTAGGTCTACAGTTCATATAGAAAACAATGCAATAATTAATAATAATCCTATATAATAAAAGGCTAATATGCAAGTCGACCAAACTGCAGAACTACCAGTGGAATAACTGGTCATTGTGATGCACACTGACCATCAGGGGGAAGATGCTCAATGCAGGAGCTTCCCCCAGCCCGCAGGTCCCAGGCCAGCCAAGGCAGGTGCCAGTGGGGGGCCCCCTGGTCACCCCGCTGGTCACCCCACAGAGGGAGATGAGAGGCAGCAGGGGCAGGGTCAGCCAGCTAATGGGAAATGCCACTACCCCCCAATCACCCCACTGGTCACCTCCCTCTGCGGGAGACAACTGGCAGCAGTGGGGGGGGAGGGGGTGTCAGTGATCGGGCAGTGCCAAGCCAGCCAAGGTGGGTGCCAGGGTGCCCCCCACCCGTTGCCCCACTGGTTTCCCCACAGATCAGCCCTGATAGCCGGCCAGGCCTAGGAACCCTACTCATGCACAAATTTCATGCACCGGGCCTCTAGTAATACAAGAATTAACTCTGTTTCAGGTATTCATAACTCTAAACCTACTTTTGCCTCACCCTGTATAAAGGATCAATACCGCCAATATCAAAAAAAGTTTGCATAAACAGATAAGAAAAATATAATTCATTAGAAACATAAACAAATTCTTCTTATAAAATAATCCCCTGAAGGAAATAGTTAATAAATTTATGCAAAGTTCTAAGCCACCCTGGGGATCAAGAAATACAGATTTTTTTTAAACAGAAGAGGCCATTGTGGTCGGCAGGAAAATGACCCTCAAAGAGGTCCACGTTCTAATCCCTGAAATCTGTAAATATGTCCTGCCTTTCATGGCAAAGGTGACTCTGTGATTAAATTAAGGATCTGGAGATGGGGAGATCATCCTGGATTATCCAGGAGGGCCCAACATAAGCACAAGAGTTTTTACAAGTGAAAGAGGAAGGCAGGGCAGTCCGAGTTAGCGTCATTCATTATGGGAAGGATGCAGCAAGCCTTTGTTGGCCTTAAAGCTGGGGAGGGCCACGAGCCAAGGAATGCAGGTGACCCCTAGAAGTTGGAAAAGGTGAGGAAATGGATTTCCCCCTAGAGCCTCCGGAAAGAAAAATGATCATACCTTATTTTTAGTCCAGTGAGATCCATTTCAGATTTCTGGCCTCTAGAACTGTGATAAATTGTGTTGTTTTAGCCACTAAGTCTATGACAATTTGTTCCAGCAGCAATAGGAAAATAGTACAATGATTGCATATTAGTAAATATTAAAGACATTGGTTGTATTCCCAGTAGAAAAAAATCAGAGAAACAGTCCTCACACACATTTGGCATGTAAATTGGTGCTTTGAGGGGAGCCATTTGTCAGTACCTATCAAAAGTCCAAGATGCATTCCCTTCTTGGAATTTATCCTGTGGATATATTCATGTGAGTATGCAGAGGATGTTCTTTGTAGTGTTTCTTGGAATAGAAAAAGCTGAAAACAACCTTCATGGGCTTCAATACAGGACTGGCTGAATTTTAATATAGCCCCAAGTGGAATACTAGCTGCCCCCAGAAAGAGTAAGGTGAACACTATATTTTCTTAATTTACATAAAGTTAAGAATTTACAAAAAATATAGTGTACACATATTCATGTGTACACTATATTTTCTTCATTTACATAAAATCCAGCATACGCACATATTTATATATATGCCTTAGGATGTTGGAAAGAGCATATTAAATTAACTCTAGGTTCTCTGAAGAAGGACATATGAGGAGCAAGAGGCTGCCACCCACCTTAGCTTGCATAATCAAGGCCTGGGATAATGCCACCAGGATGGACTCCCCAACATTAGCCGGGTTCCCCATTTCTCCTGTCCAGCAGCCAGAGCGAGGTTAGAACATAACTTAAAAGGCCTTCTTTGCTGTTAGGCCCCTAGCTACCTGGAGATACAGCCATGTCCCTGGGACCAAGCCAGTGCTCCCGTAGAACAGAGAGCCACCGATGGCAGTGCCCACAGACTAGAATGTCCTGTGTCATAGTGGGCATTGATTCCTTGGGGGCAGGAATTAAACCCCAGCGAGAGGTTGAGAGACACAGGACAGTCTAGCTCTGCCACTATTACTATAAAATTTTTAGAAAAAATCACATCATCCTTCTGGGCCTGTTTCTCCATCTGTCAAGTAAGTGTATTGGCCTAGATCTGTGGTCGGCAAACCGCTCTGCTGACTAATGAGTTTGCCGACCACTGTCATATACTACCCTTTATCTCTTTGCCCACGATATGCCACAATTGCCTAATCCTCGCAGTTTCCAACTACACGGTAACATTTAATCTAGTCCAGTGGTCGGCAAACTCATTAGTCAACAGAGCGGCAAATCACTGGCCTAGGTCACCAATCTCTAAGAATCCATTAGGAGACAGTATGATATAAGTTCTCCTAACAAAGATGGAACGTGTTTATCAGATACCCCAAGTCAGCACTTGCGCCTGGTTTGGGCCTCAAAGTAAAACCTGGTTGTAAGGGTAACCATTTGTCCCAGCTAGCCTGGGACAGGCCTGGCTTATTCCTGTTGCTCCTCCCCAGTCATTAGTAATGCCTCTTTCACTCTCAGATGTGCTCTAGTTTGGATGATATCTTGCATGGCCCCTGATGAAGTGAGGTTTCCCTGCCACACCACAGTGGCCCTGCGGCGGGAGGCTGCCCTCCCTGCCCAAGTCAGGGGAGGACTGTGACTGCTCAGAGAATAGCTTTTGCCAACTCGTGACCTTCCAACTGACAAAAATCAATCACTTCGTTTGTGGGAGGGACCTCATTTGAAGACGGTGATTTCATACATTCCCTGTCCCTGTACCAAGAGAAATAACCAAAGGGTTATTTTCAAGCAAGCCTTTGCTTCCTGCAGGGAACTGAGATAGTTCTTTATCTCTGGCTTATAAGAACTCCATAATGAATCCATCTCTCCTTTCTCCTTGGCTGCCGGGAAGCTCAGATATAATTGTATGGCTGAACTCTAGAGACACTGTGAGCCCTTATGCTTGATATACCACAGTCTTCTTCCCATCCCTCCAATCCAACTTCCTGCCTTATTTACATGTTCCTTTGTTCTGATCTGTTATTCTTATTTAAAGTTGGTTTTTTTATTTCCAGTTTATCATTCTTTTATACAATTTTATAAAATTTTACTATAGTTCTCTAGAGTTCTTTGTAGACCCAAGATGGAAAGGACACTCAAAAGGGGCAAATTCATAGTGTGCAATTTTTAGCTAATAGATCAAGCCACCTGCTCCACCATGTCCCTGTGTCTGAAGTCCTGCCATCTGTGAGACAATTCTTGGAGTCTCTCAGACTTGCTGACTTTCTGAGTGCCCTGTGAAAGCACAAAGAGCAAACTCCTCAAGTCTGCACCAGAAAATACTGGTGAAAAACAGGGCAAGGGCGTGAAAGGAGCCCGAGGTCAGGATGCTGGGGGCAGAGCATGCTTACAGGAGAAGGAGGAAGGCCAAGGAGACACTGGTCACTCCCCCAGGCCCTCACCCAGGGGATGGACCAGGGATGGACACCTGTGGCTGGGTGGGTGGGGAACCTGGTTCAGGTGTCAGCCCTGCCTCTTAGGAACATGGGACCTGAGCTGCCTCCTCCCCTCCGTGGTCCTCAGTTCCCTCCACCGGAAAGAAAGGCGGGCTGAGAGGGAGCCCACAGTGGCTTCCAGCTTTGAAATGCTGACCGTGCTGCTGGGAAGCAGGGCCTGAGATGCCCTTGGAGCCCACGAAGCCTAGACTGCCCGACTTCCGGCTGGCCCTGGGAGGGTGCACCCACCCAGAATAACTTTGCCCTTTGGCTTGGCAAGCGCCCCCTTCTGGGGCACTTTCTTTAAAAGCTACAAAGGCTGTGTCAGACCGTGAGCTCCCACAGCAAGGGCAGTGGCTTTGGCTTCTCCGCGAAATGCAGGCTGCAGAGGTGGGTTAGCAAAGGTGCAAAAGCCATGAGGGATGCCCCTCCTGGACACCAGGGCCAGACAGAATAAAGCCTGAGGACCTTTGGAAAGCTCGTCCCTGAATACCCACCACCACTTCTTCCTGCACCAACCAGCCTTTGTCCCGTGGCATCCACGTCCATTACCATATTGGACCCTCTGCAGGCCCGAGGCATAGCTGAGGCAGGAATTGTCATCCATTCCCTAGGTTAGAAAGCTGATTCTCAGGGAGTTAAAACCCTCTAGGAGGCACTCCCAGAGCAGAAGAGAGCCCAGGCCTCTTGACCCTCGCAGGCCTGATGCCCCACACGGCCCCAGCCCCAGAAGCACAGCTGGCGCTTGAGTCACCCAACAACAGCGAATGGGGGTGAGGGATGGGTGGGCAGGGCCTGGCCGTTCAGAGCCAGGGGGGCGTGGGTTCTGCTTGATTCTCCCTGGTTAACCTTCTAGGGATCTCACTGGGCTTCACAGTCGGAGATGCCCAGGCTGTGGACGAGTCGCAGTAACCCTCTCTTCTCTTGTGTGTGTCTATTTCCCTGTGTGTGTGTGTGTTTGCCACGTAGAAGCGCGTGAATCCCCTCCACGGCTCTGGATCTCCCACACGGGACTCAAGGGGAGAAGAGGCTGGACGGAGCCACCCGCGGCATCCAGCGCGGCTCCCCTCCGCCGGGACCAGGGATGACTGGGCCGCGCACACAGCCGTCTCCAGCCCTCGGCACCTCACATAGCACACAGGGGACTCCTGGGGGCCCAGTTGCCACCGCCAACTGAGACCACACGATGGCAGCACTGACGCCCCTCGTGACGTTTCCACGACAGACACTCAGGCAGAAGGTGCTGGCGCATTTTCTGTCTGCAAAGTAGAGGGCCATGCCTCACCCACGTGAATAGTTCGAGCCCCAAGGACTCGCTCTGAGTCCACTCTCAGCCAGTGACACTTGCAAAAAAAAAAAAACACTCCGGACACCATCTTGGGCTTGGCTTCCTCCGCTCCTGACCAATGTGGCCAACGCCGGACGTCTCCCTGGGACACTTGGAGTCTCCATAAATGCAGCCTGCCCTGACCCTCCCCGAGTAGCACCGGAAGTCTCTGTGGAGGTCATGGATCCTGAACAAAGTGTCAAGGGCACCAAGAAGGCTGAGGGAAGTCCCCGGAAGCGGCTGACGAAAGGAGAGGCTGTCCAGGCCAGCGTTGCGGCCAGCGCCCCGTTCCCAGGGGGCGGCACAGCCGCCGCCCCGGAGGGCCCCCTCCAAGAGCTCCTAGCCCCGCAGCCCTTCCCAGGCCCCTCGCCGGTTCTTAGGGAAGGCTCTCAGGAGAAACCGGGCCAGCAGCAGAAGCCCCCCACGAGGTCCACCATCGAAGCCTCTGTCCACGTCTCCCAGCTTCCGCAGCACCCTCTGACACCAGCATTCATGTCGCCTGGCAAACCGGAGCACCTCCTGGAGGGGTCCACGTGGCAGCTGGTCGACCCCATGAGACCCGGACCCTCGAGCTCCTTCATCACCTCCGTGCTCCCTCCTCAGAGCCAGCTCCTCGCTCCCCACGCTTCCATCCTCTCCCCCGAAGACCTGTCGGGCATCCCCAAAGTCCTACTGCCCCGTCCCTCCCAGGTTCCCTTGAAGCAGCCCACGGAAGAGGCCCCCAAGAAGGAGAGGAAACCCCAGAAGCCGGGCAAGTACATCTGCCAGTACTGCAGCCGGCCGTGCGCCAAGCCCAGCGTGCTCCAGAAACACATCCGCTCGCACACCGGCGAGCGGCCCTACCCCTGCGGCCCCTGCGGCTTCTCCTTCAAGACCAAGAGCAACCTCTACAAGCACAGGAAGTCCCATGCCCACCGCATCAAAGCCGGCCTGGCCTCGGGAGCGGGCGGCGAGCTGTACCCGCCGGGGCTGGAGATGGAGAGGATCCCGGGGGAAGAGTTCGAGGAGCCCACCGAGGGCGAAAGCACCGATTCGGAGGAGGAAACCACGGGCACCGGGTCGGCTCACCCCGCAGAGCTCTCCCCCAGGCCCAAGCACCCGCTCCTGTCCAGAGGCCTGTACAGTTCCGGGAGCCAGGGCTCCGGGAGCCAGGGCTCCAGCCACGAGCGCGGCTCCTTGTCCCAGTCCAGCTCAGCCCCGTCCCTCGAGGACCCCGCTCCCTTCGCAGAACCCTCCTCCTCCTCCTCCGAGCACCCCCTGAGCCATAAGCCCGAGGACACCCACACCATCAAGCAGAAGCTGGCTCTCCGGCTGAGCGAGAGGAAAAAGGTGATCGACGAGCAGGCGTTCCTGAGCCCCGGCAGCAAGGGCAGCACCGAGTCCGGCTACTTCTCCCGCTCGGAGAGCGCCGAGCAGCAGGCCAGCCCGCCCAACACCAACGCCAGGTCCTACGCCGAGATTATCCTGGGCAAGTGCGGGCGCATCGGCCAGCGGACCGCCATGCTGACCGCCACCTCCACCACCCAGCCGCTCCTGCCCCTGGCCGCCGAAGACAAGCCCAGCCTGGGGCCTCTGTCCGTGCCCCGGACGCAGGTCATCGAGCACATCACCAAGCTCATCACCATCAACGAGGCCGTGGTGGACACCAGCGAGATAGACAGCGTGAAGCCCCGCAGGAGCTCGCTGTCCCGGCGCAGCAGCATGGAGTCGCCCAAGTCCAGCCTCTACCGGGAGCCCCTGCCCGCCCACGGCGGCGAGAAAGCGAAGCCTGAACCTTCGTCGCTGATGAGCCTCCAGCACCCGCCCAGCACCGCTCCCCCTGTGCCTCTGCTGAGAAGCCACTCAATGCCTTCGGCCGCCTGCACCCTCGGTACCCCCCACCACCCGTTCCGCGGTAGCTACTCCTTCGACGACCACGTCGCCACCCCAGAAGCCCTGAGCCGCAGCAGCCAAGGGTTCACCTCCCACCCCCGGATGCTCAAGCGCCAGCCGGCCATCGAGCTACCTTTGGGGGGGGAGTATTCCGAGGAGGCCGGGCCAAGTAGCAAGGACACAGCAGCCCCCAAACCCGCCGACGAGCCGGAACCCAAGGAGAGCGAACTCACCAAAAAGACCAAGAAGGGCTTGAAAACGAAGGGGGTGACCTACGAATGTAACGTGTGCGGTGCTCGGTACAAGAAGAAGGACAACTACGAGGCCCATAAGAAGTACTACTGCTCGGAGCTTCAGATCCCGAAGCCGGCTGTCTCCGCAGGTGCTCACGCGTCTCTGGAAGCCGAGAAGAGTCCGGCCGAGCAGGAGCCCTGGTCCCAGGTGATGCATTATAAACTGGGGGCCACCTTGGAGCTCACGCCGCTGAGGAAGAGGAGGAAAGAGAAGAGCCTTGGGGACGAGGAGGAGCCGCCCGCCTTTGAGTCGACCAAAGGTCAGTTTGGCAGCCCCAGGCCATCCGATGCGGCTCGGAACCTTCCCCCGGAGGCCACCAAGCCACCAGCAGAACCAAGTCAGTCAGCGCCCTCCCTGGAGGGGACCTCCGGCTTCCAGCCAAGGACTCCCAAGCCCGGGTCTGGTTCCGAATCAGGAAAGGAGAGGAGGACGACGTCCAAAGAAATTTCTGTCATCCAGCACACCAGCTCCTTTGAGAAGTCAGACTCTCTGGAGCAACCCGGTGGCTTGGAAGGGGAAGACAAGTCTTCGGCCCCAGCCCCATTCTCATCGCCCCCGCCCACCCCGCACGGACGCCCAGCTCACTCCCTGCAGCCCAAGCTGGTCCGCCAGCCCAACATCCAGGTTCCTGAGATCCTGGTGACCGAAGAGCCCGACCGGCAGGACACGGAGCCCGAGCCGCCCCCGAAGGAGCCCGAGAAGACCGAGGAGTTCCAGTGGCCCCAGCGCAGCCAGACCCTTGCCCAGCTCCCCGCGGAGAAGCTGCCACCCAAGAAGAAGAGACTTCGCCTGGCGCAGATGGCCCAGTCGTCGGGGGAATCCAGCTTCGAGTCCTCCTTGCCTCTGTCCCGCAGCCCGAGCCAGGAGAGCAGTGTCTCTGTGAGTGGGTCTAGCCACTCCGCCTCCTTTGAGAGGGACGACCACGGGAAAGCCGAGGCCCCCAGGCTGTCATCCGACACACGCTCCAAACCCTTGGGCACGCACATGCTGACCGTCCCCAGCCACCACGCCCACGCCCGAGAGATGCGCAGGTCGGCCTCAGAGCAGAGTCCCGACGTTTCCCATTCGGCCCACATGACTGAGAGGCGAAGCAAATCATTTGACTGTGGCAGCTTGTCCTTGGCAGGCCCTTCTGCCCCGGCCCCAGTGGCTCCAGCTGCCCCCGCAGCCCCCGCAGTCCCAGCGGCCCCTCCAGAGAGAAGGAAATGCTTTCTGGTGAGACAGGCCTCCCTGAGCAGGTTTCCAGAAACAGAGCTGGAGGCCACCCCCATGGGAAGACAGGAGAGTGAGGAGCCAAAGCCCTCATCCAGTAAAACTGTGGCCAAAAGCTCACTGCCCCAGGTTTCCTCAGCGGCCACCTCACACTCTGGGCACCCGGGAGGCAAAGGCCAGGTGCAGGACAGACCCCCACTGGGGCCCACTCCGCCCTTCACAGAAGCACTGCAGGTGCTCCACCACCCCATTGCCCAGCTGCCCCTGCATGAGAAACCATGTCTGCCCCCGCCCGTCTCCCTTTTCTCCTTCCAGCACCTCTTGCCGCACGAGCCAGGACAGTCTTCAGAATTCTTCTCCTCCCAGTCCATGTCCAGCCTCCTCTCCTCACCGTACTCCATGCCCCCAATCCCTCCCTCCTTATTTCAAGCCCCGCCATTTCCTCTCCAACCTACTGTTTTGCATCCAAGCCAACTTCACCTCCCCCAGCTCATGCCTCCCCCTACCAACATCCCCTTCCGGCAGCCCCCTTCCTTTCTCCCCATGCCATACCCGTCCTCCTCAGCACTCTCTTCTGGGTTTTTCCTACCTTTCCAATCTCAGTTTGCCCTTCAGCTCCCTGGCGATGTGGAAAGTCATCTGCCACAGATTAAAACCAGCCTGGCCCCACTGGCAACAGGAACAGCTGGCCTCTCCTCCAGCACAGAGTATGGCAGTAACATCCAGCTGCCCCCCCTGCCTCCCCCATCCAGCTCCTCAGTGCCCATATCGGCCCCTCCGTTGGCCCTGCCTGCCTGTCCAGATAACATGGTGTCCCTGGTTGTACCCGTCCGAATTCAGACCAACATGCCATCCTATGGGAGTGCCATGTACACCACCCTCTCCCAGATCCTGGTCACCCAGTCCCAAAGCAGCTCAACAAGTATAGCTCTTCCTAAGTTTGAGGAGCCCTCATGTAAAGGGACGACAGTGGGTGGGGCAGATATGTATGAGGTCAGGCCTGGGTCAGCTGGGATAAGTGAAGAGCAGAGCAGAGGTTTCCAGACTCCATACCTGAGAGTGCCTGCGACATTACCTGAAAGAAAAGGCACTTCCCTGTCATCAGAGAGTGTCTTGAGCCTGGAGGGGAGTTCATCGACAGTGGGGGGAAGCAAACGTGTCCTTTCACCAGCTGGCAGCCTTGAACTTACCATGGAAACCCAGCAGCAAAAACGGGTGAAGGAAGAGGAGGCTTCCAAGGCAGATGAAAAACTGGAACTGCTAAAACCATGCAGTGTGGTGCCTACCAGCACTGAGGATGGCAAGAGGCCAGAGAAATCCCCCATGGGCAGCCAGGGCCAGGTCAGGAGGGAGCTAGAATTGCTGTCCAGCTTGCCCACAGATCCATCTGACCCAAAGGAAATTACTCCCCTTCCTCACCCTACACTGGCACATGTGACAGCTCCAGGCTCAGAGGCTCTGAAGGAATATGTGCAACCATCTGGTAAACACCACCGAAGAGGATTGCCCACCCTGAGTGTGAAGAAAGAAGATTCCAGGGATCAATCTGACCTCCCTTCACTGGCACCTCCCAGCTCACTTCCTCTGTCAGAAACATCCCCCAAACCAGCCAAGTCTCAAGAAGGTACGGACTCAAAGAAGGTACTGCAGTTCCCCAGCCTCCACACGACCACTAATGTCAGTTGGTGCTATTTAAACTACATTAAGCCAAATCACATCCAGCATGCAGATAGGAGGTCCTCTGTTTACGCTGGTTGGTGCATAAGTTTGTACAACCCCAACCTACCAGGGGTTTCCACTAAAGCTGCTTTGTCCCTCCTGAGGTCTAAGCAGAAGGTGAGCAAAGAGACATACACCATGGCCATAGCTCCGCATCCTGAGACAGGAAGACTCGTGCCATCCAGCTCCCACAAGCCCCGCATGGCAGAGGTAAGTTCAATCTTATCTTTTTTCTCCCTGATTTTTAAAAACCTTTGATGAGCTTTTAAAGCCACATTTTCTTCAGGTCCCATTTGCAAAGCTAGTGCCAGATGAGTGGGTAGATTTCTTCTCTGTCAGCTGGGTCTGGTCACCTTACCAGGAAACATTTATTGGATTCCTTTGTCAGTGTGTCCTTCATGCAATCAGAATAGATACATTTCAGTAAAGTAAACTTTAGAGTGATTCTGCTTTCCCATTAGCTGCTATTGTAAAATCAAAAACACATCTCAGCCAGGAAAAAAACAATTCTCCAAAAGACTGTTTGGAAAACTTGACTGATGGAAATGCCTACAACAATTATAGAACTTTATGTCAATCCATTGTATGTTTTTCCCGCCCTGTTAGTCTTCTCCTGCTTTTCTTATACTCTATATCTGCTGTTTATGTTCTCTGGCACAACTTGAAATAGTCTTATTTCCAGAGAGTCTAGAATTTGACACAACTCCTAAAACAGTCTTTTCTCTAGGATAGCAGCTAAAGCTGGGATGCAGTGTCCCTCTTTACCAATAGATGGCAATGCCAATTAGAGCTTGACCCATCTACACTGTATGGTAGCACCTAGCCCCACTAAGGGTGAATATTTACTCTTCCATTGCCTCTGACCTGAGGTTGCATCGGGAAATATGTAAAATGAATGAATCCCTGCAAGCTCAGTAAGTTTGACATTTGATAGATGACACATTCAGACCCTGACACACCATGATGTGTTATGCTGACTTGGCATTTGTAAAATAACAATTGGTCTCCTGATTGAGCAGCCTCACTGTGCTAGACACTGTGCTTGCCCTTGAATCCACTCAATGCTCATCTCCACCTCTGAGATAGCAGGACAATCTCTATTCTACAGATGAGGGAACTGAGAATCAGAGGATAAGAGAGGGCAAGGTCACATGACAAATATTTGGCAAGCCTAGAATTTGAACTCAGATCTGTCTGACTCCAGAAAGTTTACTTTACTTTTTTCAATTATTTGAGGAAAGAAAACCTTAAAGTGTGTCCTCAGATCAGGTTCTTTAGCCAAATTAGGCAGAAATCTACTAAACTAAATTCATATTATAGACAAATGAACAAAATCATGTTCTATAACTTTCCTATATTCATACTCTCCTCTTTATCCTTGAGTAAATTTTGTGCATTCAGTTTGTTTTTAGCTCAGCTGGATATTCTCACAGAACTGTTTCCCAAATTTATTCTCTAAATGCCCATGTCAGTCTACAGACATCCCTAAATGAGATTTCTACTTTTGCAATAAACATCATTACTGACTTGCTCTCCAGTGTCTTTTAATAGCTACATGCACTCCCCAGATGCTGTTGTAATTATGTTCACACTTATAACTACTTGTGCACTCAGGTACTGTGCTAAACTTTACTTTTATCCTCACAACTACCTTGTAAGTTAGGGTTCTCTATGGCCATTTTATGGATGAGGAGGCAAAGCACAGAGAAGTTAGGCAATTTTCACAAGGCCCCAGAGTTAACGGCAGAGCCTGGGTTCAAAACTAGATCTCATTCCAAAGCCCTCTCAAATGACTCTCTGTTTTAATGACTGGATAGTAAAAGGCCATTCAATAAAAGGAAGAGTTAATTTGGCTTAATTGGGTTGGGCAGTCATCCAGATTGAAATTTGAAATTCTTAAAAATGAGATGAACCCTGCAAAAAAAATTTTGGAATATTTCACTTGGCTCGCTGGCATCTTTCCTGCCAGCATGCAGTGGCACTCAGATTCCCTGGTTCTTAGCCAACTGCCTTTCTGCTCAGCCCATCACATGCTGTTGGGGCAGGTGTGGTGGCTGGCATGGGGACTGCAATTCTTATATTTTCCCAGCACTGGGACATACAGTTGCTTCTCCCACTGGCTATAAGCAGTGGAATTTCTTCATGACAGTGGCATGAAGTAGCATGAGAATCTCATTCCCGACACCGCAGGCTCCAGCTGCCAGCCCAGCATCACGGCTCCCTACTCAACCCCTACTGCTATCCAGGGGGTTCTAAACGATATATTCTCTTTTGACAAGGGCTTGGAAAGCCTGGCTATCCGTTTGTGGAATAAGCCACAGGGTCCCATGAAGCACATTTTCGCCATGTACCACATTACTACAAAATTGAGTTCATTTCATCAATAACACCATTTATCAGTATATAAATGCTTCCCCCCTTTGCAGAAATTAATAATTTAATATGAAATGATAATAGCATTTACCTCAGAAACAAATGACAGGCACACCTTCTTCAGGTGGCTCACCCGGGTTTCATAAGCAGAACTGGGGTGCTCTGAGTCAGTCCCAGGTCAGATATGAACTGAGGAAACCCAGATGTCAAAGGGAGTATGTGTGAGCAGGAGAGAGTGTCCATGTTGGTCATGTAGCCCTGAACCAATTGATTGTGACTTTGGCACTGGAGAAAAACAGCTCTTTTCTAATGGAATTGCCCGGTCTCGCCTACTTAATAAAAGTGTTGTGTGAGATAAAAATATAAATAAAAATATGTCCTCATCCAGCCAGCTCTCGCCACTAAGGCTTGTGGAAGAGAACAGCTTCCCTCGATGAACAGCCCAGAGCCTGTCCACCCTCAGGTGCATGCCCGTCAGTGCCCACACAGCCTCTCTGAGCCCAGCTCTGGGACGTCCTGTTGGTCAGGGCCTTCGGGAAACCTGTGTTCTGCTCCCAGAGGTGCCCTTCACCTGCTGGGTAACCTTGACTGTCTGATCTGTAAAAGAGAATTAAACTAGTTCAGTGGTTGGCACGCAGCTCGAAAGGCACATGCGGCTCTTTGTCCCCTTGAGTGTGCCTCTTCCACAAAATACCATGGCCTGGGCGAGATTTTGAAAAAGTGGCCTTAGAAGAAGTTTAAGTTTAAAAAGTTTGGCTCTCAAAAGAAATTTCAATCATTGTACTGTTGATATTTGGCTCTGTTGACTAGTGAGTTTGCCGACCACTGCCCTAGTTAATCTCCACAGACAGAGTCTTCATTTACAGAGTCTTCATTTATTAGTTCAGCATTCCTTGTGTGCCCTCCCTGAGAGGCAGGCCCTGTTTCGGGTGCTGGCCTGACCGAGGGGGCCAAGATGAGCACCTGTCCCCAGCAGCTCCCTGGCCAGGGTAAAAGGAAGAGTGAATTGGTCTTTCCCGTGGAAAAGACCTGGCCAGTGTCCTCGTTGTGACACCAACTGACCCCATGGCCTTGAATAAGGGACGCCACCTCTCTGGGGCCAGCTTCCTTCTTTCTGTAAAGTGGGCTTAGGGCACCTCTTTCACGGGGCAGAGTGGAGAGTAAGCCAGCCCCGACTGAGTGTAAGCACGCAATGCGGCTGAAGGCATTGTTCCCTTATTACCATGTAACCGGCAATGGTTTTGTCCCTCCTGCGGTGGGCCAGGTTCGGCTCCCTTCGCTGGTTTCCCTGGAAGGCCAGAAAGATGTAGCTAGAGTGGAGAAGGAAGAGGAGACGCGAGGGAAGCCCGAGGAGGATGCTCCCGCCTCCAAGAGAGGGGAGCCAGCGCGGGTCAAAATCTTCGAAGGAGGGTAAGAAGCGCGTTTGGTTTGCAATGTCTGCTCCCTATGGAGTCAGAGGTCACGCCCGGCTGGCCGGAGGGCTGGGGTGGGCCCACCTGGGATCCGAGATGGTGAATGTCTCAGACGCAGGACCGTGCCCCAGGTTTCCTGGGGTTCCAGCCGTGCCTCCCAGCAGATGCCACCACTGTGGGATGTGCAGGCCGCCTCTGTTTGGGAGCATCAGCTGCTTGGGGGGCGAGGGGAGGGGGGTAGACACTGGGTGTTGCAGGCTGGTGGGCCTGAGTCTTCCTCCAGCCCCTCATGTTGGTGCTGGAGGGTTCTCAGTCCTGCACTGGGGTTGATAGTGCGTCTCCCAGGTCTGCTCAGACTGCCTTTTTGGTATGTGTTCCCAAAAAGTCACTTCTGTCTGTCCAAGCAGCCATCCCAGTATGCACGTGCCACCTGTTTACACCAGCCTCTGTGCCGAGTGGCCAGGGTGTAAATAGTGGACGAGGGCTCATCGGTTGGTAAATATTTAGCACCTCATCCCTGGATTTCACCTTGGCATTTTGTCTTTGGGAACCTAACGATGTAAACATCTCAGAACTCACAGTGGGCTCTGAAGGTGTGCCTTGTCTCAGAGTCGCTTTGTGGGCGTTCTGTGCGAGCTGTGTTCTGTGTGGCCACGTGTTTGCTCCCTGGGACATGGGTGTCTGTAAGCGGGTCCCGTGGTGTCTGTCTCAGGGTCCTGTGTCTGTGTCCCCAGTGTTCTCAATGCAGCCCTCGTTCCTCCCAGTCCTGAAGGAAAACTACCTCCCAAGGACAGCAGCGCCCACCAGCACACGCTGTCACCGGGGCCTGCAGTTCTCCAGCACCTGTAGGTGCCTAACTCACAAAGTCAGAGTGGGAAGTGCGGGTCCCCATGGGGCACCCTCCCGCGACCCTGACCAGCAGGGAGTGTCCAGAGAAGGGGTGTTTGGAAATGAGACTTGGGCAGTTGGGTTGTCCCAGTGACGGGGAGGGGGGTCAGGGATGGCAAACACCCTGAAATGGCAGGGGCACCTCCCGATGGGGGAGAAAAGTCCTAGAGTTCTAACAGCGGCTCAACTGAGAACCACTAGACCAAATGGCTTTGAACTCTGACTGGTCCTCTTTCCAAGGGAAGACCAGTTTCCTTCCTGCTATTTGGTTAGAGCGCCCCCGTGTGTCTCCGTGTCCTCACAGCATTGGGTCCTTGGAAGGCCGCGTAGGAATTCGTCCCTCGGTGCACCTGGACTTGCCTTCTTCCCTCTGTCCTTGGGGCCCAGGGCGGCTGGTGAGCGTGAAGAGCTTTACCTCTTCCCTGAGAGGCAATAGCCTCCAAAATCCCGGTTCCCAGGGGGCTCCCTGCTGCCTTGTCCCTCAAGGAGCCTGAGCTCTGGGAGGGCAGCTGGCAGGAGCCTCTCCCACCGCAGTTGGTTCATAGCTCCAGCTATGGGCTGAAGTCTCGGCCACAAAGTCTGCCTTCAGCTGAAAGGTGAAAGGTTACACCTGGGTGCCCTCTCCCCTTCCTGCAGCCAGGGCATCGGTCCGCACTCCTCCCCACCCACCCTAGCCCCACCGTCCCATCCAGGCTGTCAGTCCCAGCTGCTCCGTTTCAGAGCCTCCTCTCTTTCCAGGTCATCCGTACCCCAGAGCAACTCTCCCACTTACCTGTGTCCCACCCGTCTCCTCCCGCTGTTTCCTCCTCTGCAGAAGGGGGTAGTCACATACTTTGTAGATGGTCAGAGGATGCTATGCGACCCGTGTAAAGGGCTCAAGGAATTTTATATTATTATATCCGTCTCTCCTGTCTCCCTCCAGGTTAATCTCATTCTGTTCTGTCACCTGTGAAAAATATCCTTACTCTCTCAACTGAGTATATCCAATTTGAGCGCTTTGGGGGATTAGGTGGTGTCGCCGGTCAGAGCCTCTTCTCCTGCAACCCAGCTGTCCTCTCCGAGTCCCACTGTGCCTCCCACCGCCACTGCATCCATGGTTCTCTTGGGGCTGGTATGACCCCAGGGGTATTGGGGATGTGGGGTGAGCGTGTTTGGGGTTATCACATAATGGGAGCACTTCTGGCATCTCGTGGACAACCATCCATATAGCCAACCCCAGAACCACTGTCCCGTCCCAGTGTCACAGGTGTCCCCATCCCAAAACACCAAGTGAATCCTTTAGGCACACCCATGAACTCCCAAGGTTTTGCCTCAGACTCATTTATTCCTTTTTGTCTCTTTCATCGTTCCTTCCTTCCTTTCTTTCTTTCTTTCTTCCTTTCTTTCTTTCTTTCTTTCTTTCTTTCTTTCTTTCTTTCTTTCTTTCTTTCTTTCCTTTTTCTTCTTTCTTTTTTAACACAGCAAGCATTTGCATTGCATTCCAGCACATTTGACAAGGGTGTGCAGGGGGTTCTGCTCCTAAGAGTCACTGCGGGGAGGGCAGGGGGAAGGGGGCCTGAGAGAGGAAGAGGCAGGTGGAGACCTGTGTACAGGCTCCTAAAGCTTCCCTCCCTCAGCTTCTGCTCCAGGCCAGGGGCCAGAGCAGCCCAGGGCCCCTCCTGCCTCAGAGGCAGCAGGAAGCGCAGGCCTGCTGTGTGCTGGGGAACCAGACAGACGTGAGAGACAGCGTTGACGACCCCAGTGGGTGTAACATACAGCTGCAACTTCTTTTTACTCAACAATGTTTCTGAGGTGTATCCCTGTTGATCCGTAGAGATGTATGATGTCGATCCATGGAGATATAATTCATAGCGATGAGATACAAAAGTGGACGCTGCATGAGCCCAACGTTGACGAGTCTTTTTATCGCTAGTCAGCTACTCACTAGTCACCTTATTCTTCTCCTTGACTTCCAATCCAGGAATTGATTAATTAAGGAGGAGCTATTTATTCAGTGCTTTATGGGTGCTCTGTGCCAAAAGATATCGCAAGCCTAGGCGGTAAGCTGCGATTCTGCCCTCCTGGTGCAGGGGACCAGTACAAGTCTCCATGCTGAGGTGTGGACTGCCAGTGTTGAGATGCTTACAGCAGGAGGGGACCCACCTGGGGCAGAAGTAGTCAGAGAGAGCTAGGCCTGGAAGGCTGGGTGAGCTGGGGACAGGTAGAGAGGAAAGGTAGGTTGGTTGGCACTGGGTGTAATGGGGACTCATATACCTGGTCATTTGGACTGATTTCTGCTGGCCTTGAGTGTTCTCTCTTGTCAATGTCATTCATCATTGCCCAAGGACACTAAATCTGGGTCTCCAGCTAGGACCTCACTCCTGAACCATAGACCCTTGCTTCTCCTGCCTCCTGGGTATCTTTGCCTGGGAGATTCAGGGCACCAAACTCAGCATATGACAACCTCGCCCTCCCGTTGCCACCAACAGCGACTTCTTCCACATCTAGATCTCAGACGATGCACCCCGCTCTTCATACTCAAAACCTTAGTGTCATCTTGGATGCTTTCTTCTCCCCTGTCTTTCCCCTTCCTATTAGTCCTCAAATTTTGTTGTCTACACGAGGTGGTCTGTGATTCAGATATAGTTTCTCTTCATTCCCTATGCTGTGGCTCTGGTCTCCCTCTATCCGAGTCCCATGTTGATGCCACTGAGTATCTTTGATTGTGGTTCTGCCTGTGCCCTGCCTCTGCTCCAGGGTCTCTGTGGCCGCCTCACCTACAGCATCCAGTAAGAGCTCAGCCTACTCTTCCAGGCCCACCTCTGACCCACCCCTGTGTGCCTGCTGGGGCTGCCCATTGCCAAACCCTATTCAGCCTTCAAAGGGCAGTACTCAACCCTCTCCCCTAGCTAGCCTCCCAGGTCCCCCCACTCCCCTAGTTTTAATAATATTGGTGATAGAATCCATTCCTGTCTTCCCCTGATCCCCTCCTGACTTGGATCCAAGGGCCATGCTCCGTGCACACCGTGTATGATTCCTCTTTATTGGCTTAATATCCTGGTGCACACACCCATCTCATTCCCCCGTCGCTTCCACACCTGGACAAAGCCTCCATTTCCCAAACAGCCTCTGGGAGGCCCCATCAGGAATGTGCTGGCTTTCTCGCCTTTGCCTTGGTCATTATAGAAGGGCTCCTTTGTCAGGGAATGTTGTTTTCACATAGACAAAGTTATATTGTTCACTGAGGGCGGTGCCTATATTGTCCTAACTCAAGTTCACTTGTTGCAAGGGAAGATGGGAGCTCAGCCCAAAGGGCTGGTGTGGAAGAGAAACTTGATGGAAACTACCTGGATTCCAACAGTAGTCATCCAAGCTTAGCTGGGGGTAGGAGAGGGGAAGAGAGACATAGACCAGGCCAGCGGGGGGGCGGGGGGGTACTCAGAAAGGAGGCCATGGGCAGGTGCAGGGAAGGACTGCGTTTAGAGTGGCAGCCCAGCCTCAACTTAGAATTGGAAAGCAGGGCAACGGAACTGAAGCCCTACAGTGGGCTAGGCCAGGGGGGTGGGATAGGGTGACTCCTGGGCATGGGGTTGCCTAGGACGGCCCCCAAGCCCTTCAGGCCTTAGCAGAAAGATTCCATGCCAGATCCTGCCAACTTCATGACTCAGGTGCTGAGCTGAGGGAAGACCATCCTGTCGGAGGGTGTGGACACCATCCCTTCTCAGGCACCCCAACACACCCCAACACCTCACTCCAGCCACTGCCTCCCTGCTGACCACTCCACTCGGCATGTTCAAA
The DNA here is from genome assembly GCA_963924515.1 of Vespertilio murinus. Lineage (NCBI taxonomy): Eukaryota > Metazoa > Chordata > Mammalia > Chiroptera > Vespertilionidae > Vespertilio > Vespertilio murinus. The sequence continues at coordinate 29,000,494 of OZ004706.1, forward strand.
CTTAAACTATCCCACCTTTAGAACACAGCACCTATATCACTGCCTTTTCTTCTTCCCTTGAAAGGAATTCTGAAGGAGTTTACTGTACTCACTCACCTCCGTGTCTTTCCTCCTACCCTCTCTCAGACGATTCCAGGTTAACCTTGTGCTCCTCACCCTCAGAAACTACTCTTATCAGTGTCAGCAGTGACCCCCACCCTGCAGAATTTCCAGGTCACTGCTCACATCTGCTCATCTTGACCTGTTGGCAGCACAGGACACAGTTGACCCCTGCCCCCTCCTCATTGCCCTTTGTCCACTTGGTTTTCACGGTGGCATCTTTCTTGACCTCCTCTTCCTTTGCTGGTGGCACTTTCTCATGTCTTGGGTGATTCCACCTCATCTCCTCATCTCTAAACATTAGGGTCCTCGGGGCTCAGCACCTTCTCGGTCTAATTTCACTTCCAAGGGGACTCTTCATACCATCTATAGGCAGATGACTACAACTCATGTATCCACTGAACTTCTCCTCAGAGCTTTGCTGAAGAACCATGTGACTCATTGGGCTCTTGGGACATTTGTTGAAGAAATTATTTTAAGAGTTTTAATTGTGTATTGCTCCACTTGAAGGAGTATATATATACACCTAGGTATGTGCTCTGATAGTGAATGGAACCTGCAACCTTTTGGTATAAAGGGCAATGCTCCAACCAACTGGGCCACCCAGTCTCTGTCCTAAGAGACTGGCTGTGGAGGGAAGATGGGGGCAGAGGGGTGGAGCTGGAAGGAGTGTGAGGTCGAGTAGGTGAGTGTTTAAACCAAGAGCTCCTCTTGTGTGTGCACATGCTGCTGGCAGTGGTTCATAGCAGGGCAGATGATAACACTGCTGGAGAGACAGAGGGCTCAGAGGGCGGAGCAGAGTCACAGAGCATATGGAAGGGGGTGGGGCCAAACCAGTGAAGAGAAGGGCAGTTCTCCTATAGGAACAGGATGAAAGAAAAATGCTGCTTATGATGCAAGCAGAATTGATGGTTTGCAGGTGGGAGGCAAGGGGGTACTCAGCCCTAATCCAGACTTCAACCTACCTATGGCGCTAGGCCTTCAGCAGCAATAGATCTGTGAGTGGCTATTTTGCAAACAAAAGCAGGAAATTTCTGTTCTTGGTAAAGTTATTCCTTTGTACAGACTATCCCCCCAAATAAAAATGTCCAGTGTCAAATAGTCTAGTTAGGTTGACACTGCTGACCTAGCATCTTTCTCCTGGGTGCTCAAAGGACTTCCCAGGGAACACCCACCCCAAACATTAGAGGAAGCTGGTTGTGTCACTAAGAAACCCAAGTCACTGACAGAAGAAAAAAATAAAAAGACAATGTGAAAAGCGAAATGGGAAAGAGAGAAGACATATTGATCGCGGGGCAGACTGAGTGTCTGAGTAGCTGGGACCAGAGTCCCGGGAGCCCGAGGACTGTCAGGGAAGACCTAAATGCATCCCATTAAAATTTAAAGGAGGATCCATTTCTTCACCAGGCGCTGCCTCCCCTTCCTGTAGGTGGTCTCAGGCAGCAGGAGCTCAACACTGAGAGGAGGGAGTGCAGGAAGTGGAGTTCCCACCCCACACATGGCGGCCCGAGAGGGCGGAGCACACAGCAGACAGGGTGTCCTCTGGGCCTGGCAGCGTGTGCCTGAGTCCCACCTTCCATTCTGCCCTGGAGTTATGCGGCACCCAGAAGGAATCTGGCTTCTCCCCGTCTCTCCTGTAGGAGAAGCAGCCTCTTAGGAAGCTCTCTCTCTCTCTCAGTTTTTATTTTTATAAAAATTACACATGTGCAGAGTTTGAGGATGCAAATCTTTCCACAACCTTTGGTATGGAAAACAGCAACACTTTTTCTCCTCCTGCATTTCTTCCTCCCCACACCAGAAACCTCCCCTTTCATCTCTTCTGGGCTCACCTTGCCGCCTCCACATCTCTAAGTGATGTGCCTGGGTCTCGGCTTTTCAGCTTTAGGCATTGACAAGCCACACAAAAGCCTTTCCACCCTCCACATCCCTTGTCCCTTCTTCTCGCCCTCTCATTAGAGTGTGCAAGTCACAGCTAAGCTACATCATGAACTGCAGTCACTCTTTCTATCCTGTACAACTTTTCTATTTTCACTCTGGATACTAATTGTGTGTGTGTGTGTGTGTGTGTGTGTGTGTGTGTGTGTGTGTTTTCTTGGAAAATTTAGTTTGTAAAGATTGTCCCTCAAAGAGAAATATCAGGTGTTAACAGTCTAGTTAGATGGACTCTCTGTACTGGCCTAGCATCTTTCTCCGAGTACTCAAAGGACTTACCAAATCTAAGTGAAGTCGGGACACTTCAGTGAAGCTAGTTTTCTTAACTCCACTCGGTTTTCTCTGCATCTATTACTGATTTGGACCCCAAGTCCTCACCTCACCAGCACCTCCCTCAGGCATTCAGAAGCATCGGCTGCTCTGTGAATCCCATCTTGCTGACCCACAGTCCCTCCCTCAGCAGTCAATGCTCCAGGCTGCACAGACCTTGGCCTGGCACACAGCTGCCCTCGCGGTCTTCCTGCACCTCACCCTGGAGATGCCCTTGCCTTGTCTGTTGGGTCTCCTTTTTCTGGAAAGGATGTCCTCCCCTCCATCAGCTTATTCCTCATTTTCACAAAGACCCGCCACCACTCCCTTTCCCCCCATCAGTGTGTTCTTTCTGAAAAAGGTCCAGGAGAGGTTAGTTTTCTGGCACTTCCCGTGACTGACAATGCCGGGAAGGTCTTCACTGTCGCCGTGGATTGAAGTGTAGAATTCGGGTTGGGAATGACTTTTCGTAGGTTTGGAAGGCATTGCGCCCTTGACCTTGATCCATTCTCATTCCCATTCCATTGCAGGCTCGGGTGGAGGCTGTAAGCCAGGGGGGTCTTTGATGGCCGTGTGGACAGCAGTTTAGAAGGGAGCGAGGTGGGCGTTAGTTCCAATTCCATAATGGTAGAAACACAAGCAAAGAAGAAAAATGGCACGTGGGTTGTTGCGCAGATGGAGGGTCCGACTGAGGTTGAGCCTGAGCCCATTGGAGTTTATTGGCCGCAGATCACAGCAAACACACCTTTGCCGTCTTTGGGCGTTGTTTGAAGTGGGGCCGCCTCCAGGGAGGGATGGGGTGTGAGCACGAAGCTGGAGACTTGGGCAAGCAGCGTTTCCTCGATCGCTTGGAGGAAGTGGGGAAGGAGTTGGCCTTGGAGTTGGAGGCCTGACTCTGCCATTACTACGCCTGAGATCTGGGCTCTTCCCAAACCTCAGCTTCTCATCCGCCGTGGGGTTGGGTGAACCCTCTCTGACGTGACGTGCAGGATCTTTCCCGCTCCCATCAGCAATGAGCTGTGTCAGCTCCGCACTCAGCACTGGAGATGCTCTCCGGAGACTGGAGACCTTCAGTAGGAAGGCCGGGGCGAGGCGGCCGCGGAGCTGCTGCCAGCCCCTCTCTCTCCCTGAGGAGAAGCTGGCCTTTCCTGAGGATCAGAGAACCCAACCCAAGCTCACGGGCAGGGGCCCGCCTTGGGCAGGGGCCTTTGATGGGGTGCCCAGCCCAGAAGAGACGTCTCGGGGGAGAACTGGGGAGGATTTCCTTTTGGAGCACAGGGTTGGGTATTGGGTATTGACTGGTCTGAACACACAGGTGAGGGGGTGAGATGCACAATTTATTCTAAAATGGCCTCACAGTTTAGAATAAGGAGCAAGTGGCTTTCTCCTCAGGGTCTGGAGGAGGGGTGCAAGCAGGGGTCTGTTCCCCCCAAGCATCAGCAGCTCCTTGCTGCCCAAGGGTGAAGGCCCAGCCCAGGTGGCCTTCCAGCTACCACATCCTGGGCTTGCCAGGCCCGGCGCCCTCCGTCCTGCTCCTTGGGGCCCCTGGGTGCCGTTCTTCTCTCCGGAGGTGCAGGTGCCTCTCGGGACCCTGGTGAATGTCCAATAGTACCAGGCACATGGAAACAGCTTGGCACATCCATCCCCCCCATTACCGGTCGGAGGGAATGAGTGGCATTGCTCACTGCCTGCCCTCCACAGGGAGCACCTCGCTCAGGTCAGCAGGAGAGCCAGACCTGGGTTCAAATCCTGGCTCTGCTACAGATTAGAACATCACTTAACCTCTCTGTGGCTCAGTCTTCTGATCTGGACAATGAGAATAACAGTACCTAGGTATCAAAGTTGTTGAGAATGAAAGAAAACCAACTTCGTGTGTCAGTACCTGGCACAGTGCCTGGCTCCTAGTAAAGTGACCTCTTATTCGGCCATGACTGATCCATATCTACTTGTATGATCGCCTCTGCGAGGAAAGGGAACACTCCTGGCACCTCCCCTCAGCGAGCGCTCTGCAGACGGGCGCTGACTGGGAAGCCAGGCCCTCTGTGTGGGTCTGCCAGAGTGGCCGGCTGCTCTTAGGTAGATTATGTAACTGCTGTGTGCCTCTGTTTCCTCATCTGTGAGATGGAGACGATAACAGTAATTGCATCTCAAAGGGTTTTCATGAGGACAAACTGAGATGCTGCGTGTAAAAAACGTACAATGCTTGGCACATAATAATCACTCAGTAAAAGTCTACTGTGGCTGTTACTATGAAAGAGTCCCTAAAAATCATCGATCCAAACGCCTCACTTTGCTAATGGGGACACTGGTCCAGAGAGGTATTAACACAGCATGTTAACCACAGAAGCCACCTCTTGACACCTACACAAAACATGCCAACAGGAGGAAGGGAGGAAGGGCTGTGTGCGAGATGTGGGGTTGCGGGGAGGGTTGGGGGGGGGCGCATGCATGTGGTCAGCCCCATGGGAGTCCTTTGGCTTAAGAGGTAACACGGCGTGGACTGTTTGGGTGCCTCGGTTTGAGGAGGGCCGTCTCACACACACGGTGGACCAGGCATGAGGAGTTGAGCCTGACAGGCAAGGGAGCTTGGCCATGGCCTTGGCTGGAAGAAACACATTGAGGGGTTCAGGGGGGATGGGATGTGGCATTGACAATTTGCTCTTAAACAGTTTCAGGGGGGAAAAATAATTTTTCCCTATATGTTCAATTTTGCTGTGTCTGTGATCATTGCAAAATAAAAACTAAAAAACAGAGAGAGAACCAGTTTGGCTCGGAAGAAAGGAGACCAGGGAGGCCAGGAACCAAGGGAGGAGTTTAAGAGGCACAGATGCTGTCCGGGCCAAGAGAGGAAGCTAAGGCATCAGGCGAAGGAAGGAGCGGGGCCTGAACTCCAAGCAGGATTTGGGGTCTATGCAGTGGACCGGTGTCATCTGTCACCAGGGGTGGCCTGCAGACCACAGGATGGCCCAGCTGGAGGGAGAGTTGGGGGAGGTGTGTCCTGGAAGAGCAGCCAGCAGAGGACAGATTGGGCTGGAGCGGAGCAGCAGGGCTGTTGTGCCAGGCAGGCAGGCTCCCAGGAACATGGTGGCAGCAGACAGCACCCAGAACAGGAGCCAACATGAGCCTCAGGCGGCCCGGGAGAAGCCAGGCTGTGAACGAGGCCTCGTGACCTGCTGGTGCGTACGGCTGGCAGGCGGGGGCCAGAAGGCGGCCAGCCAGGGGCTGAGCGGGGCTTCTGGGAGCTGGAGCCAGGAGCAGGCAGGGCATCTCCCCAGGGAAGGTGGCAAGGAGTGGAGGCAGCTGGCAGGGGCCGGGCGGGCCGAGGAGGCTTGTCCACAGGCCGTGCTGTTCAGCCGGGGCCAGGGAGGAAGGCGCGGTTGCCCGGTGGGGGCCAGGTTGGGTGCGGGCTGGCTCAGAAGGAAGGGGTCACCCCCTAGCAAAGAGGCGGAGGCCAGTTCCCACAGACTCTCAGGGCTCCAGCAGACCCAGCAGCGGGGCTGCCTCAGATCCGTCTCTCGGAAGTTTCTGCGACTGCTTAGCTTGCAAGCTGGGGGCCAGGCTCAGAGCCATGACTTCCTGAGGTTCGTAACCCGCTGGTGGTGGCGCTCTGTGGACTCTGGGTTTTCACCATCACCGAGGGTGGTGAAGCCCTTCCGAGGGGGAGGGCTGGGGGTGTGCCTCCTCCTTCTGGCCAGCGGTGGGGAGGCGGGGGGGGGGGGAGGGGGAGACGGAGGCTGGAATAGGTTGAGCAGAGGCCCAGAAGCTCCCACGGAGCCTGGAAGGGGCATCAGTGCCATGGACTCCCCCAGCGTGTTTTCGGGGTCTGGTGCTGAAAAGAGTGACCATGGACGTCCCCATCCTGGTCCAGGCTCTCTTCCTTCCCCTGTTTAGGGGCTAATGCCTTTCATCTGCCCCATCCTCCTGAAGGACCCAAAGGTTAAGGTCGGGGCAGGGGCTGTTGTGAAGGTAAAGGGGGGCTCTGTCTGGGGTCCAGCAGAACAGGACAGCATACTCCCTCAGGCCTCACCAAAGGGGGCGCCCTCCCCTCTCTTCCTGGGGCCTCCTGCCCACAAGCCAGGGAGGCCCTCCCAGCTGGGGCGCACTCAGAAGCAGCAAGCTGGGCTGCCCGGGCTCCCTGGGTTCAGGTGGGCTCTGGCAGGAGAAGCCCAGCCTCCTCATCTTTCTCTCCATGGATGAGGATGAGACAGATGTTCGGATGGGGCTCCAGCGCTGGGTCTCCACAGAAGGCCCCGAGTGAGGAGGCAGGGGATTCAGCAGGCTCCCAGGGACCTGGGCAGGCTCTCAACACTCCCGCTAACCAGGGGCCGGGGTCCGGAGGACAGGCTCTCTCCTCTTGAAAAGTGATCCTGTGCAGGCACGCACCGTGCTTCCAATGCTGAGTCATCCTTCTGGAAATTCCTCGTGTCTCCCTCTGTCCCTGGACTCCCAGGCACTTGGCTGCTAATCCCCCACCCTCACCCCCACCCCCACAACACCCCCACCCTCCCAAACCCCAGCCTGCCTCACAGGTTCTCTGTGTCTGCAGCTCTCTGGGTGACAGCTGCCCACAGGCTGGGATGCAAATCATCGGGGTGATTTCGGCGGCGCCCGGATAAATGCTCCTTATTTCAATGTCAGATTCCATTTCAATGTGTAAGAATAATGTAGCCTCCACAGGAGCTGCGACTTCCTGACTGTGAGTCCTCAGGAGGAGGCTGCGTTGGGGCGGGAACTCAGGTGCTCAGGCCCTGTTCCATCGGGCACCTCCCCCAACACACACACACACCCCTTGTGTGCCCTCCAGCCCCCTTCTGTAGTAACTGCAGCTGTAAGCTGTGCCAAGGTACAGACTAGATACAGCCGTGGGCAAACTACGGCCCACGGGCCGGATTCGAAACGTTCGGCTGTTCTATCCGGCCCTCGGAGCCGAAAGAGCGGAGGGTTCTCTTGCTCTCCCCTCCGCTCCTTCACCAGCAGCCCAAGATGAGAGTGCCAGCACGGTCAGGTTACTTTTGTTCCGGCCCTCCGGTCCAGTTTAAGAACCCATTGTGGCCCTCGAGTCAAAAAGTTTGCCCACCCCTGGACTAGAAGCTAAGCGGCTCTTAGCCACTGGCCCCAGGCATGGATCGGCACCTGGTGCATACACGCATTTCTCAGCTGTGATGACAGACAGCCCTGGCCAGCATCCCCTCTGGCTGCTGCGCACACAGCCCCAGAGGGCGTTCCCGGAGCCCAGCTCTAACCGGGCACCTTCCCCTTCCCCCACCCGGCAGGACACCCGCTAGACCTTTGTGCCGGCATCTGAGGCTTGCTTTCCTAAGTCCCTCAACCTGACCTTCAGCCTCAACTCCTGCTATTCACCATAGAGAACTGTGCCAAAGCTTCTGCAACTACTTCCTGGGAAAAGGTTAAGGCAGGCGCCACAGAGAAGGCACTCTGTCTGTTCTCTCTAACTCTGTCTATGTCTCTGTCTCTGTCTCTGTCTCTCTCTCTCTCTCTCTTTTCAATATCTGTCACTCACCCTTGAGACCAAGGTGAGCACATTGGTTTTGTATTTCTGACCTTGGCCCAGCCCACTGTCCATGATATAGAGGCTTCTCCCCCTTCTACGCGCACTACGCCCCCCCCCCCCGCCAAGTTGGGGCACCGCCAGCGTCTCTCCGAGTCCTTTCTCTGTGTGTGCGTCTCCACCTGGGAGGACTGTGTGATATAAGCCTTCTCTGGAGGAAGAAATGACAGCTGCAGTCGGTGGCCTGCCTCTGAGTTGGGCTTGAGCCTAAAGCAAAGCCCAAACATGGCAGAAGTCAGGGTGGCTGTGGCCAGTGTGGGAGGGACCTCATGGTGCCCACTACACCACTGGAGTGAAGGAAAGGGGGGCTCCGAGGACGCCATCGTGACTGGATGTTGGAGGGGAGGGGTGTCATGGACCCGCCGAGCAGGGCCATTGGGGGTGTCCAGGTGGCTGAATCTACAGTGCAAAGAGGAGAACAAGCCAGTCTCCCTTCTTTCTTCTGTAGCGGGGAAGGGAGCCCACCTCAGACCGCTGTGGTAGCGAGCTGGGGCCAGGAAGCCTGCTACGTGAGGGTGGAGTGCTCCACGAAGGGTGCTCTCCATAAGACAGAGTCATTTCTCCCCCACCCTCCTCCATGGCCTTCAGTTCCTCCCCTCGAACACGACGTAGTGCTTTGCCCTAAATCAGGGGAAGGGCTACCTCCAACTCACGCACATCTGACAATTAAGCTAAAGTTGTCAACCTGTGCTCCCACCGTCACCTGAGGACTGGGCACCTGAACTGGCCGGTCAGGGACTGCAGGGGGAGAAAGAGTGGTTTAGCCAGCAGTTACCAACTGGTGGTCTGAGGGCCACTGGGGGTCCATGAGGCCCGAAAGGTTGGCGACCGCTGGTGCAGACAACTTGAGAGGCATCGGATGCCAAAAACAGGATCCACCTGTACCCATAGACAGTGGTCCATGTGTGAATGCATGTGCGTGAGTGTGTGTGCATTTGTGAGCATCGGTATGTGGGGTGTGAGTGTGTGTGTCACTGTGTGAGTGAGGTGAATGAATGAGGTGAGTATGTGAGTACATGAGTGTGTGAGTGTGAATATATATGAGTGCATGTCAGCGTGAGTGTGAGTGAGTGTGGTACATGAGTATGTGTGAGCTAGTGTGGGCCTAAGAGTGAGAATGGGAGGTAGTATGTGTATGTGAACATGTATGTGTATAGATCAGGGTGGGAAGGCAGCATGTGAGTATGTGCATGTATGTGTGTCTGAGTTTGAGTATGTGAATTTGTGTGTCTGAGTGGAGCATGGGGAAGCGGTGTGTGTATGTGAGTGTGTGCATCTTAGTGTGAGCATGGGGAGGCAGTGTGTGAGTATGTGTGTGTGTGAGTGTGGGGAGACAGTGTGTGAGTATGTGAGTGTGTGTGAGTGTGGGGAGGCAGTGTGTGAGTATGTGAGTGTGTGTGTGTGTGTATGGGGAGGCAGTGTGTGAGTATGTGAGTGTGTGGGGGGGGCAGTGTGTGAGAATGTGAGTGTGTATGTGAGTGTGGGGAGGCAGTGTGTGAGTATGTGAGTGTGTGTGTGTGAGTGTGGGGAGGCAGTGTGTGAGTATGTGAGTGTGTGTGAGTGTGGGGAGGCAGTGTGTGAGTATGTGAGTGTGTGTGTGTGAGTGTGGGGAGGCAGTGTGTATGTGTGTGTGAGCGTGGGGAGGCAGTGTGTGAGTATGTGAGTGTGTGTGTGAGCGTGGGGAGGCAGTGTGTGAGTATGTGAGTCTGTGTGATGGTGATCACTGTGTCCTGCCTGCCAGCTCCCCCTGAGCCCCTCTTCAAGCTCAGACTGTGATGTCCCCCAGGGTCAGCTGATGGCCCCGGAGGAGCAGGATGGGCCCCCTCTTCCTCAATCTCCCAGCACCTCACATACACTGCCCTCTGTGTCTGCCCCCCACGCTTAGCTTCATGCCTCATGGCAGGGGCGTGTTGTAGGGGGCGAGTGAGGCGCAGGCCTCTTGCTGGAACTCAGGCAGGAGGCAGGCTCCTGGGCTGAGAGGCCACGCCTCCCTCTGGCAGCCGCACTGGGACCTCCAGGCCTCAGGAGTCGAGAGCGCTCCTGGAATTACTCCGGGATCCCATCCCCGGCCCTTCCGCCATCACAGCCTTCCCGCCCGCCACTCCGGAGACTTGCACGTCTGTAGCTTAGAAAGGAAGGCATTTGGGTGAGGACAGTATGAGAGAGCCTCGCGGGTTTCCTTCCAAGTGGACGTAGAGCATTCTGATTCGGGTCCAACAGCGCTGGTGGCCCTGAGGCCCCGGCGGCTCCTGAAGGGGGTTAGCAACTCCCACCCATACGGTCCGGGGAGGCCAGCCTGGGGGGGCATGCAGGGCTCCCGGCTCCCACATTGCGAGGACAGAGAAATGATGGCCGTCCCTCGTCCTCCCTCACCGAGCGTCTGGGCGGCTTCCTGGCAGACGCAGCACCGCCGTCGGGGGGAGGTGGACGGCAGGTCAGAACCCAGTTCCATCTCTCTCTGGCTGTGGAGCCTCGGCGGCTCTGAGGGGTTCTTCCTTGTGACTGGGGTACAGTTCCGGCCAACACTGAGCCATCGGACGTGGTAGCTGCCAGAGCCGTGGCTGTCACCTTATTTTTCACTCTCTTTGTGTCGCCGGTGGCCCGGAGTGGCCGTTCTTGGTGGGCAGAAGCTGGTGCCCAGCTGGCTCTGGAGCAGAGGTCCCTCTGCGGACCCTGGCCTCACCTCCTGGCAGGAAGCACCAGGGTCTGCTGGCTCTGGGAGGGGCGGAGGGGCCGCCCCCAGCCTGAGGGGCATGGCAGGCGCAGGGGTCCATGCTGGATCCCCAGGGTGCCTGGTCCCCACGGCCCAGATGTTAGCTGGGGCTCTGCGTCCTCCCCTCCCGGTGGCAGCGGCGGCACCGGGCTCGGTGCAGCTCGGAGGCGCGCGCATCTTCCAAGGTGGGGACCGCCTCTTCTCCTCCTTTTGCTTCTTTTACCATGACGCCTGTTGCTCATAGGTACAAATCAAACGAAGAGTATGTGTATGTGCGAGGCCGCGGCCGAGGGAAATATGTTTGTGAGGAGTGTGGAATTCGCTGCAAGAAGCCCAGCATGCTGAAGAAACACATCCGCACCCACACTGACGTCCGGCCCTATGTGTGCAAGCACTGTCACTTTGCTTTTAAAACCAAAGGTAAGAGACAGTCAGTCAGCTGGGGCGCCACAGCACAGAGCTCAGGGGCCCAGCCCTCTCTCTGCCTGGGCCTGGGCGCACCCCCACTTCCTGGGCTCCCCGATGGCAGAGCAGCTGGCTCCAGACCGACCCCCTACCCCCCAGCCTGTCCTCTCGGATCCCACACGCCCCGCACCTGGCACTCCCCTCCGCCTGGCGGCCCTCCCGCACCCACCCTCCTGGTTCGGGTGGGCTCTCATCACCCACCCCTTCCTCTGCATGTGTCCTCAGCCCTTTATCCACCCACCTGACCAACTCCAGCATCCACACCGGTCACGGCCACGCTTGCATTTGGAAACCCATTCCACTCGGAGCCACTGAATACACTCGAGGTCACTTCTCGTGCCAGACGCCGCCCCTGCCTCCGCCCGCCTCTGCCTCCGCACTCAGACCCAGCCCCGCTCCGCCCAGCCCCTCTGCAGCTCTGGGCACAGGGCCCGGCCTCCCCAGCCAGACTGGCAGCCCTGCCACCAGGCCGGGCCACACTCCACAGCAGAGCCGCGCAGGCCCGGGCAGGCACCTGTGGAAGGAAGGAGGGCTGGCTGTTGAGGGCAGGATCCACAGCTGAGTGAGGGCAGGTGATGGCGGTGGCCGCGGCGGCCGCAGGCCCTGGTGCGGACAGACGAGGGGGCTGCGTCCCTGACCCGGCTTTCTGCTCCCCGCCCCGTTGGCTGTTCCTGCCGGACAGGCAGGGACTCTGCGCTTGCTCATTGCTTCCCGGGGGCTGAGCAGGCAGGCAGGGGGCGCCAGGAGAAAGGCCTGGGTGGCTTCAGCCTCGCGTGCTTTGCAGGTTCTGGGGTCAGGGTGTGGGCACGAGGATCCCGCTTTCCCCTTCCCGCCGGCCCCACTGGAGCCACCCACCATTCAGTGGGGGAGACTCTGTTCTTTGCCAGGTGTCGACCTTCCTTCCGTTGGTAAAGCTGCTCCCAGCGAGAGGCTGGGCTGCGGCTCCGAGGGCTCCGCAGCCTCCCTCACCTCCCCCTCCTCGTGCAGCCCTCAGGTCTCTGTGCTGGTCAGGGGCAGCTTATCACACAGCTGGTCAGGGCCTCCTCTCTACAGGTGCCCGTCTCTGGTCTCTAACCCATAAACCAACCCCCCTCCTCTGGCCTCTCGCCATCATCTTCCGTGGAGCTCAATCAAGCTTTCCCGCCAAGGTTTTGGTTTGGATAGAGGTGGTCCCCTTCCTTGTCCTCACCCTCTTCTCCGTAGGTGTCTTATAAAGAGCGCCGGAAGGGTCCCCCAGGGCAGCCCTGCCCCCGCCCCCTGTGCATCCAGCCCGGAGCCTGCCTGGCCGGGCAGCTCCCCGGGTCACGGCCGGGTCCCCCCTGCACCCTGCACTCTCATTTCCCCGGCTCCCGGCAGCCCATGGGGACTTTATGGAGGAGGAAGGTGGGGAGAAGTGACTGCCAATGTAAATAACAGTCTTTGACTCTGAAGGTCAAAAGATCCCTTTTCCACGCACACCCCCTTGAAGGTGAAGAAAGGGGGGGAGGGGGGTCCAAAACCTGGAAGTGACTGTTAAAGCCAAAGCTGTCACCAGAGCCAGGACCTCGTGGGCACCACCCCATCCTATTCCTCCTTGTGAGCACCTCCCCCTCCTCTGGTCGGAGTGGCAGCATCAGGTGCCAGTCAGGGGCCTCAGCACCGGTCGGAGCTGCTGCCCCCCTCCCAGGTGCGAGGGGACCTCCCCGAGGAGCCCAGGCTCAAGAGCACCTCCCCGCCGGGGCCTTGGGGAGCTCACCCCGCCAGTGAGACCTGGAGCATCCGTCTGCCAAGCCCCTGGCAGGAACCCCCTTTTCTGAGCAGCGCCCACACTGGAAGCCATGGAGCCCATCTGCAGCTTCCGGGTCCCTGGGAGCCGGACAAAGCCCTGGCCGGTCCCGAGCGCATAACCTGAGCAGGGGGCTGCGCCCCTCGCATGCCCTGGGGGTGCGTGTCAGGGTGCAGGCTGTGTCCCAAGTTGCCGAGAAGGCCCAGCCCAGGGGGCTTTGCTCGAATCAGTGACCAGGGACCATGCCAGCGTGCCTCGATGCTCTCAGAGGCTTCCAGAAGGCAGCACCTGCTAGAGCCAAAGCGGGTCCGAAATGGAGGCTTCTCGGGCTCTGAGAGTACAGGGCGGGCTGGCGGGGAGTGGGTAAAAGCAGAGAACCTCGCCCTTGGCTCTCTGCACTCGGGGGAGGGAGGGGAGAGCAGGACGTTCCTCCCTGGGCTGTCACTCAGAAGCCACCCCCCTCTCCCAGCCGCAGCCCCACCAGCGGCCTCCATCTCCCGGGAGAGCTGAGGCTGGGGCTGGTGGTCCTCGGGGCCCTCTTGTCCGTCTCTGTCTGCCTGTCCGTGTCTCCGTCTCTGTGTTAGATGTTGTGGCGGCAGCTCGGGGCCTTGGGGACGCCTCGCCGGGAGGGGTGGGGTGGGGTGGGGTGGGGTGGGGTGGGGTGGGGTGGGGGAGGGCCCCCAGGATGTCCCTATGGAGGCCTGGGGGTCCCTTTCCTCTTCTCTGATGGCTCCCAGAGGCCTACGGGGTGGCTTGCACCGATCGCCTCAGGGGACAGAGGTGACGGGTGGGCGGGCCTCATGGCCCACGGGCTGCAGGGGCAGAGGGAGGACGGTGGCCAAAGCCGAACGGGGCAGACGGCCATCGGCTAACGCTCTCAGTGGAGGTTCTGCCTCTCGTCCAGACGCCACCATTTCTACCTGCCTTTCCTTCCTCATTGCAGGACTGTGGGCTTTCTGGTGGGGGTGGGATGGGATGGGGTGGGGGTTGAAGTGGGGTAGGGTGGGGGTTGGAGTGGGATGGAATGAGGGTGGGGGTGAGGATTGGGGTGGGGGTGGGGGTGGCTGGCATGGCTCGAAGAAGCTGAGGACTCTGCACGGCACCCACGGCTCTGCCCGTGGACAGAGAAATGAAGCCCAGGCTTTAAAGGGCGCCTGAGGCCATTGGGTGCCCTCCACAGTTCACAGAGGATAAAGGCCCGGAGGGGCAGCCAGGGGGCGCTGATAGCACTCAAGGTCGCCTTGGCAGCCCTGCCTCCCCCCTGCAGGCTCCGGGGCAGGGGAGGGGAAAGCAGGCCCCTGGGGCTGTCTGGTACCTTCTCCTAAGAGCCTCTGAGCCCAGGCTTAAGGGCAAAGCCATTTGCACCAGCAGCGTCATAGTCATCGCAGCCTCTCTCTCCTCCACGCCCAGCGGCACATGGTGGAGTCCCTGGTGCTCCATAAGAGTGATGGTCTTGGGCTGGGGTGGTACAGGGGCGGAAGGAAGAAGGTCCCACGTGGTCGGTGTGTGCCCTCTGCCAGGCACTCTCTGCTGCCACTCTACTTGCTCCCCCCGCAGCTGAGCAGGGCCCTGAGGGGTGGGTACTACTTTGGAGTTGCAGAAACTGATGCTCAGAAGGTTAAGAAACTTGCCCAGGAGCACACAGCTAGCAAGTGGCAGAGCCCAAACTCAAAGCCAAGGCCACCAAACCTCCTAGACCACCGGGCTCCATGCGGCCACGTGGAGAGACCAGGCCCCTGGAGTCCTGAGACGCAGGTCCAGACAGGGCTCTGCGCTGACTGGCACCGTGGCTTGGCTGGGTCACTGTGCTGGTGGGCAGGGCCCTCCCGTGGCATCCCAGCAGCGGAGACAGTCAGTGGCATCATCAGCACTGAGTCCAGAGCTAGGGTACAAGCAGGAAACCTCTGGGCCCGGTGCGGGTGGGGTTACACGGTCTGTGAGGTTCCTTCCAAGACTTTGCTTCTGTGATGAAAGAGCGTGTCCCACACGTGGCTGGTGCACACCGTTGTGTGCTCAGCGTCTCACTCGGTTGAAAAGGGACCCAGTCCTTCCAGACAGAACACGTACCACAAATGATGGCATAGCCAGAATGAGCAGTGTCCACGGTACTCTGTGGTCTGGGGAAGTCCGGGGCTGAGGGGTCGGGAGGGGGGGAGCGGGAGGAGGGTGGTCCCAGAACCTCAGGAGACAGTTTGTGTCTCTGGCCCATGGAAGACCCCAGCTGCCTTTACCACCCCTGACTTCCCATTCAGCCATTCAGGGTCTGCCCACTCACGACAGTGAGGGGGGCCCCCCTGATGCTGGGGAGGGGCCGTGGGAAACCCTTTGGCCCCAGGGTTCTCTGGAAGCTCGGACTCTGCTCCCAACTGGGCAGCAGTAAGGGATCTAGGATTCTGCCTGGTTATAGGAGGGAAACCGGAGGTGAGAAAGGCAGTCATGAACGATGGTGGAGGGGAGGGAAGAAAAGAAACACCTCCTCTTCCTCCCAGTTGCCCTTGTCCTCCACACTTGAAGAAATCCCATTACTCTCCCAGCAGAACCCTAAAGGCTCCTTAACGATCTCAGCGTGATTGAGAACCACCCTTTGGTTCATCCACGGGCTCTCTCCCCACTCACCCCCCCATCCATCGTCCACCCGCTCATCTATCCATTTCTCCCATTCTCACACATAATCGTTTGCCTTCCTACCCACATCTCCCCGCTGGTTTTTCTCATACTGTATGTTCCTCCCCTTCTCACATTGGTCCTCCCACCAATCCATCCTTCCACACATTTCTGTATCCTCCTGCCTATCTAGTGTGTGTAAATGTGCATGCATCCACTCACCCATCCATTCATGTCTGGCCTCCCATGCGTGTAAATGTGCATGCACCCACTCACCCATCCATTCATGTCTGGCCTCTGTCCAGTTCTCCACCCTCCCGTCTGTTTATTGACCCACTTTCTATCTACTCTCTCATTCATGTTTTCCATGTAATATTTTATCCCCCATCTATCTATCCACCTGCTCAGCTCACCACCCAGTGTCCCATCCATCTGTCCATCTTCTTCCAGTCCTTCCTGGGCTCTGTATTTCCTCTTATCTGTCCACCCATCCATCCACCCATCCATCCACCCACCAGTCTCCCCTGTGCATCTGTTAAATATCCATCTTCCTTTCTTCCATTCATCCATCACACTTACCCGTTGTTAAGATCAGTGGGCCAGAGCACCCGACTCAGGGGACGTATGGTTTACAGCACGAAGGACCACGTGGAAACGTGGCGATCCCCAGGGCAGCAATGGCATGTTGCCGTTTGGAGGTGGCTTGTGGCCCAAAGGAGCACTGTGAGGCATCTGGTCTGCATCCTGCAGGGCAGGCGGGCGGTGCCCGGCCTCTGCTTCACAGAGCACTCCTGCCGCCGAGCTCTGGGGCCTGCGAAGTGCTGAGCACACGCGTATGTGTGTGTGTAGGCGGAGCGGCGGGAGGGAGAGGTGTGTTCTTCCTTTGTCTTGATTTCGCAGAGCAGCTGCCTCTGCTCATCAGCTGTGGGGCTGAACTGACCACGTGGGGCAGAGTTAGCCGCCCCGAGGACTCTGTGGGCATGGAGTGGGCAGGGCCTTTGTCCAGCCTTTCCTCCACTGCACTGCACCGTGACCGGGGGACACTGAGGCCCAGGACGTGACCTCTCTAAGGCAGCCAGGGCTCGGGCCCCAGCCTCGTGGCTCCCTGTGGGCTGCCCTGAAAGTGTCCTCCGCCGGAAGGGCATCCTCGTACCCAGACCGCCATGCTGGTGAGCGGGAGCCCTGTGCTGCCGCCCAGCATGGGAGATGGCCGAGCCAACAATCTGCGTGAGGTGGTGAGGGCCACCAGCTCCTGGGCCCAGAGCCCGGTCGAACGCAGGAAAACCCTAGGCATGAGACGTCTTTTAATTTCTTTTTTGTTTGCTTTTCTTAACCCAGCATCTCACTTTCCCATTATGCCGTGCCCCCTCACAGCCCACCCCACACCCCAGTTTTCCTGGATGCTGCCGAGAAGGGTGGCCGAGGCTGCGCATCGCAGCTTGAGTGCAGGACCCTGCCCGGGCCCTGAAGCTGGCAGGGCCGCGGCCGGTCTGTGAGCCATGGCCTGCCAGCCGGGGGCTGCCTCTGCGTGCCCGGGGCCCGCCCAGGCCCCTGCCCTGCAGCCAAGCCTGAGTCTGTCCTCCTTCCTTCCCAGGGAATCTGACTAAGCACATGAAGTCGAAGGCCCACAGCAAAAAGTGCCAAGAGACGGGGGTGCCGGAGGAGCTGGAAGCCGAGGAAGGTAACAAATTGCCAACTTGCCTTTCCCTCCTCTCCATCACTCACCCCCTCCTCCTCCTCTTCCTCCTCCTCCTGTTCTTCCTCTTCTTCCTCCTCTTTCTCCTCCTCCCCATCCCCTTCCTTTCTGTCCTCCTCTTTCCTGATCCCCTCTTCTGCCTCCCCTCCTTCTCTTCCAATTTTCCCAACTACTGGGAGACGGGGGTTAAATTCACAGAATGACTGCCTCCCTCCCATACACCGAGAGTCCGTGCTGTGCAGCTGTAACTATCGTGCGTTATAGCCTACCACGCAGGGGGAGTGTCTCTTGTTTGAGGGTGCTCAGTGCATGTGTGTTGCATAAATTAATACATGAGTAACCCCGGTCAACATGGACAGCACCCACTACCTTGTCGGGTCTGTTTTAAACACACCAGCAACGTATCCTAGCAAACCCTCACCTTACCGCTCTCAGGCGCGCTCTCCTACGCGCTGATGCCCACACTCACACCTACACGCTCTGGGCAGGGGGCTGACCCCTGGGCCTTTTAGAGCTGGAGTCTTCAAGAGAGCCAAAGCCAGACCTGTCGCGCCCCTCCCATCCCACATCCGGGTTGTAGTCCTCCCTCAGCAAGAGGCATAGTGTCAGGAGTTTGTTTCTGCTTTTATTGCTTTTGTTTTTCTGATGTGGGGATGTATTTGCAGTCTTACAAAAAGCATTAGATCATATTTAATTTTTCGGGTGAAATAGCTCACCTTTATTGAATAGAAATGCAATGAACTTAGGGCTGTTCCCCCAAAACAAGGAATGGGGTTATCATTACTTATCAAGAAGGCATGTCAGGCCATGTCTCCCTGAGCCCTTGTGACCAGTGGTGGAAACCTGTGTGGCCCATTTTAAGCTGAGGAAGGGAAAGCTCAGGCAGGTAAAAGCAATGCCCAAGGTCACAAATAAATGTTGACTCTACACCACCCCAATGCCTGACAGGCTGGGAGGGAGCCTGAGCCCTCCCCGGGTGGGGACCGAGAGGTTGTGACTGGCACGACACCAGGGGTCAACCGCGGGGCCCTGGACTGGACCCTGCCTCTCTCCCAGCCTCATTTTCCCAGTGAGGCCACCAGGATGGCTGTGCCCACCTTGTCGGAGGAAGAAATCAATGCATTCATTACGGAAATAGCATCCGGGCACCAGCCCTGTCCCAGGCCCTCTTGTAGGTGCTGGCAGTCGGTTCTGCAGTGGACAGTGCATAGTTCCTTCCCTCAACAAGCTTGCATTCTTGAAGGAGGAGAGCTGGCGATGAACATGCATGTCGGGCAGGGCCAGTGAGGATGAAGCAAAAACCGTTGTGTGAGGGGCAGGAAAGTGTGGGGAGGGGCCTCTCTGTTAGGAGGGTGTGGAGCCATGTGGTGTCTGGGAAGGGCCCTCCCTGCAGAGGGATCAGCAGCTGCAGAGCCCCTGAGGACCAGAGTTTGGGATGATGAGATCAGAAAGAGCTGGAGTAGTGAAGGTCCAGGGACAGGCCTGGGTATCGGGTGAGGTGAGGAAGTGATGTCCTCTGACTTTCTGTGACTGGCTGTGTGCGGGGGGCAGCTGGCAGGCGGCACGGCTGGAGGCAGTGATCCCCGCTGAGCACACATAGGCTAGGACAGGGTGGGCCGAGTGGCGGTGGGGAGAGGTGGTCGGATTCCGCATGCATTCTGCAGGTAGAGCCAACAGATTTTGCTAACACGTTGGAGGTGAGAGGTGTGGGGATTTGGGGGAAAAGGAGCCAAGGGTGAGTCTGTAACCTAAGACACTGGAAGGATGGAGTTGCTACTTCCCAGGGTGAGGAAGATTCTAGGAGGGGTTTGTCTGTTGGACACTGAGTGGCCATCAACAAGCCTCGGAACCACTGCCTCCTGGTGGCCGGGCCCCGCAGCTCCGCCCCTGGTGGTGAGGAGGTTGAACACCAGCGCCACCGCGTGGCCACAGCCCGTGATCGCACTTCATTCCTTCTTGAAGCCTTGGCGTGATCCCAGCAGGGACCCTAGCTCCCTGAGGGGCGCTAGGAGTGGGCCCCCGGGATAGGAGCATGCCATGGAGCCCTGCAGGAGCCCAGATGTGAGGGCCTGCCGAACCCTGCCGTGGGCAGAGGACCCCTGGCTTCCACCTCCCTGCAACAGGTGTCTAGGGCAGGCCACCAGCCTGCTCTGGGCCTCAACCTCCTCTTCCTTGGAGAGGGTCTTAGGAGCCTTCCCTGCTGGGTATCCGAAGGCCCCGTCCTGACTCTCCCTCTGACCTCGGCTGCGAGGGGCTCACAGTGCTGGCTGTCTGCTGAGGTCCTGGGCACCTGAGATAATCGCTAAGGTTTATTAGGACCTTACTCTGTGTTAGATCCGTTTGTTTACCCCTCCCAACAGCTTCATGCGGTGGCTTTGATTACTCTTTCCCCCCCCACCTTTGCAGATGAGAAAACTGAACACAGAGCAGAAGTGAATTATCCAGCATCACACACAGCAAGGAAGAGGTGGCACAGAGATTCAGACCCAGACCATTTCCTGCTGCTTGATGCATAAAACCATTTTTGAACTGGCAGTATAACATGTAGGAGTTATAAACCTTAGTTCCGACCTGGGCAATCCTGGGAAGCCCCTCTTGCCCCCCCTGTAGGCCTGTGTTTCCCCAAATGCAAATGAGGGGGAGGCCCTGCCCTGGAACTGCTGGGGCTGAAGCCTGCCTCAGGGCAAAACTGCCAAGTGTATTTTGCACCCCCTTTCCCCCCCCCTTCCACATCCCTTCTCCCTCCCACATCCCCTTCCCTTCAATATCCAGGCCCCTTCCCTTCTCTCATCTTCAGCTCCCAGCTGCCAGGAGACCCTGTCCTTGACTCCTGGGCCCTGCTTTCACCTGCCAGCCCCAGCCCACCCCCTGGCCTTTTACCTACATCTTCCTGGAGGCCACTGTCTTTCACTTCATGCGTCTTACTGCTGTGTGTTGAGCTATTTGGAAGCACGCATGCTGTGCTTCCTGGCCCCTGGGCGTCTTGGCATGGCGGGTCCAGAAGCCTGTGGCACCGGTAGCCTGGGTCAGCCTGTGTGTCCGGCTCTCTTGGTCCGAGGAGTGGAATGGGTGCTGGTGTGTCTGGGCGAGGCAGTGGGACTGGCGATGAGCCTGGAGATGCGTGAGCCGGACCCACACCCTCGGGAGCCTGCCAGCTGGGCCAGATGTTAGTGGCGCTCTCCCTAGTCCTGATCGCTGCCCGCTTCAGAGATGCCCAAAGGAGACGGTCGTGTTAGAGGTGACTCCGCTGGTGGGGGCTGCCCTGCCAGAAGCCAGACCAGGAGACTCTGCTCTCCCCACCCACTCTGGGAGCAGCTCAGGCTCCTGCAAGGTCCTCTGGGCAGCAGCTGCTAGGATGGGGCCCTGCTCTGCAGTCCGAGGCCAGTTTAGCCAACCCCCACTTCCCCTACCCCCACCCCCTAGGCTAGGCCTGTACCTGCCCGATGGCATTGCAGCAGCCGAGCCATGGTGGCAGGTGTGTGTTTAGACCAGTGATTCCCAACTTTTGTTGGCCATGCCCCACCTAAGCATCTCTAAAATCCTGATGCCCCTCCCTCTGTGACATATAATTCGTATTAGTCAAAAAGTGAACTCCTATTCACATGGAGGAAGCCTAAAAGGCCATTAATTTGGTCTAAACAAGCTTCCAAAGAACATGGCACCCATGAAAAAGAAAAATAAAAGAACAAAAGGACAACTGAAGTACTGAGGAAGAAAGCACTAAGAAATTGTTTAAAATAATAACATGAAGCAATATGAAAAGTAGCAAATAATGTTTCAAAGCATACAATAGAGAACTGGTATATGTAAATATGTCACAATATATATTTACCCACTATATGTGAGGCCCCTAGAACCATAAGAACTGCAAAAATTTCACTGTTAATAATTCATTCTCCAATCCCCCCCCCCAAACCCTCCTTAGAAATGTAAGTGGTTCCACATCGGGAACCACTGGTTTACACTAAATGAGGCTCCGTGCTGCTGGACTGGGCAGCACGGCTGCTGTGTCCTGGAATCATTGATGTCTTCTTAACTGTATCATTATGTGTTAGGTGCCCTGGCGGGTTTGGCTCAGGGGATAGAGCATCCGCCTGCAGACTGAGGGATCCCAGGTTCGGTTCCAGTCAAGGACATATGCCAGGGTTGCAGGCTTGATCCCCAGCAGGGGGCGTGTAGGAGGCAGTCAATCAATCATTCTCATCATTGATGTTTCTATCTCTTTCTCCCTCTCCCTCCCTCTCCGAAATCAATAAAAACTCAAATAAATAAATAAATAAATAAATAGAAACCCTGTGAGGTAAGACTATCACACTCATTAGACAAAAGGGGAGACTGAGGCATGGCAAGGTAACAACTTGCTCATGGTGGAGCCAGCACTGAAATACTAACGAAAAAATCAAAACAACAAAAAAGAGGGCTGTCTCATTTGCTGTGGTCCAGCCCTGGCCCTCCTAGGTGCCTTACTTGGGCAAGTTACTAAATCTCCCTTGCCTAGGTTTCCTCATCCGTAACATGCAGATGAGCATGTGCTGACCCCACGGGATTAGTGGGAACTAAATGAATTAATGCACACGACCCGGCACAAGGTAGATGCAAGGTGATTTTGTTCATTGGTTACTTACAAAGCGTTCCCGTGTTTGTCATGTCCTCATCCTTCTCAATGATCTTGTGCCGTTGCCATGACTACCAGGCTCCGTTTCCTGACGAGGACACTGGGGCTCAGAGAGGCCCAGCTGTGGCCAGCTGTGACCGGGTCTGCTTGTGTTCACCCGCAGGAACCAGTGACGACCCGCTCCAGGACTCGGAAGGGCGAGAGGGCTCGGAGGCTGTGGCAGAGCACCAGTTTTCGGACCTGGAGGACTCGGACTCAGACTCAGACCTGGATGAAGACGAGGATGAGGATGAGGACGAGAGCCAGGATGAGCAGTTAGGACCATCCCCAGAGACACCCCTGTCCCGCCCGCCAGCCACGCTGCCAGCAGACTCCTCGCCCATTCAGGGCCCGCAGCCCCCAGATGCCACCTCTGGCGACCAGGCCGCGTGGGGCAGCTCGGTCTCGGAAGCAGGCAGTTGCTCCAGGTCCGGCCAAAGCATCCTGTGCCTCCCCCGGCTGGGGCCGGCCCTTCCGGGCCCCGTGGAGAAGGACACCAGCTCAGCCCTGAGCTGCAAGGCCTCGTCCCCGAGACGGCCATGGTCCCCCAGCAAGGAAGCAGGCGGCCGCTCACCACTTGCCCACAAACACCCACTAACCAAAAGCGACTCTCCCCAGCGACATTCACCGGCCCGAGAGCCACAGGCGTCAGCCCTGCGCCTGCCTGGCTCCCAGATTGGCCCTCTCCCTTGTGGGTCTCCAAGACTTGAGCTGTCTCCTCTCCCCCTCCACCCCCTGGGAAGGGAACTGCCCCCTCGAGTGCATCCGTCCCCCGAACAAGAGGGTGCCAAAGACCCAGGCCCCCCCAGAGACTCACCCCCCAGGAGCCGGTCGCCAGGCCAGGCCACGTCACCGCCTCGGTCAGTGCTGCCAGGGAAGTGGGCCTTGGCTGGGCCGGACGGCCCCTCAGCGGGCGAGTGCGGCCCGAGCTCGGGGCTGGCCCCGTGGGCTCTCCACAGGCCCGCACCTCTACCTCACAAGCTTCTCGGCAGAAGCCCCGAGCCCTGCGCCTCCACACGGGTGAGTTCCTGCCCCGAGTGGCTGGGATGGGTGGGAGCTGCAAGTTCACGCCTCCCTGAGGCGCCAGGCCTGGAGCCAAACAGCTCTGCCAGCTCCATGGTCACCGATAACTTAGCAAACGTCTATGGGCACCTTCTGTGGCGGGTGCCATGCGGTACCTGAAACCAGTGAATGGAGCCTCAGAAGCAGCAGAGCACAGGCTTTGGAACTGGCCTTGTGCCATTCTCGCCTGCCCACCCCATTGGAATCCCTGTGTTCTTTGAGCAGATGGCAGAGCTTAACCAAAGTCATCAGCATCATTGTCACCAGCACCTCAAAGATATCATAGCCAGCACCATCCCTGTCACACCCTCAGCACCATCACTGGCACCATCGCCCACAGTCTCAGCATCATTACACTGCAGCGCACCATTACCACCACTGTGTCTGCCTGGTCAGTGTTGTCACATCATCGTCAGCACAGTCACCACTGTGGTCACCACCATCCATCCCTGCCACCACCATCACAATCCTACACCATCACAATCACCATCCTACACCGTCACTGTCACCACATCACCATACTACACCATCACAGTCACCACATCACCATCCTACACCATCCCTGCCACCACCATCACCATCCTACACCATCAGTCACCACATCACCATCCTACACCATCACTCTCACCACATCACCATCCTAGAACCATCACTGTCACCACCGTCACCAACTTACATCATCACTGTCAACACCATCACCATCCTACACCATCACTGTCACTACATCATCACTGTCACCACCATCACCATCCTTCACCATCACTGTCACCACATCACCATCCTTCACCATCACTGTCACCACATCACCATCCTTCACCATCACTGTCACCACTATCACCATCCTAGAACCATCACTGTCACCACTGTCACCAACTTATATCATCACTGTCAACACCATTGCCATCCTACACCATCCCTGTCACTACATCATCACTGTCACCATCATTACCATCCTACACTGTCACTGTCACCACATCACTATCCTTCACCATCACTGTCACCACCATCAACCATCCTACACCGTCACTGTCACCAGTGCTGCCGTGATCCCCAGAACTGACAACACCTTCCTTGTTAACCTGCCTTTACCTTCCAGCATCTTTTCTGCCACGACATTGTCATGACCCAACACCACCCTCCACCACCAGCAGCAGCACCAACACCATCACTCAAAGATTCCCGCTTCTGGAGGAACATGATATAGGAGTTTCTCCTTGGTTTTTAATTTTGGGGTCACGTTAAAATTCCTGGTGGTGGGTGAAAGTCAAGAGCCTTAAGTGGGAACTCATGTCCAAGGTAAAGTTGGGTCAAGGCCATTTTAGGAACAGAAGGTTCAACAGAACCAAGAGTGAGAACCAAGCACCTGGGGTCGGTAGCACCCCGTCTCGAGCACCCATCTCCCCTACAGACAAGCATGCTGGCCAGAGGCATGACGGGCGAGGGCCTGAGCGTGCTCCTGGTCAGTGTTGTCTGGGGACAGCAGTGAGGGCCCGGCACAGGCCATGTCGTGGGCAGGGCTGGCGCGGGTCAGGCCCCAGCTCAGTGGGGGCTTGCTCTGTGATCTCAGGCATGCCCCCACCTCTTCTAGTCGGGTGTCCATGTGCCTAGCGTGCAACCTGGCCTTACCTTGTCCTGTTTTCTCACCCCAGCAGAGGGCTGAGTCCCGAAGTCCCTCCTGCTCACCTGGCCCTGCTCATCCGGTCTTCTCCCGACCCTTCTCCGCCGCCCCCCACGACTTCCACAGCCACCCGCCGGCCCGGACAGAGAACGTCTTCAGCCACCTCCCTCTGCACTCACAGCACTTGGCCCGCCCCCCGTGCCCCCTGATTCCCATCGGCGGGATCCAGATGGTGCAGGCCCGGCCCGGGGCCCACCCCACCCTGCTGCCAGGGCCCACCAAGGCCTGGGTCAGTGGCTTCTCCTGGGGCGGCAGCGACCTGACGGGGGCCCGGGAGGCCCAGGAGCGAGGCCGCTGGAGTCCTACCGAGAGCTCCTCAGCCTCCGTGTCCCCTGTGGCCAAGGTCTCCAAGTTCACACTGTCCTCGGAGCTGGAGGGCAGGGACTGCCCCAAGGAGACGGAGAGGACGAGCGGAGGCCCGGGCGGACCTCCCGACGGGGAGTCCCGTGTGGCTGCGTCTGCAGAGTCCGCGCCCACGCACGGCCCCCGCGCCCCGCCCGAGGCCTCGCCCCGGCCCCCCCAGCACACGCTGGCCAGTCCCCCGGCCTCTGCCCCTTCGCCCCTGGACTGCAGCGGCTCCGTGGGCTGCCTGGCGGAGGCCTCCACCCGCTTCCCAGCCCGGAGGAGGAACTTCTCTGGGGAACCCAGGACCAGTCGGGGCTCCCCCGAGCCCTCGGGAAGCGGGGGGCCCGGGGCACCTCCACACCAGCCCGCCGACAGGGGTCCGCCGAGCACTTAGCCTCTCTCCGACAGCTTCAGCATCTGGCCTCCGGTTGGGCAACGGACGCTTCCAGCAGCTTCCTCGCATCACCTTGCTCACCTGGGCTCCCTCCCCCACCTGTCCGTGTGTCCGCGCAGCTCCGGCTCAGCCCCCTCGGTTGTTATCTTCCCACGTGTGCAGTGACCTGTGCCTTTTTCTATTCCTTGTGTTGCTTGAAAAGAAACAAACAAAACATACACACACACACATAAACCACACGAGGAGTCCAAGGCTGTGAATACTTTGTGCTTTTTTTGAGAGAGGGTGTCGGTGGGGCCTCACCCTCCGCCGCTGATGGGGTCCGCAGCCACCCCCAAGGCTGGCAAGAGGCAGCCGTTTGCCGAGGTAAAGGGGATGCACTGAGGGAGGGGGCGGGGGGAAAAGAAACTTTTAAAAATATATAATTAAATGTAAAAGCAAGCACTCCTATGTACAGATGTGTATGTCCTATTTATTGCCACTTGACCCCCACCCCAGCCAGTGGCCCCAGGCAGCGGGGCACAGACATGGGCGGGGGGACCCCAAGCAGCCTCCGCGGCCACGCCCAGAAAACACCCACGTTCTTGTCCTAGGATTTCAACACCAAATAGCCACAGGTAGAAGGTAGGAAGGGGCTGGCTGGTTCCCCCAGGGCTCCCAGATGCCCACATGGTCTGACCAGGACACGACCCCGGACCCTGCCGCCAGGCCCTGGGTGGGAAAGAGCTCCATCCACTCCTGGTCCCCGGCACCAGACCCGGGCCTTGCTCTCGTGGCCCCGCCACAGGCTGCCTTCCCTGTCCTAGGAAGTACCAGCAAGGCTGGATGTGGCAGGGCCCAGCCCCTCGGGGTCAAGATCCAAGGTGCAGAGCCCTGCCATTCCAGAGTCTGGGGCTCGGGTTTCCTTTCACATTTGGTCCCTGGAATACAAAGGGCCTTTTTCCTCCCGGGCTCGGCTGTACGGGCAGGCGCTGGGGACCGGAAGTTAGCAGGACTGATTCCCCGCCCAGTCCTCCTCCCATCACCCCCCCCACACACACACACACACACACACACACACTCTGTCAGTCTCCACTACCCTCAGGAAGTACACAAACCAAGACTGGTGGGAACTGCCCAGTCCTGTTTGTTGGCTTAAATCCCTTTTGTGAAAAATGCTATATACGTGAACATCTAGAAAGAGAGGCTGCTGTTGGATATTTCCCCCAGATCCCCAGATTCTCCGGACCTGGGTGGGGAAGGGGGGGTCCATTGTCCTAAGTCCTTTGAATTCTTCTCCAAAACCATGGGTTCTAGCCAGCGCCTCCATCCCCATCCCCAGCTCCCCCTTCCGGAAGCTGCCCTGCATTGGCTGGGGCAGAGACCTGCTTTGTAAGGAACATAACATGACCGGAAGTTAGATCCCAGGTTGACATACGGAATTGGAACTCTAACATGCTTGCCCCACTCTGGGAGAGGTGACTTTCCCCCCCAAACAATCCCAAACTACTCCTTTGTTTCCACAAGGGGGAGAGCACGTGGCCCCGGGCTGGGTGCTGGGGGCCCGGCTCCATGGTGGGGGAATCCTGTCCCCATAGAGGCACCTGGGCTGTTCAGGTGAACGCCATGCGATGGGAAGGGCCCAGGCACCCCTGCGAGCTCCCCAAACTCAGCCGTAATTCCTGGTCCTCTGGTTCAGGGCCCTTCCTTGCTGGACCCCTGCTGAGTGGACAAGCCAGTCACGGCCCAGCTGCCACCCACACCAGCCAGTTCATTTCCCTTTGACCTCACTCAGAGCAAAGACAAAGAGGGGAGCAGAGGGAAAGGGTCTCCCTAGGAGCTGCCGGGCTCCAAGGGCCTGGGGGTAGGTGAGCGAGCAGTTCTCGGCTGCCTGACCCCGAGTGCGGGACCCTCGCCCGCCCTGGGAGAAGCCAGCGAGCTGGGCTCTGACCACATGGGCACTGGGATGTGCTGGCCTCACTCAGCCACGGCCCAGGCCAGGGCTCTCCTCTCCCTCGCCTGCCAGTCCTCTCCCTGGGGCTGCCCCGGGACTGGAGACCTCAAGTGCTGAGGCCTGGGAGCTGGATAACGGTCACGGCTGCAGCCCAGACGGGAACCTCTCCGGGCACCATCTCCCAGCCCCAGACCCGCAGGGCAGCAGACCGGGTGCTCTGCAGGACTCACCCCTGACCCTGGAGCTGGCCACGCCCCTCCACCCGCTCTGCTCGCCCAGGTCTCCTGGTCATCATTGCCCCCTGTCCTCCACCCTCCGAGGTTTCCCTCCTGGGAGGTACCGTGCAGGCAGGGACGGTGTGGCCAGCAGGAGACGGTCCTCACGGTCACTCGGGCCACAGGCACAGGCAGGGGGATGAAGACCAGGAGTCCTGGAGGCCCGTTGCTCAATGGCAGGGACACAGTAGCACAAACAGAGTCTGGCCAAGGGGCTGCGGCCCCACAAGGGTGCTCAGAAGGGCGGAATCGATGCCACCCGCAGGGGTCTGATGTCACTGGACAGAGCTCTAACCCCGCTGCCTGACTCCACTCCCCGAGCACAGAGCCGCAGCCCACAGCACACCTTCATTATTTGGTAAAAGACTCGCTCCGTGCCGTTCCCAGCCCCCGGCCCTGCTCCTGACCACTTCCGGGTTTCCTATTGACCTGTGACACCACTGCCCAGGGTAAGGGAGGCGGTGGAGGAAGCAGTACGGACGCCTATTGTGTGCTCTGTTAAATGTGCGGTGGCCCCTCCTTGGCCCAGGCCTGCTCTGGTCCTTGGGGGTTGGCATGGGAGAGGAACAGCCTGCCGAGGTTTCAGAGACAACCCGAGCTCCCAGGACCGCCCTTCAGGACACCCTTCACCCTCAGCAAGCTCCAGGCCATTCTGGATATACTAACCCTCTTCCTCTCGGAGGCATCGTTCCCCAGCTGCCCCACCTGCTGCTGGCACTCTGGCCCCACCCATGGAGACCCTCCTGGAGCCCGATGGTGGTGGACTGCCCACTCTCCCACCTCCCTCACCCCCAGCTTCTAGACTAGACCCACAAGTCCCTCTGCCTCCCTCTGTGGGAAAAGGCTGAGAGAACTCAATGCCAGGTCGCTCTTAACCCCTACTCCATTCGCACCTGGCCCTTTGGAAGGGGAATCAGCAATATGGCTGAGCCGAGTTGCTCTCTTGCTCTCTTGTCCCTTCTACAGACAAATCCTTCTTTAGTGAAAGTCCTGCCTGGGTGGCCATCCTTGGGGACCGATCCGCAGCCTTGTCCGAGGGGAGGGAGTTCCCGGGGGCCCGTGCCACAAATCTGCTTCTGTGTCGTGAATCCCGTCCGCTTTCCATTAGAAAACTGCTTCGGCACTTACGATCACTTTACTAAACTTAGTGTTAAAAGAAAAGAAACAGAAACAGAAACAGAAAAAGGAAATGTAGGCAAATGTAAGATACACACTCTGTAAGATAAATATTTGCCTTTCTTTTTTTTCCCTAAAAGGTGTGTGTATTCTGTCTGTGAAATTGTCTATAGAGAATTTCTATGTTCTTAAATGGCAATACATTCCAAAAATTGTACTGTAGATATGTACAGTGGCCACACTGGGATGGGGTAGTTTTTGCCTGTAATGTTATTTAATCTCCAGTTTCTACACTTGCATCTTGCAATGTTGGTATGGTATATATCAGTGCAAAAGAGGGGGGGAGGGGGAACTCAACAACAACAACAAAAATCCATGCAGATCTAAAGCACAGAGTCTGATGTACAAAAAGAAAAAAATGCTCAGTATTGATGTGTGTGACCTTTGCTGTAAATTATATCTGTACTGTGAATGAGAAGTTTTTACAAGTATAATAATTGCCTTTATTACAGCTCTGGCTGGGTGTTCAGCCTGAGGATATTTTTTACAAAAAACACACACACAGCATGTTGGAATAAATTTGAAAATCCCAACATAGCCCTGCGTGCCTGGCTCCTGGTTTTTCTTGTGGAATGCCAGGGTGGGAGGGCCATTGGTGTTTCCAGTGCCTGAGGCCCAGCGAAGCGAAGTGACCAGGTCCCGGTCACACAGCTGGGGATTCTGGGGTCCCCTGGCTTCCAGGCCTGGCCAGCAGGCACCAGACCCATGGCCACGTGGTCTGGGATCTATATGTGCTTCCTAGGTCTGCCATAACAAGTTGCCATAAACTAGGTGGCCTCGCACAACCGAAATTCATTCCCCCGGGGTCCTGGAGACCGGAAGCCTGAAGTCAGGTGCGGGCAGGGCTGGTTCCATCGGGAGGTGGAGGGAGAATCTGCCCCGCGCCTCTCTCCTCGCGGCTGGTGACTGCGACCAGTCCTTGACGCTCTCCGTTCTGTGGCTGCATCGCTCAGATCTCGGCCTCGGCCTTCACAGCTCTGCCTTCTCCGTGTGTCTCTTCTCCCCTCTCTTCCAAGAACGCTCCTCATCGGATTGCAGCCACGCTAATCCAGGATTATCTCATTTTGAGATCCTTAATTATACTTGCAAAGACCCTTTTCCCCAATAAATTCGCACTCACAGGTCCTGGGGATTAGGGCATGGACTACATGTTGAGGGATCACCATGCAACTCACTAGGGACATGGAACCAGACCTTGGGCGAGTTAAACAACCTCTGTGGGCCTCAGTTTCCTCACCTGTAAAGTGGAGGGTTATCGTGGGGGTTAAATGAGATGGTGTACACAGGGTCTAAAGAACCTTGAACATAGTAGTAAGCCTTCAGCACAGGCCTTGCGTGGGGTCCTGGGTTGAAAAAGATAGGTGTGGGTCCCCACCTCTGGCACTAACAATGATTTTCTGAAGACCAGTGAGGGGCCATCCATTGGCTGCAACAGATGGTCCCGCCCTCAGAGAACTTACATTCTAACAGGAGAGGCCGTCCTTGAGCAAATAATGACATCATTAATTACTCAATCACAGGGACCAGAATTGCTGTGGCAGCGAGAACAAAAGCAGTCCTCCAGAGAGAGTGAGTCACCCCAGAAACCTTCCCTGGAAAACTCCTGAAGGTGGGTGGAGGAGGGGAAGGAGAGAGCCGCTGAGAAGGTTGACGGGCCACCAGGAGGGGTCCTCCAAAGCCTATTTATTTCCCACACCCCCAAGCAATCAATTCAGTTTTGACACTCCCTAGGAGAGCACCCGATCCCACAGGCTAATGCCCACTGCAAACCCAGGTTGCCACCTGTGCTTCTGAAGGACCAGTCATAGGTCAGAGGCTCCCACCAACCCCTCCTGGAGTTCAACTAATTTGCTAGGACGGCTCACAGAACTCAAGAGAAACCTTTGCTTGCATTTGCCAGTTTGCTGTATAAGGATAGAAGGATTTCTTGCTTTCCCTGGGCATACCACTCTCCCGGCCCCTCCACAGGTTCACCAGCCCAGAAGCTCTCTGAACCCTGTTCTTTGGGTTCTTACAAAGACTTCATTTCACAAGTACTATTGGCTAAATCATTGGACATGGGTGTCCCGTTCAGATTCCACCTAGAGAAAGTCAGGAGGGTGGGACTAGCAGTTTAACCTTCTAACCACGTGCTTGGTTCTTCTGGCAGCCAGACTCCTTCTCAGGTTCCCTAGGGCCATGGTGGGCAAACTGCAGCTCTCGAGCCACATGCTGCTCTTTGGCCCCTTGAGTGTGGCTCTTCCACAAAATACCACAGCCTGGGCGAAACTATTTTGAAGAAGTGGCATTAGAAGAAGTTTACGTTTTTAAAATTTGGCTCTCAAAAGAAATTTCAATCCTTGTACTGTGATGTTTGGCTCTGTTGACTCTTGAGTTTGCCGACCACTGATCCTAGGGGCTTTCCAAAAGCCACATCATTAACATAACAAAAGTCATTTATAGCTTGGGTGATTGTAAGGTTTTTAGGAGCTGCTCTGTGCCCAAAAACAGGGAAGAAGACTAAATATATATTTCTTATTATTAATCATAATATCACAGTCCTTCTGTTAATGGCCAATGGCACCAGATGTTACTGGCAAAGTTAGACCTCAGTCCTTGAGTTTAGCTAAGCAAGAACTCTAATTATAAGACAAAGTTTATTTAGAAAGTCGCAGAGGTAGAAGTGAGCCA
The DNA here is from genome assembly GCA_963924515.1 of Vespertilio murinus. Classification (NCBI taxonomy): domain Eukaryota; kingdom Metazoa; phylum Chordata; class Mammalia; order Chiroptera; family Vespertilionidae; genus Vespertilio; species Vespertilio murinus. The sequence goes on from OZ004706.1 coordinate 29,031,833, forward strand.
GCTGGGCTGTGTGGACTCAGGAAAACGTTAGAGGCAAAAAAAAAGGGGGGGGGAGGGTTGGAGGGAGAGCTTGGAGCTTAGGAGCTTAGGAGAAAGGAAACAAGGTTATGCATCTTGAGGGGAAGAAAGGGGAAAGGAAAAGCATTGGTGTGTGAGAGAGAAAGAGAGAGGTTGGGACATGAGAGAGGGAAAGGGAGAGGGAGAGGAAGAAATAGAGAATTGAGTCCTTCATCTTGAGGGTTTTTATCTGGTTTCCAAATTTTAGGGAGCGGGTGGGTCTCAAGGGAAGATCTCAATGGAACATGCATCAGCTTTTTCAGGTGTGTCCTTTCAGATCACGGTCTCTCCTGGTTGGTCAGCATCAGTGCAGCTGGTCCTGTTAGCCACGGTTCTCTTTGTCTAGTTTTGCTGCTTCGCTGGGCCAGGAGCTGGAGCACAACGGAGACCTAAACATTATCTGTAGTTTGATCAAACCTCTGTCTCCGTGTCAACAGGCCTGAGGTTGGCTTTGTTGCCCGCATTATTTGATGTTTGCCGGGACACCATTGTCCTGGGGGCTTAATGCTTAAGGAAATGCTAGTTGAAGGGCTTGTATGGGAGTTCTGTGTGAGGTTATTCTTTGGCCCCTTGCTCCTCCTCTAAAGGGGTCTACCACATGGCAGGGGAGGAAAGTCCAGGGAAGGGTCCAAACTGCATGCCTTTGATATGCTAGGGGAGCAAAGGTAACCCTGGGGGCGAGGTCCCACCCTACAATACTTGTTTTTCCCAGTTTGGGCCGTTGCTAGGCACCTGGGGCTTTCCACCCTGGTGACCTTCTATACCTGGCCTATCGTTCCTCCTCTGCTCACGTCGGCCTGCGGTATCACTTACGATAAAGCGCTGGCATGGCCACTCTCTACCTGTGAGGTACAGAGTGAGCACGAAGAACCTGTGAGGGCCTGTTTGTTTCAGCATCAAGAGGATCGTTACTGACTAAGGGAAGAGGGGGGCTAGCACAGTGCCTGGCTCCAGGGCAGGCCCTTCGCAGATACTGCTGCGAGTTGAGTAGAGCTGAGTGAACGGTGGAGGCAGGTGGTGGTGGCTGAGGACTGAAGAAAAGGCGGGGAAGTGAGATAGCAGATCCTGACTCCTGCCCAGGGGCCTGGGGTAGAGAGCAGGAGAGAGCTGCGTGGCAGCTGGAGGCAGGCATGGGGTCCAGGGAAGACGGACTTGAGTGTGTTGAGGGGTCTGGCGTGAAGGAGTTGGTGAGATTCAAGCCTGCTTGATTATGAGGAAATGCAGACACTTCTCCCACCATGGCCTGTGACCCCAGAAGAAGTACAGTGGAGAGAAGAAGTGTAGGGGAGGAAAGAGGTAAGGGAGAGAAGAAGGGAGGAGAAGGAAGAGGGGAAGGGAAGGAAGAGGGGAAGGGAGGGTAGAAGGCAGGGGAAGTCAGTGAGTCTGCTGCTTCCTGGCAGGGACTGAGCCTTCCTGCAGAGGAATTTTTCTTTGAAATGGAGTGAAGTCACCTGCGGGCAGGAAGGAGGAAGTTGCTGGGGAAAGACTGGAGGCCTGAGGAGCTGAGAATGACCTTTGCAGGGAGCAGGAGAAAGCCACGGAGAGACACCAAGGCTCCCTGTGGCGGTGGTGGCCAGCAGCCACTTCTCTCAGCCTGTGCCCGGGGCAGGGAGGAGCTGGTAGGTTCACCCAGGGTGGGGGTTTGGCCAGGCCCTGAGACAGCCGGACCGCTGGTACCACTGTAGGTATAGGGGAGAGTACTGACAAGTGGAGAGGTATGGTCACGGAGCACTGAATTTGTGGGCTGGGAGGAGGCAATCAGAAACAGGCCCATATGGAAAAGGCAGGTGCCATGTGACCGATTCTGATAAAAAAAAAAAAGAGAAGGAAGACTGTGAGTTCGCTTATCTTTCTAGAGATGGGACAGCTGTGATGGAGCCGGTGTGGACCACAGAGGAGGGTACAGAGGGAGGGAAAGAGACGCCTCGGGAGAGGAAGAGGCCGGATGTGCGTGTGCAGTGTGGTAACTGTGTCCCTTAGGTACAAAGCGAGGTCACAGACGCCAGGGCTTGGGCGGAGACCTGGGCTCTGAGCCAGGGTGTATCGGTCAGGACAGATGCCGTCTCGCTGGAGAAACAAGCAGCCCCGTCTTTGTGCCAGGCCCTGCGCCCAGCATCTCACTAACCCCACAGAGCTCTAGGGCTTGCACCCCCATACTCGCGAGCATGAACAGTGCACGTGAGTTCTCTGAAGGACCAGCCACCTGCCACAGGCCTCCCACAGGCGCTCTCTCTAGAGTTCACAAAGCCCTTTCTCTTTGGGAGGTGGGCTGGGGCGCGCACCCCATCTTACCGGCGAAGGATAGAGACCGAGACCACCGCCAGGGCCTCTGACCCCAACTACCCTGACCCAAATCCTCAGAAGGGCTTGTGCTGCCGTCTGGCACTGAGGCCCGCGCCCAGCTCTGCCCGGCTCCCAGTCCAGGGTTGGGCTGGGCCTGCAGCGCTCAAGCATCCTGCCTCATCCCTAGACCTGGGCCCTCTCTGAGCTCGGCACCCGGAGTCCACACTCTGTCCTGCAAACTCCCTCCCGGGCCCGGCGACGGCAGGCAGGGCAGCCTCAGAGGCAGGTGAGCCTGAGATGGCGTGACAAGAGAAGCAGGAGGAAGGAGGAGTCCTGGGAGGACAGGGAGGGCTGAGGGAGCACACGGGGGCTGCGCTGCATGGGGTCTTCTTGGGCTCCTGAGATCCTGGGGGGAGTGGGGGGTGGGAGGAGCACCAATCACCTCACCGCCTCTGTAGAGGCTCAGATAGGTGAGGCTGCTAACCAAAGTCATAGCGGTAAGTGGGGGAGGGGGGGTGTGTGTGAAGGGGGGCTGGGATGTAAAACTGAGCCCCTGCATTCAGTGGCTGGCTTCCTATGGAGAGAGAATTGGGCCGCTTTGCTGCCCGGCAGCCCTCCGACCTGGGCTGGGGGTGCGGTACCCCAGGGTTCACATCCTCCGATCCCCTCAAAGCCACTGAGGGAGACGCAGCTGCCAATCGCCTCCTTTTATAAAAGGGAAAACTGTCGCTCAGAGCCGGGGAGAGTTTGGCCCGAGGCCAGCGCTAAGATTCCCGAACCCCGGGCAGAGCCACCTGTGCCACCCCACCCACCGCTCCCCTACCCCAGGCCCAAGTTCACCTGCCCAGCTCTCCGGTCCGGCTCTGCCTTTTTAGGAAAGGAAAAGAGCAGGCGGACGGGCAGGTTGCCATGCTAATCCACCAGCTCCTGGCAGCTCTGGTTACCGTGGTTTGGGGCCCGGGGAGCCAGGCTGGGAGTGCCAGCCCAGCCAATGGGCGTTGCCAGCCGAGCTCCCCTGCCAGAGCCATACAAGGCCTTGCTGCGGCCCAGTCCTGAGCACCACGCACAGGGCAGCCCCGGGGCCGGCACCTGCCCCGCCCGGGAGCCTGCCAGCCCGGCACGTCCTCGGACTCTGCCTAATCCAGCCCCGGAGCGGGGAGGGCCGTGGTGCACGTGCACGGGGGCCAGGGCTCCCCAAGGTCAGGAGGGTGGCAGTGCCGGGGCAGTGCCAGGGCAGAGACCGGAATCGGGGCAGGGGCCTAACCAGCAGTGGGGATCCCAGCTCGGGGCGGGCGGCGATAGAGCTTACTTAAGCCTGGTCCAGGCTGAGCCATCTCTTGACAAGCCGGCCACCTGTCCTGCCCCCTCCACAGCCAGGCTAGTATCTGCTCCCTTCTGGGGTCTTCCCAGGGTCCACATTCCAGTTCCTCTAACCCGTCCTGGGTCTACGGCTGCATGCACCTCGCAGAATTGGGGTGTCCGTTAGAGCGTGCCTTTGGTGGGCCCATCATCACTGCCGTGGGTGAGGCCCTGGGATGGTAGGAGCACGTGGGGACGGGTAGACCTCTCCCCCCACCCCCACCCCCACCCCCAGCAGAGCCCAGCCCACCTGTCAGCCCATAGGGCCTCTGACTCTGTGGTCGGCAAACTGTGGCTCACGAGCCACATGCGGCTCTTTTGGCCCCTTGAGTGTGGCTCTTCCACAAAATACCATGGCCTGGACGAGTCTATTTTGAAGAAGTGGCGTTAGAAGAAGTTTAAAGTTTAAAAATGTTGGCTCTCATGCGGAAACTGGTTTGGCTCGGTGGATAGAGCGTCGGTCTGCGGACTGAAAGGTCCCAGGTTTGATTCCAGTCAGGGGCATGTACATTGGTTTCGGGCAGATCCCCAGTGGGGGTTGTGCAGGAGGCGGCTGGTCGATGTTTCTAGCTCTCTATCCCTCTCCCTTTCTCTCTGTGGAAAAAATCAATAAAATATTTTTAAAAATAAAATAAAATAAAAATAAAAAATGTGGCTCTCAAAAGAAATTTCAATCGCTGTGCTGTTGATATGCGGCTCTGTTGACTAATGAGTTTGCCGACCACTGCTCTTAATGCTCATAAGATCCCTGGGAAGTAGGATGTCTTGGCCCCTTTGAAAAGCAAGGAAACTGAGTCACAGAGAGGTTACTTGCCCGAGGTCAGGGTGCCAGAATTCAACCCCAGCGCAGTGTGACTCTAGACCAGGGGTGGGCAAACTTTTTGACTCGAGGGCCACAATGGGTTCTTGAACTGGACCGGAGGGCTGGAACAAAAGCAACCTGACCATGCTGGCACTCTCATCTTGGGCTGCTGGTGAAGGAGCGGAGGGGAGAGCAAGAGAACCCTCCACTCTTTCGGCTCCGCGGGCCGGATAGAACAGCCGAACGGGCCGGATCCAGCCTGCGGGCCGTAGTTTGCCCACGGCTGCTCTAGACCACTGCACCACGCAGACCCTCTCCTCTGGGAATTTCAGATCCTAGGGGGATGGGGACCTGCCATTGAGACCAACGCATGAATGGAGGAATGAAAGTCACTGTCGGAGACAAGAGGGCCCTTTGTTGCTGAGTGAGGCCGGGCTTCCCCGGTCCCCAGGCCATGGCCACGGCTGCCATTGTGTGGGGCAGCCCACCGCCTAGAGCTCCCTGGTCCCCACCGGCAGTGAGGTTGGTCTCAGAAGTCACAGAGGGTGCGAGCAGACTTGTGTGTCCTACGTGGGCCAAGCTGAGCTTGGGGCCAAGGCTGCGGTCCTCTCCAGAGCCACCCGGCAGGTGAGGGAAACATGGCAGCGGTTGGCAAGGGGGGGGGGGAGGTGACGGGCTGGGCTGGCAGCGGGCTCTGTTTGCTCACCCAAGAAAAGAGGAGATAAATATAGACGCAGGATTACTCAGACACAGCCTGGGAAAACCTGCTCTGAGCCTCTGCTTCAGCCCTGGCCCAATCTCACCTTCGCTGGCCTGCCCACTCCGCGCCTGCTGCCAGGCCTGCCCGCCTCCTTCCTGGACTCCCCGACTGGAAACTTGGGGACAGCCCTTCCTGCTCGCTCTCCGGGGCGGGGCAGAAACTGGGGTGCAGAGAGAGCGGGGTGCTTGCTCCGAGTCCCACGGCAAGCTAGGAGTGCGGAAAGCGAGGGCGGCCTCGCGTGGGAGTCATCTTTGCAGGCCCAGGCACTACACCACCCAGACTCAGTTTCCCCATTTGTGGGGTGGGGGGGGAGCCCAGCCTTCACCTTCCTTGGGCCTGCATGGAGGATGGAGTGGGCGACCTCCCTGCAGAGAGGAGCTGAGGCCGTGGTCTCACGCACAAGATGTCGCCCCCAGCAGCCCGCGTCCAACTCAGGCGCTCCAGAGTGCGTGAGCCAAGTCTCAGCTGTGGGGCTTCGGGGAAGTGGCTTCACATATTGGTGCCTCAGTGTCCTCATCTCAACAGTGAGAATGCTAATGATTATTAGTCTACGTTCTGATAGGATATAAACATTACATATTTGTACCTATCTATAACAATAAAAGACTAATACACTAAGTAGACCAGATATCATTTCGGACATCCTTCCTGACGAAGCCGGGGCCGGAGGGAAGCCAGCCCGGGTCCCAGGTCCCGGATGCCTGTGGGCGGCCAGAGGAGGGAAGCCAGTGCCAGCAGCTGGGAAAAGGAAGGCCTACTCTTGCACGAGTTTTCCTGCATCGGGCCTCTAGTAGCATCATAATAATAATTGAAAGGTTATCTCCCCCTCCCAAACTGGTGGGCGGAGTTTGACACATGACCCCTTAGGGCTCCCCCCCTCCCAAACTGGTGGGTGGAGCTAACAACATGACTGACACCTGCCAAGGGGACATCTCCAAGACAGTGAACCACCAATTAACACGGGCCAAGGTGCCCTTGGGGCCCATCCCTTCCTGTTCCACCCTGGGCCCAACCCCCTCCCTTTCCGTCCTTTAAAAGGGACACCAGGCCGGACACGTGCGCTCTTTGGAGGTGACCTCCATTGGAGGGGCATCTCCATTAGCCCGGTTGGGTTCCGATTTCCTGTCCCCTCTCCCCCTAATTCTGATCTTACCTCGGTGATGGCTCCCGCCCATTACCGGGGAATAAACTCTCTTTAAAACTCCTTGTTGTTCTGTTTCCTGTTTCCTTTCAAACCTAACAATAATGATAATGCCTAACAATGGCGCCAGCCTCCTAGAGAGTTCGGAGGATTGGATGAGTTACTACATGCAAAGCTCTTCCGCAAGCACCTGGCACAGAGCAACTGCTCCACGCATGTTTATTATGATTATCCAGCTGAAGCCGGTGGGGGCTGGGATGCCAGGGGCCTAGGGGCCTGGCTCCAAGGCCCCCACCCTCCAAGAAAATGGCCTGGCCTGGGCTCTATGGAGCACAGGTCTCCACGGTGCTGTGGCCCCGGTGGCACCTCCCTTCCCTCCCTGCCTCTCCTGCAGCGTCTAGAGTCAGGCAGACACGGGTTTGAATGCCGGCTCCTCCACTGGCAGGTTGTGTGACCTTAGGCAAGTGACTGGCCCTCTCCACGCCTCAGATCTCACTTCTATCCCTCCTGGGGTTGGTATTCGGGTTGAGCAGGGGAGTTTGCAGGAAACATCCCGCTCGGCCGGGTAAATGGGCTCTCCACACTGGATCTCACGCTGACCCCCTTCTCTTGCTTTCTCCAGTGGCTGTGAACTTGGCCCAAACAAGGTCACACTTAGTGCACGACCTACTCGCATGCAAGGGCTCTCGGCTGTGGGGAACACGCACTACCTCCCCTCGCGTGAGCGTGCAGGTCTACAGGTGTGTAGGAACCTAGGGATTCTTACTCTCCCTCCCACACAATAGCTCCTTGCACCCCTCCCGGGCTCATGCATGTCCTCACAATGTCGGTTCCCCTCATGCGTACATGGACACATTGGGCGCAGCCACGCACACCTGTGCATGGACACGGAGACTGCGTGTGATGCCAGGTGTGCCCCTGCACATCCTCACCAGCACACGCGCTCCCACACTCAGGGGTGTCGTAGCCAGGCCTGGCCCTAAGGTGGCTGTCTTCACAGCAGAGGAATGCAAACAGCTGGGGACGCGACGTGAGGGAGAGGCCCAAGGGAAACCACACGGGCAGGAATCCGGGCAGGCGTGCCAGCCTGAGGCGGGGCTCTCGGGTACCAGGAATTGTGCCGGGGAGGGGGGGCAGGGGGGCAGCGAGTACAGACACTTGCTCTCAGTCTCTCCCATCACCCTGTGTCCTCGGAGTCCCGGGACTTGGAGGCCACAGGGTCTCACAGACCATGGACCTCTCCCCTGGCAGCAAGCAGGTTCTCCCTTGCTGGGTGGCAGGCCCTGCCTCTCTGAGCCGCACCAACCTGGTCTGAGCAGCGAGGGGCCATACCAGGTGGCCTTCCTCACGGGGAGACAGAAGAATCCATAGGCATGTGGGGGGAGGAGGCTGTCATTGACTCGCATCAAGGGAGAGGATGGAGATAATGTGGAAGCCGCTAAGACTCTTGGGTGGCACTCATACTGACCCAACAACCTCAGTGTCCTGAGGCGCTTGTGTCTAGTAACCACCTCCCTGACTGCTCACGGAGGCGGCGTTGCTTCCCATTTATAGACGCAGAATCTGAGGTGCAGAGGTGGATAGCCTACCCAGGTCCAGAGCCCAGTGTCTAACCACCGCGCGGTGTGGCCTCTGCCACTGGGGAGACGTTTGCGCCTGAGGCCTAGCTCGGGGGTTGGCATGACAGACACTGTCCCAGATGCAGGGATCTCTGGCCCAGGTGGCAGAGAGGCCTCCCCAGCCCCTGCATCATCCACCTTCTCCAGGTCACAGCTGGGCTAGTTATGGGTACGACACTGCCCAGGAAGGGCCCAGGCTCAGAGCCATCTGAGGACTTTGACCTCTTCCACCTGAGCCCATCACTGGGGACCAACTGAGACTGGATAGGTGTCATGTTGGGGTACCAAAGAGGGCAGTACTAAGGTGGGAGGGGGGCCTCTCCCAGGTCAGCCCTGGGGTGGGGAGAGGTCATCGCTGTCTCTCCTGCGTGGAACATATGGCCGAAGAAGGACAGACGCCAAAGCCTGAGCAGGGGTGGCTGGTGAGGACCCCAGGGAAGACCTGCCCATGGCAGAGCCCCTGAGACCAGAATCGGCACTGGTGGCCTCCATCCCCAGCTGCTTGCCGGAAGGGGCTGGGCTGGGGTTGGAGGCACTATGCCCTGGTGTCCGGGACCTTGTGGATGAGGGAAGGGAGAATGGAGAGAGTGTGTGAGAAAAAACCCACCCAGAGGACCCTCCCTACACCCCACTGGTCTCCCTGCCATGCCCCCTACAGGTTCTACCCATAGCCTTGGGGAAGCTAAAATGGGAACATGATGGGGCAGTCAGGGGAGGTCCCAGCAGGCAAGCCACATGCCCAAGGCCACCCAGGGCAGGAAGAATTCTGACTCCAGCCACCGCTGCTCCTTCTGACGGGCCAGGGCTGGCCGCCTCAGCACCACCAGCATGTTTCCGTGCCCAGCCTGCCCCACAGCCCAGGAGGAGGGTCCACACCCTTCGGGGAGAAGGGGGCCCAGTCACATGGCCCCAGCTGCCACCCACTCTGAGCCAGTACTAGACCTTGGCCTGGGACACGTGACTTCGCCTCTCCGGGCCTCAGTGTCCACCAGCAGCAAAGCCACCACTCAGGGCGACTCTGATCATCAGGTGGCTCTGCGTTTAGAAAGACCCAGGCACCGCCGTGTGGGGTTTCCAAAGACTTTCGAGCTCCTGTACTTTCCCAAGCTACCCAACACGGAAGGAGAGCAGGCCAGCCAGCTGTCAGCGGGCCAGACCCAGGCCCAGGCCCAGAGACGAGGAGTGACAGAGAGAAACGCACAGTAAGCGGGACGCGGGGCTTGGAGGACTCGCTCTGCTTCCTTCTCCCACACCAGCCTCAGTGTGAAGAAGGGGTTATCACGGCACCCAGTGGTGTCCCCTGGGCAGCCTGAGGGACCTGCAGTGGCCACTGGGCCTGTGTGCCACCCACTGGCCCTCCCAGAGCGGCTGCCTTCCTCCTCCGGCAGCTCTTCCCCAGGTTGTGTCCCTGTGACCCAGGCCGGGGGCTGGGCCATTCGGAGCGGAGCCCTGGGCTGGGGCGGGCGGGGCCTCCGCGGCCGCCGGAGTCCCCGGGGCAGGAGGGAGGGGGCGGGGCGCACGTGGCCGCGCCGCCCGCAGTGATGTCAGGCCCGCCGCGCCCCGGTCCCAGCACGTTCGTTCACGGATTGGGGCACACATTCCTCTGCGCTGACTCACGGCTGTCAGGCTGTCACGTAGCACGCTGCCGCATGCAGCTTTGCCCAAAATTGGTCGTGAGGCGGGCCCAGCAGGCAGCCGCAGGTCGGCCGTTTGTTCCCGCTCCTCCACGCTCCTCCGCAGCCGCAGCTCTGAGCCCGCAGCCCGCAGCCTGCAGCCTGCGTGCGTACCTAAACCGGCGGGAGAGGGAGGAGCATGGGGGCCCTGCGGGTTTGAGGGCCGGGAAGGTTTGAGGCGATGGGGCTGCGAGTGGGGAGGGGAGGGTGAGCAGGCTGGGTGGTCAACACAGGCCCCCGGGCACTGCTTGTCTTTAAGCCTCAGTTTCCCCCTGTGCCCAGTGGGGACGTGCAGGGCAGGACTGTAAGCGCTCCGGCATGCGCTATCCCACCTAAATCTTACACCAACCCTGTGGAAACCGAGGCAGGGACCTTGGTTTCCTTGAGGTCACATAGAGTAGCTGCACGGCTAGGATTGGACCAGGTTTCAAGGTTCCCGAAGCTGCATCCCTTCTGCGCTAATGTGCGCGCTGTGCAGTCTCTGCCCCTTCGTGGTGGACACCAGGTTCCCGCCTGCACCTCACGGAACCTCCCTTCACACCCATAAAGTGGGCGCCTGCAGAAGGGCGCCCACCGGAGATCGTGGGAGGAAGGAAGAGGAAAAGGGGGGATTTGGTTCAATATACCTTCTGCCCGGTGCCCCTTGGTCATCTGCACCGGCACCGAAGTGCAAAAAGGTGCCAAGCCGAGCCGGGGTCACCAGCAGGGCAGGGGAGCACTGAGCTGCCTGTGCTGTTAGGAAAATGAGGCAGAGGGAGGGTCCATCTGAGAGTCCAGGGAGGCCCTGAGGAAGTCTTCCTCCCTTCCCCCCCAGGACCGGTCTGGGTCCCACCTGGCCAGGACCTCCGCCACACAGATTCTAGCGGACTCCATGGGACCTCAGGAAAAGGTGCGTTCCCGTGGGGCACACAAGGCCTGTGGTGTGGCCTCCAAGCTCCTGTCCATCACCAAGACCCTCACACTATTCACTCCAGCTCCGAGGACACCCATGCTCTTCCACGCCTACCAGACTTGACCCCAATGCCCAGAAAGCTTTCTCGGCCCTCATGGTCTCCTTTAAATGTCTCTTCTGCTGGAGAGCCCTCCTTATCCTCACGGCAGAGTGAGCCCTGGCTGGTGTGGCTCAGTGGGTTGAGCATCCAGTGCACAGAATGGTCACGAATTCCATTCCTGGTCAGGGCACATGCCCAGTGGCGGGCTGGAGCATGCGGGCGGCAGCTGATCCATGTTTCTCTCTCACGTCAACGTTTCTCTCTTCCTTCTTCTCCTCTTTCTCTAAAATCAATAAAGGCAAAAACATATTTTTTTTTAAATGTTTTGAAAAGACAGAGGTGAGCACTCCCTCTTCTGGAGTCCTGGAACTCCTTCCCTTCCAGCAGTCGCAGAGCCGGGCACAGAGCACACCTTGGTCCTTGGCCCAGAGCCTTCGTCACCGGCCCTCCGTGCTCCCCCAGTCTCTCACCCAGGCAAACAGTGATGCCTTCGGGGCCCCGCCCCCCAAATCCCAAAGACCCACAGACCCAGCCCAGGTCTGACAGAGCAGGCTTGGAGTGTCTGCTGCATGGTGGCCGAGGGCACAGCCTGGCACCCGAAGAGCCTTCCCCTCTCTTCCTGGCTGTGTGACCTTGAGCTCCAGGGCCCTGCCCTGCCTGCTTCCCCGACCTGTCTGGAGAGTCCAATGAATGAAGACAGAGGGAATGCTTGGCACGTGGGCACAGCTCCCCACACAGCTGTCATTATCACTGGGTCGTTATTACGAACCTACCGTACTTGTGCCCGAGGCCTGGGTTCCGAGGCTGGGTGGCTGGCGGGCAGGCGGGCAGGCGGGCAGGCGGGCAGGGAACTCAGAAGCAGCCGCAGCCCTGGCTGACTCAGGCGGAGGAGTCATTGGCAGAAATGGGTGCTTTATGGTCAGCCTGAGCGAGCCCAGCTGTGGCCCTCCTCTCCCCACCCCCAGAATTCACCCAAATCTGAGGCCACGGGCCTTCCAAGCCCATCAGGCTTCTTATCTGGAGAGATAAAGGCCCCCTCCCCTTGGATCATGGATCCATTCAGCTGGCTGCCGTATGACCTTGGCAAGCCTCGCCCTCTCTGGACCAGCCTTGGGGAGTGCTGGGTGGAGGGCCGGCAGCGGCTCCCTGGCATGTCTTCCTGGCAGCATGGTGGCGGGGGAAGGGGCTAACTCACTATTTCTGGGCCCAGAGGAATGGGTCCTGTTCTCTCCCTGTCCCCTCTCTGCCCCGTGCTGACGGTGTGAGCTCTCCGCACCCCTGTGATATCCTCCTCCGGAAAGTCTGGGGTCACTATTTTTATTTGACACCTGGGGAAACTGAGGCCCGGAGTTCAGAGGCCCTCATCCAAAGCCACACAGCCAACGGCCAGGACACTGGTGTGTGGGTCTGCAGCCACCTGCCATCGCCCTCCATTCTCTCCCGGGGTCCTGGCTCTCTCCCTCTCTGATCCTGCCAGGACACCAGCTATGTGCCAGGGGTTGGACAAGAATCATCAGCTTACGAGGTCCTAACGTGAACCCGTAGGCAGAGCATGGCATCCAAGTTCAGAGAGCTGGGATTGCTTGGCTCAGGCCCCTCGGCCGAAGAGGCAGAGTGCGATTCTGTTCCCTATTCCCCAGTCTGTGCGCCATACCAGCTGCTTCCCGATCCCACGGGGTTTGTGTTCCGGTGACACCGGGCCTCAGGGAACCCGAGGAAGACACTCTGGTCTCACAAACACCCCATGACTGCGGGTGGACAAAGAGGGGGTGTGTTCAGCCTGCCAGGGTGGGCCCACCAGGCCCGCCTGGGCCTGCGGCTCCTGCCAGGCTCAGATGAAAGCGTGAGGTCATTGGGCCATCCCAGCTTCCTGTCCCATCTCGCTAGTTGTGACTCAGCCCTGACTTACCCAAACCTCCTCCTCCAGGGGACCCCAGCCATGGCCTGGCCTGGGCTGCCCCCACCGTCTCCCACCCTGAGTCACTGCTCAGCTCACCAGCCGCACGCTGCTCAGTGCGCAGGCAGCCCACTCCTCTCCCCAAGCTCCCGGAGTTCCAGGTGCCAGGCTGGGGAGTGGGGGGACTTCTGCTGCTGCCCGCAGACTCCATCTCCAGGCCTGCTTTTAGGGACTCTCTGGCTCTGGCAGGAAAAATTTAGAATTGACGTTGAAAGCTCAGGCTGAGCCAAAACCCGTTTGGCTCAGCGGTAGAGCGTCGGTCTGCGGACTGAAAGGTCCCAGGTTCGATTCCGGTCAAGGGCATGTACCTTGGCTGCGGGCACATCCCCAGTAGGGGGTGTGCAAGAGGCAGCTGGTCGATGTTTCTCTCTCATCGACGTTTCTAGCTCTCTATCTCTCTCCCGTCCTCTCTGTAAAATATCAATAAAATATATTTTTTTTAAAAGAGAAAGAAAGAAAGAAAGCTCAGGCTGAGGGTTCAGACTGACCTGGGTTCAAATCCCAGCTCCTTCCTTGCTAAATGGGTGATCTCAGACAGGCTGCCTCAGTTTCCCCATCTGCAATAAAAAAAGAGGGTAATAATAATAAGCTACATCCCATGAGGATTCTACATGAGATCGCATTTGCCAGGATAGCAGCCTAGAGGCCAGCAGATCTGGATTCAAACGGCTGTGTGTCCTTGCCCCAAGCCCCTTTACCTCTCTGGGCCTCAGGCTCCTCATCTGCAAAATGGGAGTAATCGGACAAGTGATTGCTGTGGTGATTAAAGGTGATCATATCTGTGAAGGGTTTGTGCAGCTGCCGGCACCTGGAACCAGACTTAGGTAAAACCCATAGCTAAGATTAATTCTTAAAGTGCCAGGCACTGCGTGAGCCCAGGAAGGTTGCAGTGACCAGTGGGGAGATGGGAGCAGATGTTCCGGCTCTTCCCTGGATGAGGGAATCGATCAGGGGAGAGCTCCCTGGGCACTGAACCCCCAGGGTACTGTCCACAGGCTGAGCTCCGAACGTCCCCAGGTGAGGCCAGAAGGCTCTCTGAAGAGGTCTCCCTGGGCTACAGCTGGCCTTCCACTTTCCAGTCTCTAGGGCACCCACAGCGCCCTCACTTCATGGAGGACCAAGCAGATGCTCAGGCAAGAGCAGGGGCTTGCCTCCAGCCTCTCAGCCGGAAGCAGAACGCAAACCTGCAACCACCCATCTCCCTCTCCCCAGTCTGGGAGCTGCCCCCCGCTCCCCCTCTGCCCTCGGACCCAGGGCAGCCTCGCCTCCCGGAAGCAGCACTCTGGGGGACTCCCAGAGCCCATCTGCCCATGGAGGCTCTTTGAAACCCAGCTGGAAACCCAGTGTCCCGAATGCAACAGCACCCAGTGTTTTCCTGGGAACATATCATGCCAAACTCTGAGCTGTGTGGCCATTAGCTCACGAAGCATTTGTCTTCATCTTAACCCACAGCGCTCAAAAAGCAGGATCCGGTGAGCCTGGGCTGGGGTCCGTGGAGGAAGAGTGAACCCCAGAAAAAAAATGTCTCCCCATTTCCAGCTCAGCAAGTATTTATTGAGCATGTGATCCAGATGGAGGGACAGAGGCTGGGGGAGGTCACGTGGGTGGAGAAGCGCAATGGAGTAGAAATGGCACTGACCCTGGGGTCAGACAGACCTAGGTTTGAGTCCTGACCATTACAGGTAGAGCTAGCCAGCCTCTCAGAGTCTGAAGTCTCATCTGAAAAAGGATGCACTGGTATACCTTGAAGGTTACGCTGCAAGAATTAAGTGAGGACAAGAACATGAATTTGCTCTGTAATTGGGTTTAATCAGTAACAATAACCACCACTGATGGAGCTCTGGCCCGTTTATTCCTTACCACAGCCATGTTACCATGATTATACCCATTTTATAGCTGAGGAAACTGAGGCTCGGAGAAGGAGGAAAGGGCACGTGTACTTACAATGAGAGGTGGCTATGAATGAGAACCTTAGCTCAGCCTGACACCAGAATAAGAGCCCTTTATGTTGAGGCCTAGACAGGGGTCGCTAACATGAGAACCAGGTGAGTGTTCAGAGAAGAGTCACAGCTCTTGTCTAGATAGAGTTAGAAAGGCTTCCTGGGGAAAGGTATCACTTGTGGTAGCCCTTGAAGGATGGGAAGAATAAACCAAATAAGAATGGAAGTTGCCTGCCCAGCTTTTAGAGCAGGGGTGGGCAAACTTTTTGACTCAAGGGCCACCATGGGTTCTTAAACTGGACCGGAGGGCCGGAACAAAAGCAACCTGGCCATGCTGGCACTCTCATCTTGGGCTGCTGGTGAAGGAGAGGAGGGGAGAGCAAGAGAATCCTCCGCTCTTTCGGCTCCGCGGGCCGGATAGAACAGCCGAACGGGCCGGATCCGGCCCGCGGGCCGTAGTTTGCCCACGGCTATTTTAAAGAGACATGGAGGCAAGGAAGTCTGCAGTGTAACCAGGGAGTGACAAGGCCTGTGGCCTGGTGAGCTCAAGCCGTGGGCACCTAGATCAGTGTTGGTGAGATGAGGAACGATAGTTCAAAGTCAGACCCTATGCAGCCCCGATGCCAGGTTGAACATTAGGGCTTACTGAGACTTTACCCTGACGCCGGTAGGGTAAAGTCTCCTGGCTGCAGACTTCCAGCTAAAGCCTGGTTTTCATAGGAAGGCAGCTTTGGCCCAAATCTCAAATCTGGTGAGATAAAGCCACTCGTATTTTCCATTTCTCTACAGATGCTGCAGGAGGGCTTCCCATGGCTGGAGAGTCATTAGACCCTCTGATCGCTCTCAACACACTTCTTGCCTGGTGTGGTGTTGTATGGTATGCCAAAGCAAATGTGGTTGAGTGAAGCAAGCCGGGTGGCCTCATGCCCAAGGAGGAACATATGTAACCCAGAGCAGTGGAGGGACCATTCAAAGGGGATCTGACCAATGGTGTGCAATGCCCCCCCCCTCCTGTCCCACTGCCACCACCACACACACATACACCCATTCATACCACTCCTTCCCAGAAGTGTGTCTTCACCGAGCCCCCACTTACAGTCCAGGATGAGGAAGCGAGGACAAAGCCTGCCCAGCAGAGCCCTCCCATGCCAGGCACCAGGTC
This sequence comes from Vespertilio murinus, assembly GCA_963924515.1. Classification (NCBI taxonomy): domain Eukaryota; kingdom Metazoa; phylum Chordata; class Mammalia; order Chiroptera; family Vespertilionidae; genus Vespertilio; species Vespertilio murinus. The sequence goes on from OZ004706.1 coordinate 29,047,578, forward strand.
AGACCTCTGTTGGCCTTGCCACAGAGCCTCTCAGCCCTGGGAGATGGGGGGTGTTCTTTGATGCTTTTGACAGAGGTGGCCTCTGGCATTCCGGAAGGTTAAACCACGGTGTGCCCTCGGTCATGACCTAGGGAACAACAGAACCAGACCCAGACTGGCTGACCCCTGCCCTAGACGACTCCTGGCCTGGCACCGTGCTGAGCACTTGTCCACAGGAGGAGAGGAAAGGAGAGGAGTGGGGATGGGATTGGAGCTTGAGTCATAGGGCTTTGAAGCTGGCCGCTGGATCCACCAAGCCTCAGAGGTTCCGGGGTGGGATGGCCCCTGACTCACCCCCACACCCCAAGCCAGCCCCAGGCAGCAGCTTCAGCTCCTGACCTCCCTCCTGTTTACCGGAGCCCAGCTATGCCCCTCCTGGGTCATTCATGGCTCAGGACTCCCTGGAGCTGGGTGGGAAGGCCAAGGCCTTTGGGCCAGGAGGTATCCGAGTCACACTCTGCTCCGGACGTCAGCCTGAGCTACTCGGAAACCCAGGCTTTGCTTGCCTGCTGGGCACCAAGTTACCCCGATGATGTAGGCACCGGGCACTGGCTTTTAGCTGACACTTACTTCTAGAGAGAAATACAGCGCTCCTGCATGGCCCGGCCTCCCGGTGGCTCACCCCTTCCCAGAGGGGAAAGGCGGCCTCCTGGTGGGGCGCTGGGTGTGCCACGGAAAACATGGGTCCTAGGCAACAGAGTGGGTGTAACTGAAAAATCACCAGCTGCATGTCTTGGCTGGCGGTGGCGGTGGGATGGAGGTGAAGGTTGGGGTTCCAGCCCCTCTAAGTACAGGGACCTAGTCTTCCGAGAGAAACAGTGAAGGCACTCCAGGTTTCTGGGGTCCAGGCCTGGCAGGGCAGCCTCTGGAAGGCTCTTCCTCCCCGCTGGACCTCGGGTTCCTCATCTAGGCATAGGCCAAGGGTCCTTCTCTCTCTGGCTGCCTGTCCGATTTTTTTTTCTTAAAGATTCTCTCAACTCTTCCCCATTAGAGCATTTTGAAGATGGCATTAGTCAAAGAAAAGGGCTTAGACCTCCCTCCTCAGAAAGGGTGTCTATGCACAGGAAGGCTTTGGTGAGATAGAGCCACTCGTACTCTCCATTTCTCTCCAGCATTGGACACGGACCATGTGCGCAGGCCTGTGCTGGACCCTGTGATGAAGATTCTAGAGAAGACCTCAGTGAGTTCTTCATCAGTGGGGAGACACAGCTCTCCCCGGGAAATGACCAAATGTTCTCAGGTCAAGTATCATGTTCCCTTCGAAACTCTTCAAACTTGGACCCTCTAATCTCTCCAACCACATCTGTCATGAAAGAAGATGATGCAAGGGAGGCTGGTGTGTAGATGAATGGATGGAAGGGTAGATGGCCCGGTAGGATCAACCACTGGCCCGGTAAGATGGCGACATGTCATTCTTGCCTTGGGAGTGAGGGCTCCTGCAGATGCAGGTGAGAAGCTACCTCTGTTCCTGGGCTCCCACCTTCCCAGCCTGTGTAGAGCTCTCTGCCTCCTAAGAGCAGGGAAGGGACCCCTGGGGAACAGTTGCCACAGGAGGGCTCCCCACAGCTGGAGAGTCAAGAAAGCACAGAGCTCAGGCTCAGGCTTTGGAGTTACACAGGTGCTTTCTAACCTTGGCTTAGACATTGGGCAAGTCCCGAGACCGTTTCCTCATTAGTGAAATAGGAACTAATTATGGTACCAGGTATGTTGTGACAGTTAATGAAGGCAGTGTATGTAAATCGCTTAGCACAGTGCTTGGAAATGCATGTTTACCCCACACCCCTACAAGGCTAAGTGGACAATGACATGGGCCCTTTGCTCTTTGGAGGTGACTCAAAAATTCTGAGTGCAGAGACTTCCATCCTGGAGGCTGAGTCCCTGAGTTGGTTCTCTCCTTTCAAAAAGTCCAGCCCGATTCCATGGGTGCCTTCATGAACAATATCTGCTTTCGGCTGAAATTCCAGCGGTTCCCTGGGGCCTCGCTGACCCTGTTCTGATCACCCTTAGATTAATAGCAAAACAGGGCACATGAATTATTCCTTTAAAAATACAGTTCATGCGGGAGATATAAATCTTTCCCAATGGGCTGAGGCAGGGGGAGGGGAAGACAACTAGTAAGGGGGTGTCCTCTGAGGGAAGCCGTGGAGACCAGGACAGCTGGTCCCGCAGGGCTGAGACTGCCCTTGTGGAGACCCAGTGCTGGACAATGGTGTGGGTGGTGCCAGGCCCTGCAGGCCCTGCTGTGGCTGTTGGCAGGAGGCCCAGACTACCCACCAGAAAGAGGCCCCGGGGCTGAGTGTCCTCAGGCTCTAGTCGGGGAAGCCTTGACCCACACACAACCTTGGGGACATAATTTGGGGACAAGTGTTGATGGGAATGTCTGAACTCCCTCATTCCTTAAGTTCCCAACCAACCCAGGCCGGCTCCAGGGCCATACCCTCCCCGGGAGGGGCCCCCATTCCCCGGGGCTCCAGACATCTGCCCTAGCCAGACCCATCTTCCCAGCGGCTCGCTCTACTAAGCTGCCTGCACGGTATGTGCCTGTGGCCAAGACTCTGTGTCCCTTCCATCAGGGCTGTAAACAGAACTTCCTGAAACCTGGAGGGGCTGGGTGGCAAGGGGAACGTGACTGGTTTTCCAGAGCGGAGAGAGCGGAGGGTCCCACGCTGGGAGGCACAGGCGAGGCACAGTCTGCGGGGCTCAGGCTTGGGGACCTCTAAGCTCGGGTCAGGCTGGTTGTGACAGTCATAGGCAGTCCATGCTGGGAGTCCACGCCCCTCACAGTCAATGGGGAGACGGGAACGTTCTCCAGGGAAAGAACGGGACTTGCCCAAGGCCACACAGCGCGAACAGCACACAGGGACAGCAGTCCGTTGCTCCTGCCGGGCCAGCCTCCTGCGCCAGCCCACGCCTCCCTGTGGGCACCATCCCCAGGACATGGAATCCTTATCCTGGGCACCCCACCCCACCCCACACAGTGTCCATGGCTGCTGGACAGCTGCTGATGGGCCCACATTTACTCTCAGTGCAGGTGTGGTGGAGAGAGCTTTGGGGTGCACAGGCACAAGGCCTAATCCTGCCCCAGGGCCCTGGTCCTTCCTGGCAGCCCATCCCAAATGGACCCAGAGTCTCCACTCTGCTTGGACCCTGGGGGAGTCTCACTGCCGTGCAGGAAAGGATGGGGCTGGATCAGCAGCAAGAGAATGAGTGTGTGAGTGTGGCCCCATCACTGCCATGGCAACGTTGCTCCTTCTCTTAGGCCACAGTTATCCAGAAAATGGGAGTGATGACGCAGAGGATTTCCAGAGGGCAGTACCTAGCACAGCGTCTCACCCAGAAATATGCCAGCCCGCCCTCCCCACGAAGCTCTCCCTTTTTTTTTTTTTTAAATCCTCACCTGAGGATATGTTTATTGATTTACAAAAAAAGAGAGGAAGGAAGAGAGAAAACATCCGTGTGAGAGAGAAACATCGATTGGTTGCCTCTCGTTGCCCCGACGGGGGATTGAACCTACAACCTTTTGGTGTATGGGATGGCATGCTAACCAACTGAGCCACCTGGCCAGGGCAAATCTCTCCCTCTTGGATTAAGCCTGCACCAAGCAGAAGTAGGACAAATTACTTTGTGCGCAAAACTATTCCCTCCAAATCCTGATGGTGACCGTCAGCGCCCCTTGACCTGCTGCCTGTCCTAGCCCAGGCAGGTAACAGGGCCAGGTCGGGCTGGGGAGTGCAGCAGGGCACCTCACCTGGCTGGGGCAGTTGGTGGGGGACAGAGCAATGGAGTGGGAAGGCCGAGCAGCCAGGCCAGCCATGAGGGGTAGAGGTGAAGGTTCAGGGCCCAGACTAAGAGCCTAGGGGGCTATTTTTACTCAGCTTAATTTCTCTTGCCAGTGGGGTAGTGCTAACCCTTAGTCCTGGGGTCGCTCAGGATCCTTGGGCTGGGCCTCTGCATTTCACAGGAGCCCCGCATGCCCAGCTCAGGGAAAAAGGGAAACAAGTCCGACATAGCTCCCTGCGCTGACCCTGCCAAGCTGGGCAGCCACCCCCTGCCCTGTCGTCATCCAGAGAAGGATCCTGTCTCCTGCTCTGGTTAATTCTTCTATTATGTTTCCCAGACTCGGAGCCTCTGGTTCCCTATTGTCCCAAGCAGGCACTCTGCATTTGTGTAAAGATTAGACACGTTAGAACCTTCTCTCTCACTCCCAATGCTCTTTCCCTTTTCCTTTCTCAAATCCAAGTTCTTTCTTTCTGGCCACGCTCTGCTTCCTTGTTCTCTCTCTCTCTCTCTCTCTCTCTTTTTATCTGCCTCCTGCTTGTTTTCTTCCCACCCTGACTCCTCCTCCTCCACACGATCTGCATTTGCTTCTTTCTTCTCTTCACGGTTCAGTGGTTTAAAAGCTCTATCCACCTCCTACCCCCACCCCAAGCCTGCTTGATTCTGTATTTATATTCTTTCGGAGGCTAATAGACATGACTGGGAGTATTGCTCACCTCATTCCAGAAATACTCTTCTAAATTCTTCGAGAGGCACCTCTCCAGGGGGCGGACGGGGGGGCGGGGGGGAGCACCACCTGGGGAGACACTGGTTTGCCGGAGAGACAGAGATCGGAGTTCCAAGGCCAGCTCTGCACCTACCCGCTTCCTGTGTGACCTCAGCCAGGCTCTGCTTCCTCCTGGGCAGCAGTGGAGCCGGGAGCCAGGTGAGAGCAGCTGCCTCCTGGGTAGGGATGAGAGGAATCGAAGGTGTTCTGAGCACACAGTAGGTGCCCAGGAATATTTGTTCCTGCTTTCCCTACAGCCTGGCCCAGTCTGATGGAAGCCTGGCCCAGCCAAGGCAATAAAGATAAGGCTGAAAGGTCTTTCCTTCCTACCAGAATCTTCCTCTGCTCTACTAGGATTGCACGCGTGAGCGTACACACACACACACGTGCACACATGCGTGCTCTGAACACACTCTATGAAAAAGCAAGATTGCTGATTTCTCTGGGGTCATCTATGCCCCCTTCATAAATGTCTATGACAAAATTGCTGCTGAACGGGGTCCCTGCAGACTCGATTCCCCAGCTCAAAGCCAGGCATTTATTCCTTCATTGCCCCCCCTCCTTCCGAGGGCACCCCCTCAGGGGGCTCCTACTGTGTTCCAGGCAGGCTCCAGGCCCTGCCTTCTCTGGGATTCGGGACCTCAAGATTGCCGGGGAGATAAGCACTATCTGATGAGTCAGGCTCCAGAGCCTGGGCTCCTGGATTTCCCAGAAACGAAGAGCCTTTCTTGCCGAGCCCGGAGACAGGATCCCTGGGAAAATGCTGGGAGAGGGGCACGCTGAGCCCGGCCTGGGCAGGAACAGAGGGCAGCTGCCAGGTCCACAAGCTGTGTGGCTTCACGGGAGTGCGCCTGCTCTGGTCTCCAGTGCCGCCCAGCTCCCTCGGGGAGCACCCCACCTCCTGGCCTTTCTTTGCAGAAAGCAGCCACTGAGAGCCACGACATCCTGGCATGGCTGAGACGGCGACCTTTTGAGGGGCGCTTTGTGTGGGCCCCCGGAAAGGACTCTGAAGCCCCCTTTCGATCTCCACGGGGCCCATGAGCCAACACACCAAGATTCCCCCGTTTCAGCTTCGTTTGGCAAACAAGGAAACTGAGGTGCAGGGTGGGTATCCTTAGACACAGCGGCACAGGTGGAAAGGTTCTGGGAGGGACCGAGATTCCCGTCCTGGGCCCTGGAGTTGGGGGAGGGGAGAGGGGCACTTCCGGAGTGAGGGAGAGATGAGGCAGCTCCAGGCTGGTCAGAGGTCAGAGGTCAGAGGTCAGGGGTAGGCTGTGTCCTTCACTGAGGGAAGCAGGCCCAGAGAGGGCTCTGGCTTGCCCGAGGCCACACAGCCATACGCAGGCCTTTCACTTCCTGCACCAGAGAAGGGGCACCTCAGCTCGGCTGGCAGCAGGCAGGCAGGACACGGCAGGGTCTCTCCGAGGAGAGGGCAAGTTTTTCTCTTGCTCCCCTTTCAGACTTAGTTCTTAGCTGGGGCAAGACCTGGGAGCAGCCGCGGGGAGAGTGGGGGTGGGGCTCTGGGCTACTTTGGGGGTTGATTTGAGGAAGTTCTAGGGGCTGGGAGGAGCCCCTGGGGGTTGCAGGGGAGCCTCGGCACTCCAAGCTCAGAGGGGAGGAGCTGGGCCTTCCCTCCCGCCTCCGCCCTCCCCTCTCTCCCCCCCCCCCCCCCACCGTGAAGGTTGGGCAGGGCCTGCCGCCCCAGGAGGAGGCGTTGTCCCTGGCTCCGGGCCCTCCGCCCGCCCGCTGCTGGTGCAGTGGCAGGGCTGGACGGCAGGGGCGGGGAGGTGCCTAGCAGTTATAAGCAGCCAGGGCACGGAGGCAATGAGCTATCGGCTTGGCTCCGCTTGGCAGCAGGACGCAGGCAACAGGCGCACTCCCTGCTCCCTGCTCCAGTCCAGCCCCGCGCTCCGCCGCCGCTATGGCTGTCGTGCCCACTGCCTGGTGCTCCCTCGCTCTGGCCCTGCTCGTGGCCCTGCACGAAGGTGAGCCATCCGGCCTCGCCTGCTGCAGCAGCCCCGGGTCTGATCAGCAGTGTCTCTCCCCCAGGGGACCGTGTGCCCCACAGGCCAGCCGGGGCACCCAGGGCGGGAGCCCAGCCGCAGCGGCAGGGCCGGCGGGGGCTGTGCCAGTGCAGAGGTGCTGCTGCCCAGGGAGGGCACAGGGAGGGCACAGGGCGGCTGCTGAGGCTTCCCCGGGCTGGTCTGGAGCTCCTGAGAGTTGGCAGTGAGAGTGCCAACTTCCTCGATTATGCAGGAGGAGGAGCCTGGCAGGTCCCCCTTATTCCAGCTGTGCCAGGCGTCCTCACCCACCTCTCCACCTCTCTCTCTCTCTCTCCCTTCTGTGCGTGCAGGCAAGGGCCAGGCCGCTGCCACCCAGGAGCAGCCAGTGCCCCCGCGCCATGCCCGAGGCGCCCACCTGCGGCCTCGGCGTTGCTCCTGCAGCTCCTGGCTCGACAAGGAGTGCGTCTACTTCTGCCACCTGGACATCATCTGGGTGAACACCCCCGGGTGAGCTACCGTGGGGATCCAGGCGGGCTGCTAGGAGCGGGGGAGGGGGGCCGCTGGCACCCTGGGAAATGGGCACAATACGGCTCTCCGGCTCTCCCTGACCTCCAGATGAGAGCACCGGGGCCAATACCAGTCATTAGCATTTATTGTTTCACTCCCATGGGGAGGCTGCCTGCCTGGGCAGTACAGAGGGATGTCTCGAGAGAATTCTCACGGCACCCAGCAAGAAAGGGCTGGCTTCCTTTTCCAGATCAGGGAGGGTACTGAGGCTCAGAGAGGTTAGGTGCTGTCTGCAAGCTCACCCAGGAAGGAGAAAGTGGCAGGTGGAAGCTCCATCGTAGGTCCGGTGGATGCCAGAGCTCACACCCACTCGGCCATGCTGCCTCGGCATGATCTTCCAAGAATAATACCATTAATGACAGCGCCCATGTCTGGACTGGGCCGGGCCCTGTGCCAAGCAGGGCTCGTGCATGATCATCTCATGAACGCCCCCCCTTTTCCCCCCACCCCACTCCTTCCAATCCTTCCCCGAGGCGGGTACTGCTGTTGTCCCCAAATGACAGATGAGAAACCTGCCCTTTGTCACCTGGTGGAGCCAGGGTGGGGGCCAGCGCTGTCTGCTCTGTCTGCACCCGCACTGCCTCCGGGCCACTGCATACTTCACGTTGAAGTTTCTGTGTGCCTTGGTGTGTTTTTTTTTTCCCTTCCCCAAATTGCAAAAGACAAGAGAAGCCCGGCACGTAAGCGTGTGGAGCTAATCCACATCCAAACACTCGCTCGGGGTGGGAACCCTGCCAGTCCCTGCCTGCCGGGTCTACCTGGAGTCATTACCGCTTCAGACACCAGCTAAAATTAGCTCCGGCACCCCAAGGTGCTGGTCCAGCCGGCCACAGGGCCCCTGCCCTGCCCTCCACCCGCCTGGGCTAGACCCTGATCCGAAATCAACCCCATCGGATCTCACACACGCGGGCATGCACATGTACACACACGCGCGCACACACACACACTTTCACCGTTTTTAAGTCAAAACTCTTGTCTAAGACATACATGTCACTTCTCTGGGCAAGTGGGGACCAGCTGGGGGCAGCTTGGCTGTGAGCCTGCGTGTTTACTTAGGAGATGGTATTTCCTCCCCTCCTCTGGGGGCCGGGGTGGGCCTCTCTGAGAATAAGGGAATGCCCGGTTCTATCCGCTCACGTTCCTGTCTGGGCGGGGGGCCTGGGAGGGCTCCTGAGGGGAGGCAGAGTCCCAGAGAAGGGAAGGGTGTTGGGTGTTAGGTCTTGTCAGGTGGGAGCCTGTGGTGGGACTTCCTGAGGTCAGGGGCTGGTCACCTTGTGCTGCCACAGTGGCCATCCCAGAACACAGTGAAGATGATCCCCCTGCTTGTCAATGGTAGTGATTTATCTAATCCTCCCTCTCTTCCTCTCCCTCCCTCTCTCCCTCTTTCTTTCCCTCTACATCGCCACCTTACTGGCTGCCTGCCCACAGACAGACAGTTCCTTACGGCCTGGGAAACCCGCCAAAACGCCGGCGCCGCTCTCTGCCAGGGCGCTGTGAATGCTCCAGTGCCAGAGACCCTGCCTGTGCCACCTTCTGCCTTCGAAGGCCCTGGTAAGTGGGCACCCAGCTGCAGGGGTCAGGGGTGGCTGCCAGCCCAGGCCTGCCCTAGACAGCAAGGTGTGTGGGAGACCAGAGAGAGAGCAGAGGAGCACATGGGGGAGGGGAGCAGGGCCCTAGGGACCCAGAGGCTGCCCTGGGCCCGTGGCAGTGGCCCTTCCCACAGGGAACCAGTCACCCCTGAGGCCCTCCCACTGCCCATCTCTGGGGGCTTCCAGAGCACCATGTTCACTCCTGAACCTGACCCTAACCCTAACCCTAACCCTAACCCTAACCCTAACCCTAACCCAGGATCCTGGGATCCTCCCAGGTAACAGCGAGGCCTCAAGGGCTGGTCCTGTCCGTCCACACGGCTGGTCAGAGGGGGCGCTGGGATTCAGCCTCGGTCTATGTGACCGAGTCCACGGGGCTTTGGAGTCAGGCCTGAGACTTGGGGGACTGGGAGCTTTCTCAACGGAGGAGTACCATCTGGAACTGGGAGGCCATGGCACCGTCTCAGGGATGCCATCACCGAGTCGCTGGGGGGGTTTTACAAATGCCTTAACTCTTTGGGCCTCAGTTTTCCCTCCTGTAAAAGGGTGGGAGACTTTGTTCTTTCCCTCCTCCACTTAGAGCATTTGGGGAAATTGGCCTTGCAATCCCAGCCTCCATGCCCACGGTGGTTTATGAGAAACCTCCTCCTCCTCTGGGACTCATGCTGTTGCTCTGCCCTGCCTTAGTTTCTCCTGAAAAAGGGCCACACTCAGCTGTAGGTGGCCAGATTCTGAGAAGGCCAGCCACCCAGCTGCTCCTCTCTGAAGCTAGGAACACATTCCCCGTGGCTCAGCTTTCCCACCCGGCCTGGGAAGGAAGGGTGCCAGGTGCACAGGGTGGAAATGGATCTGTTCCTGAGGGCAGGTGGGGATAGGGTGGGGCCGGGCTGGGCCCGCAGCCAGCTGGCCTTGGGGCCCTGGGTAGCCCCTCACTTGGGCTCCAATGCTGTTCATTCAGGCCTGAAGCCGTGGCAAACCCAGGCGTTGGGTCCCCTGCAGACGTGTCCCAGGCTGGCAAGACATGGGCCACTGCCGGAGAGCTCCTCCAGCGGCTGAGGTAAGGGCCACTGCGCTGACCCAGTGCCCCCTGTATGCCCGGCGCGTTTCCTCACATTTCTCTGGTTCTCTGTAAGAGGCGGGACTGCGTCCTCATTGGACGGTTAAGAGATCTGGGGTTCAGAGAGGTGAGGGTACTTTCCCAAGGTCACACAGCCGTCTGGCATCAGGCTGACTCCAGAGCCCGGGCTTTTAATTGCTAGGCCTGGAAGTTGACTTTTTAGAGCCTGAAGGATCTGGACTCTGGAAGGACCACGGGTGTTCATTCAGGCTGTGTCTTAATTGAGCATCTCCTATATGCTGGGGTCCAGAGGGGCCAGCTACCCAGCCTGCCCCTTCCCCCATCCCAGTCTGATGGCCTCAGCATGGCTCAGCTCCAGAGTCTGCTCACAGAGGTGCCCATGAATGTTTGTCCAACCAAACTGACTTGAGAACAAAGCCCCCTGTTGGCCATGCAGCAGAGTGGCTACGACGGGGCAGCTTCTGAGCCAGGACTGCCTGATTTGAACCCAAGCCCTGCCACCAATGAGCTTTGTGACCTTGGGCTTGTCCCTTGTCTGTGCTTTAAGTTCCTATTTCGAAGCAGGGGCTACCACCCATCTCCTGGGGTTGGGCTCAGATGATTTGACATAAGGAAGCACGGGCCCCCCCGTGGGACCCTGCGGTGTTAGCCATCCTACCTCTGTAAAGGTGGCTCCTCGGGGCCAGCCAGTGCTGGGCCCAGCGTGGCCTCGGGTTCCGGTCTTTGTGGGCAGGCAGGAACATAGGAGACAAGGCCAGGTGGTGAGATGGACGGGACCCAGCATATGCTTAGGAACTGTCTTAGGGTGAAAAAAAAATCAAAACAAGACTTGGCCCTTCAAAATGGGCAGAGCTTCCTTAGCCAACCTGTGCTCCTCCTGACAACAGTCCGGGGCTGTTTCTATCTCACAGGCCCAGAAAGGGGCTCAGAGGGGTGGAGACACTTGCCCACGTTCCCACAGCTAGAACTGAAGCCAGCCTCCTCGCTCCCAGGCTAGAATGCTTTGAGCCAGGGCGAGGCCACCTGAATGACACAAGTCCATGCAAGGGTCTCAGTCAGGTTCAAGGGGCAGCTAGGACCCTATTTGTCTGGAATTTGGACATGGAACTGTAGTGGGTGGCGTTGGGGTGAGCAGCCGGGCGGGAAGGTGTGGAAGTGGGAAGGCAGGTCCTGGAAAAGAGATGCTGGGCTCTTCTTGGCTGTCGGGTCATTCCAGCTGTGTTTGATATGGGGCATCAGCTTTGTCCAAGCCTCTGAGGGCAAGAAGCTTCTTGGCCTTGTGCTCAGGGTCAGCGGCCACCTTCTGACCCAGGGCAGCCATGATTAAAGGGCGCAGTCCCTGCTACTGCTGCCTCTCACGGGGAACTCTTGGGCGGTCCGTATCTCCTGCGATGATGCTAAATTGACCCCTCTCGTTCCAGGGACATTTCTTCTGCCAAGATCCGCTTTGCTAGGCGGCAGCAGGAGGCAATGAGGGAGACCAGGCCTACACACGCCAGGCGGCAGAAGAGATAGTGCCGGGAGCTGGAGAAACTCTGGGAAGCAAGCCTGTGCGGAGAGGGGAGGAGAAGGGCAAGAGACTCCACCTGCTTCCTGGACCAGGAAGCCCGCCTGCTGGATGGGCACAAGCCGTGGCCTCCTCGCCCTCGTGAGGGAGCCCCCTCAAGGCAGCTCCGAGCCCTCACACCGCCCCGCAAAGCCCTCAGCTCCAGGCTGCTGTGCAGCCTCCCACTCCAGCTCTGGTCCCACCTCCCTGCTGAAAAGAACTGACCGGGAGGCCATGTCCTGAGAGGTGTCCGGGCTGTTGGCTACGCTCCGGGAGTGACGCACAGTGATGGACGCGCACACCTACGCCGGCCCAATGGCTGGTGTCCTCCCCTCCACCCTCGCCTTCATCTGTCCCCTCCAGCTCTCCCTCCCACGGTCCTGTACCCTCAAGACCTTCGGGACACTCCTGGTGAGAAGGGCCTGTCTGCTTCACCTGTCTGTATATAACTTATTTGCTCTTAAGAACTTTGAGAATGCCAATTATTTATTGTAATGTATTTTTTTAGACTTTCAATTGTTTGCCTATAAACTTTGTGTTTGTAATAAATGGTAAAATGTACTCTGGTGTTTCTTTTTTTAAATATGTTTTTGTTGATTTCAGAGAGGAAAGGAGAGGGAAAGAGAGAGAAGGGAGAGAAAAACATCAATAATGAGAGAGAATCAGTGATTGGCTGAAACATCAATGATGAGAAAGAATCAGTGGTTGGCTGCTTCCTGCACATCCCCTGCTGGGGATCAAACCCAAAACACAGGCTTGTGCCTTGACTGGGAATCTGAACAATGACTTCCTGGTTCATAGGTCGATGCTCACCACGTCGGCCAGGCTGTACTCTGGCATTTCATCTTGGCTGAGGCAGGGGTGGCAGGCACCTCTTGGGAAGGGGCTACTTGGAAGTTGGGGGACACAGGAAGGGGGAGGAGGTGACCAGAGCCCTGGGGTTCACTCCTTGTGCCCTTGCTGGGCATCTCTGGCTGCTAACCCACCCTCTCTGGGCTTTTGCCTATCACGTGCCTGGACAGTCATCGGTAGCTTTGATATCCAAGTTTCCAGGACCTACATTCCCCTCAGACCAGTAACCAACCACGAGCCAGCTTTGCCCAAGAGCAGGCTTGGAAGGAGCCAAGACTCCCTCCTGTTCTAGCCTCCTGTGCTGCCAGGGCTTGCTGGGAGGCCCAGGGCACGTCTCTCCAAGTAGGGCTGCGTGATGGATTCCACGGCTGTGTGCATCCTTGTGGGCACTGACTGGTGCTATGGTAGAGCCACGGCCTGGCCCTGGCCTTGCCCTCACCTCGGGCCTTGTGTGGAGTCTTAGTAGAAGTGGCTCAACACTGCTCTGACTGAAGGAGCCCAGAGCTCTAGGACTGGGTGGGCCAATCCCACCAAGGCCGGAGAAGCAGCCCACCTGAGTCCCAGGGACAGCCAGCCACGAGGGCCGCCCCTGCTCACAGCTGCCTAGACCCACAGCCTCCATCTCTGCCAGATCCCCTCGTGAGCAGGCTGTCCCTTTCCTCCCGGCTGGCCTGTGCTAGAAGTGGCCACTGTGACCTGAGCCAGCAACTGAAAAAGAATTATCTAGTCACTGTTAACCCTGCCTTGTGCACAAAGCCATCCCCAACCCCCTCCTGGGAGACATATTGAGCTCCTACTACATACTGGCACTTCACCCAGAGTAATTTGTTTCATCCTCACAACAACCCTATGACTCTGGTACTTTATGATTCCCTCTTTACAGATGAGAAAACTGATGCACAGAGAAGGCAACTGACTTGCCTAAGGTCACACAGCAAGTAAGTGGTGGCATCAGGATTTGAAATGAGTCTATCATACATAAGTATGTATGTGTTTAATAAATATTGATTGATTGAACTCATGGATCACCATTGCATATAACCTTGAACAAGTCTCTTTCAGAGCCTCAGTTTTATTTTTAAAAAATATATTTTATTGCCAAAACGGGTTTGGCTCAGTGGATAGAGCTTCAGTCTGCAGACTGAGAGGTCCCAGGTTCGATTCTGGTCAAGACCATGTACCTTGGTTGCGGGCACATTCCCAGTAGAGGGTGTGCAGGAGACAGCTGATCGATGTTTCTTATTGATTTTCCACAGAGAGGAAGGGAGAGGGATAGAGAGCTAGAAACGCCGATGAGATAGAAACATCGACCAGCTGCCTCCTGCACACCCCCTACAGGGGATGTGCCTGCAACCAATGTACATGCCCTTGACTTGAATCGAACCTGGGACCCTTTAGTCAGCAAGCTGACGCTCTATCCACTGAGCCAAATGGGTTAGGGCTTATTTTGTTTTTAAGTCTGTAAAATGGCAAACAATAGTCCCTACCTTGCGGGGCTGGTATGAACACTAAGCAGGTAAGTTCCAGTTCTGGGCTCACAGCAGGCCTGCTAAGGAGCAAACAGTTGAAAGACCTGAGGGGAGAGATCCTGGGGCTGGCTGGGGGCAAGAGCAGTGGTCGGAGAAAGACTCCTGGACGAAGGCTACTCCTATAGCCTCAGTGGTTGTAAATAAAATAAAACGGAGGCTCCGAAAGAGACTTGTTCAAGGTTATATGCAGTGGTGAACCATGAATTCAATCAATAAATATCTATTAAATACATACATACGTATGTGTGATAGACTCAGTTCAAGTCCTGATGCCAACCCTTACTTTCTGTGTGACCTTTTGAGAAAGGTCACAACCTTACCAAAATCACTTCCTGAGTCTTGGCTCCTTCCAAGCCTGCTCTTGGGAAAAGCTGGCTCGTGGTTGGTTACTGGTCTGAGGGGAACGTAGGTCCTGAAATCCTGGATGTCAAAGCTACCGATGGCTGTCCAGACACGTGATAGGCAAAAGGAGTAGCCTCAAAAGATGAGTAAGGCCTGGCTGGCGTGGCTCAGTGGTTGAGCCTCAACCTATGAACCAGGAGGTCATGGTTTGATTCCCGGTCAGGGCACGTGTCTGGGTTGCTGGCTCAATCCCGGGTGTGGGGAGTGCAGGAAGTAACCAATCAACAGTTCTCTGTCATCACTGATGTTTCTCCTTCTCTTCTCCCTCCCTTCCGCTCTGAAATGAATAAAAATATTTTTTTAAAGATGAGTAAGACTCAAGTAAGTAGCAAGGAAACCAGGAGAGAACTCCGGACAGAGGGAACAGGAAGGGTGAAGGTATGGCAGGGGCTGACAAAGGAGGTTCGCACAGAGGACCCCATGTGGCTGGAGCATGGTGAGGGGGACAGCAGAAGTGAAGGTGGAGGGGCCCTGAGGACTTTCTCTTGTGGGCCACGGGAAGCCACCAAAGGCCTGTGAGCACAGAGCTGGCCAGAGAGGGCCTTTGGCAAAAATGTCACCAGAGGGTCGTGCAGGGCAGGAGTGAATGTGGAGACAGGAGGCAGCCCTAAGGGGTCCCCGGTGCATTCTGGGTGGAGAGGGTGGTGTCCTGGGGCCCAGCCCAGTCAATTCCTACCACAGCCCAGGGCCAGAGCACGCCTCTCAACTCTCAGGTGAGCCTAAGGCTCAGGAACTTCACTCCCTGGCAACCCAGCGGCTCATTCAAAACCACCTGCCCCCATTGGGAGCCCAACGTACCAGCCAACGGTCAGGCGGGCCTCTGAGTGGGACAAGGCCAGGTGGCAGGTGCGACGGAAGCCTGGCAGAGGGATGACAAGGTCCTGGCGGAGGGTGTGGCGGAGGCCCCGGGAAACAGGCATTCATGCCCTTGGCAAAGGCACCAGTGCCCCGACCAGAGTTCATAGATCAGCGGCCCGCAGATTAAATAACAGAGATGATTAAAGGGAGGAGAGGAGGCCCAGGAAGCAGGTAAAGGCGAGGTGATACCGCAGTGCCCTGGCCAGGGGCCTCCGGGGCCTGGCACAGTGGGTGGTCCTGTCCTGGCTCCCCTGGTCCTACCTCTCTCCACAGGGTAAGGAGTTTGCAGGGCCAGGGGTCCCATGCACCCGAAGTCTGTGCCTGCTTCTAGACCACATCGCAGGCAGCTGAGCCCTGGAAGTTGGGGGGGCTGGGAGGTGGGAGGGGAGAGGGGGAGCTTGGAAGAAGCTGAGAGAAATTTGTGAGAAGCAGCTGCCAAGTGGAATGGAACCCTGGGAGGAAAGGTGTCAACAGTTCAGGAAGTGTGTCTGGATTTTGTGGGACAAAGTCTCCCCTTTTCCTGCTTTCTTCTGCCTTTCCCATAAATGCGTAACAGGTTTTATCAAGGCTTTTAAAGACAGGCCGGGGGCACACAGAATGAGCTGGATTTATTGGGGTTACGTGCACAGATGGAGCTGAGGCCGAGTTGGGTCCACATCCAGGGCTCCAGGCCTGATACGTATGTATCTCGGCTGCAGACCGGCCCAGCCCTCCCTGACTGCCTCTGCCCCACACCTCACTCAGGAGAGAGCCCCAAGGAATTAGTCTCTCTCTCTCTCTCTCTCTCTCTCTCTCTCTCTCTCTCAGACCTTTGGTGGCTTCCCATGGCCCACAAGAGAAAGTCCTCAGGGCCCCTCCACTTTCACTCCTGCTGTCCCCGCTCACCATGCCCCAGCCTCATGGGGGTCCCCTGTGCAAACCTCCTTTGTCAGCCCCTGCCATACCTTCACCCTTCCTGTTCCCTCTGTCCGGAGTTCTCTCCTGATTTCCTTGCTATTTACTTGAGTCTTACTCATCTTTAAAATATTTTTATTGGTTTCAGAGCAGAAGGGAGAGGGAGAAGAGAAGGAGAAACATCAGTGATGACAGAGAACTGTTGATCGGTTGCTTCCGCACTCCCCACACCGGGGCTTGAGCCAGCAACCCAGGCACGTGCCCTGACCGGGAATCAAACCATGACCTCCTGGTTCATAGGTCGAGGCTCAACCACTGAGCCACGCCAGCCAGGCCTTACTCACCTTTTGAGGCTACTCCTTTTGCCCATCACGTGTCTGGACAGCCATCGGTAGCTTTGCCATCCAGGATTTTGACATCCATCCGGGCCTTACTCATCTTTTGAGGCTATAGCAGTAGCCTTTGTCCGGGAGTCTTTCTCCGACCACCACTCTGGCTGCCCTCAGGCTCTTTATGATTCCCACTTTACAGATGAGGAAACTGATGCACAGAGAAGGCAGTGCTTATATACAGTGGTGATCCATGAATTCAATCAATAAATATTCGGAGCCTCAGTTTTATTTATTTAAATATTTATTAAGCCAAAACCGGTTTGGCTCAGTGGAAAAAAGCATCGGCCTGCAGACTGAAGGGTCCCAGGTTCAATTCCAGTCAAGGGCATGTACATTGGTTGCAGGCACATCCCCGGTAGGGGGTGTGCAGGAGGCAGCTGGTCAATGTTTCTCTCTCATCAATGTTTCTAGCTCTCTAGCCCTATCTCTTCCTCTCTGTAAAAAAAAAAAAAAAAAAAAAAATCAATAAAATATATTTAAAAATAACTAAATAAATGTTTATTTATTAAATACATACATAGATATGCATGATAGACTCAGTTCACACAGTTGACATATACTGAACTCCTACTGCATACTGGCACTGTGCGACCTTAGGCAAGGTTCAGGATTTTCACATTAGAAGAGTCATTTGCCTACCAGGGCAAAAAATCATTGAAATGTGGCCACCCATCCATTCAACAATTATGAATAATCACCTCTCTGGAGAGTCTTGTGAGCAAAAAAGACACAGCCCCTGCCCTCGAATGTCAAGAGGAAAACACTGTTACATTAACTATTAAGATGAAAGTAACAGCTAACATCCATGGAGCGCTCACCAAATGCTCTCTGCATATGAATTCCTCGGTTCCTCACAGCGACCAATAATGCAACAGGTGCTTGCATTGTTATTCCCACTTTACGGAGCTAACAAGAGGTTAACTTGCTCAGAGTCACACAGCTAGGAGGTGCCTGAGGTGGAGTTAAACCTCAGACTCACTTGGTAGCTGCTCTGATAAAGCACATCCACCCTGAGATAGAGCTCCCGGGGTGGGGGACCCAGGCTGGCTTCCTGAAGGAGGTTGCATCCTGGCCACGCTCAAGGGCGGCAGTCACGTGAAGGAGAAGGGTGGAGGAGAGTGTTCCAGGCAGAGGGAGCTGCAGGGGTGAAGGCTCTGTGGGGAATGGAGCTATTCTCTTTCTCATGGAACCAAAGAAGGGCAGGGAGAAGGTGGGAGAGGGGCTGGTGGGGATGGGCAGTGCCCTCCTGAGCACCAGATCAAGCCTGAGCTTTGGAGTGGGGGAAGGTGTGCATGCAGGGAGATCCAGGGCATCTGTCACCCCAGGACAGCTTCAGACAACGACTCCGGGGAGATCGCCAAGTGCTCTCCACCACTGCTCCCCGTCTTTGGATCAAACCACTCTTGTTGCCCCCAGGCTGCCAGGTGAGACAGACCAGGGAAATACAGGGACAGGAGATGGAGTGTGCGACGAGCTGCCCTTCCAGTTGGTGGGGGCTGGAGGGGAGGGAGGGTTGGGAATGGGTAGAGTTTGACACACGCTAGGATGTGGGAAAGGGCATCATAGCTGGGGAGAGGGTGCGACCTGTGTCTGGCCAGAGCATGGAAGGATTGGAATGGGCAGGGACGAGGCTGGAAAGAGCATCTGATGCCTGGGATTTGAACTTGAGTGACGGGGAGCCAGTGAGGGGAGCTAGCAGGGGAGAGCCAGGACAGGAGCTGGCCTCGGGCTGCTGGCTTATGGCTGTGCCCTCCACAGCCAGCCAGCGCTTCCAACTCGGGAGGGCCCTCCCAGCCCCTCTCCTGGGAGAGCCGTGTGGGCCTCACCTCGCCTGCCAGGGACCTGAGCCAAGAGCCCTCAGCAGCTCGGAAGGGGCCGTGTGCAGGCCCGCCAGGAGCCCTGGAAGAGGAATGTGGCCTAATTAATTCTCTGAAGCTCAAGGGCCTCGCCTTGTGGGAGCAGCTGCCAGGACAGGCCTGCCAGGATGCCATCGGCCCGGCCTGTCGATCACTCGGTGCTGAAGAGAGTGAGGGGCCGGCAGGCGGGAGCTGGGAACCGGGCTCAGGGGCCAGCCCCCGCCTCCAGGCATGCACGTGTCCCCGACCCCTCCGTAGCTGATGACACAGTAATAGTCACAGTGATGGCCAACAGGCCCGAGGGCTCAGAGGGCCAGGCTCGGCACTAAAAAGCATGTTGCATTCACTCTCATCGCTACAAGGACCACCGAGGTGGCTACTGTTAGCAGCTCCATTCTGCTGGGGAGGAAACTGGGGCTCAGGGAGGAGAGCTTCCCTGCCCAGGAACATACAACCTCCTGTCCCTTTATCTCCCGTGGTCTGTGCCCAGAAGCCGGCATCTGGACCCAGGCAGTTGTCATAACTACCCTGCCAGACTGGCTCAGCGGAGGAAATCGAGGTCCCAGGAAGGCGGGATGCCTTTCCCAAGAGGAGTAGACTAAGAAGGGGGCTGGGGATCCGAATGGAGTAAGGACCTGGAGGGGGGAGGCCACACCCCTCGGCCGGGCTTTGAATTGCCTCTTCCCAAGGTTTCCCCTGGGGCTCCTTCTCCCCTGGCCCTTGGGTCACCCAGGTCGCCCGCAGAGACTAGTGGCTCACTCACTACTCCCGGCAGGTGGGGCTGAAGGCAGTGATTCTACTCCCGGGGTCTCCTCCCATTTGGTCCCAGAGGCCCGGTAACAGCACTGCCAGCTGGTGCACCCTCCGGATATTCCCCCAGACCCTACTCCCCTCCACAGGTGGACCCGGGGGACAAAGGGAGGCGCAGGGTGGTGCAGGGACCTACGATGGGACCTGGGGCCTACAGATAGGAAGAGGCGGAGCCACGACTGACAGGGACCCAGGCTGGCCAGAACACTCCGCCCTTCCCTAGGCTGCGTCACCTTCCCGCTCTGGGCCTGCTTCCTCCTCCGCCATGGGGGATGAGAGGACCCTCGCTGGTGGCACTTCCTGTGCCAAGCACCATCCTAAGTATTTTACTTGATTTTTAAAAGCTTTTCGAGACAAGATTTTATTCATGGCTACATAACATGTCATCGTAAGGCCGTACCGGGAGCGAGCGTGTATTTTTTTAAGTGTTCAATTTCCAACCAATAAAATAGCGCTGGGTGATAATAATTTTCATATTCATCCCTAATTCCTTTTGCTGCACTTTTTTTTATAGAGACATAATTCCCACACCATAAAATTCACTCTTTTAAAGTGTACAACTTAGTGGTTTTTAGTGTATTCACAGAGTTGTGCGACCATCACTGCTATCTAATCCCAGAACATTTCCATCACCCCTAAAAGAAATGCTGCACCCTTTAGCAGTCACTCCCCTGTACCCCATATCCCCCAGCCACTGGGGATCACTAACCTACTTCCTGTCTCTAGGGACTTGCCTCACCTGGACACTTCCCATAAATAGAATCATACACCGTGTGGCCTTTCTTTCCTTTGGCATAAGGCTCTCAAGGCTCACCGGCGTTGTAGCGTGTCAGCCCTTCGTTCCTTTCCCTGACTTAGTACAGTTCCATGGTGGGGAGACCACCTTGGTTATCCGTTTATCCACTGGCGGGCATTTGCGTTGTTTCCACTTTTGGCCTAAGCGCTTCCTTTCAGTCCTCGATGACCCTACGTGGAGATGCTTTTGCATCATCCTATGGACAAAGAGACCGAGGTCCAGAGAGGTTACGAACCCTTCCCAGGTCACTTAGCTAGTGAGTGACTGTGGGGTGCTTGGCCCCAGGAGTCTAGCTCCAGAGATGATGGCTTTAGCCATTGGGCCATGCTGCTTCCTTGGTCAGAGTAAGATAGTAAGATAGTGTAGGTCAGCACCCACAGGGGTGGCAACCATCAGCCACTTAGCAAACAGTGGCATTTTTCAACAGTGTTTCTGAAGGTGGCACCAGGCAGGACCCCAAGCTAAGACAGGGGTGTCAGGACACTCGGTGATAAAGAATTGCTATCTCAGCAAACAGGTGATTCTCCCCGGAACAGGGACATCACTCCACACCTGGGGGGGCCTACTCCCTCTGCCGAGCATCAGTGGCCTACAGCCCAGAGCCCGGTTCTCCACCATCCCCCCCTGGTAAGCACTGGCTCCTCTCCTGGCCCCAATGTCCTGCCACTGGGAGGCAGAGGAAGGATCCTCAGGTGGAGTCAAGGTCAGAGCTATAGCTGCAGTCAAGGCCACTTGTGACCTTGGGTGGGTCTCTGCATCCTCAGGGCCTCCATCCAAACAGAAGAGAATCTTAATGCTTTGTTAAGATTTTTAAAGAGGACTCTTAATGTTTTGTCAATAAATCATTTTTTCTTAACTATAAAGTAAGACAATAAACACACAAAAGCTTGTGACTCAAAACAAACAAAAAATGAAAATATAAGGAGTATCTAGAATAAAAATTAAGTCGCCTTCCCGCCTCCCACTCCAAGGAACTATAAGAGTGGGTTATGTTTCCCTTTCCTGTAAATCCAGATATATGTTTTATATCTAATGTTTAACAGGTGTTTAAAGTAACAAGTGGAGACAGAGGCCTCCTTACTCTGTGACTTGCTTTCCTCGCTTCACAGACATCTTCCCAGACCAGTCCACGTGGGTCCGTCCCAGTCTGCGTTTACCAGCCCCGTGGTGGTCCCTGACATGGACAGACTGCTACTTACTTACCCATTCACCTGCTGACGCCTTTAGGATGCCCTCCACCTATTGCTTTCATAAAGACGCGCCAGTGCACACCTTGTTTATATGCCTCTGTGCACAAAGAACAGATTTTTAGATGCGAAATTGCTGATCAAAGGGCATGCGGGTTTTCAATAGTCGGCCGAGAATGAGGCTCCAGTTTACACCCTGAGCGCCCTTTGCTCCCCTCCCCTCCAGCACTGGCTGCTGGGATGGAGAACCCATTTCTTCATATGGAATCTGATGTGCAAAAGAGACAGGCCCGAGGCCGCTGAGCTGATGAGGGTGAGGGGCCAGGAGGCTCCGGTCCCCCCTCCCCAGCTGGCACACAGGATGTCTCTAGAGTCCTCCAGGGCTGGCATTAGCTCCTCAGCCTCTCGGTTGGCACCCCCAGGGAATTTGAGGATGGAGGGGCTTGCCGGCCTCCTCCTCAGCTGGCCAATCCTCCCCGAATAAGTGTGCCTTTGAGAAGAGCCCTCCGGGGACAGCACCACCATTGGAAAGCACGTGGGATGGGAGACTTTCAGCACCTGAACCTGGGAGGTATTTAAGAGGAGGAGCCTGGAGCTGGCCTTTTGGACCTTGCCTCTGCCCGGGCTCTGCTGTGTAGCCCCAGGCAGGCTGCTGTCCCTTCGGGGCTCCAGGTTTCCAGATGCAAGTCTGGGGAGACCCCTCGCAGGAAGCAGGTGCAGAATCTGCTCCACTTGCCATGCGCATTAGGGTGGAAGGAGGGCTTCTCCTGAGAGGTGGCAGACTGGGGGCTGGGGAGGAGCAGGGAGCATAGAAAAGGGGAGCAAGCCCATGTCCCCTCAGGGCCAGACATCTGAGGCTCCCTCCCTGTAACGCCGATGCCCAGTGGTGAGCTTAGTACACCGAGTCCCACCTGGCTAATAGGAGACCGTGCATGAGTGCATGCACACAAGGTACACCTATGTATAAAACGTGTTCTCTGTGCAACAGGGGAGCCTTCTGCATGTCTGCAGGCATTCGGGTTTGTATCTCATGTGACAGGTTTTCATGCGCAATTCACACATATGCATATTCTTGTGCATGTCAACATGTATAAGCAGGTGTGGTTGTGAGTGGCACTGGGTGTGTAAATCTTTGCCTGGTTGTGGCTGCATAGGTGTGTGCATGCATGTACTACATGTGTGTGCATGTGTGCATGAAGGCTGTGCGTACAAGTCCTCTAAGGTTGTGCAGGTGCACAGGTGATATGAGCATACATGCATGTGTGTGTATTTGTGTCTGAGTATGTGTAAGGACAGGTGTGTAACTTATAGAAATATAGCTGAAATGTGTGCATTGGTGTGCACACACATCTGGATCTAGAGGTGTTTCCATGTGTGAGGGGGTAGCTATGTAGGGAGATCGACTCCTATGGGTCTGCAGATGTGAGTACACACAATGTGCAGTTGCACCCCTGATGTGCCACCTCGAGGTCTTCAAACACGAACATTCCCCCCAGGCGCTCCTCCACCTTGCCTGAGGGACAAACAGGGACATTGTCACGGTATCACCTCCAAAGTCTTGCTTTAGTTACAGGCAGAAGAATCACCTTAGTGATCAATGTCATTGCAAACCTCACTGATTTTCAGAACAAACACATCTTAGATGCACTATTCCTATGGATTTTAAACAGAAAGCACCAAGTGGAGGATTTCCTACCCTCCAGGGCCAGAGGCTGCCCAGGGTCAGGACAGTAGTGCTGGCTGCACGCTTGCAGGGGCCAGAAAGGGAGGAGCCTGAGCAGAGAGCCCTTGCCTCAGTTTCCAGGGCTGCCCAACCCTGAGTTCCATCCCCACTCCACACCCAGGGAGATCACTGTCCTGGTCCCAGGGGCCCCCATTTCTGGCTCAAGTGGGAGAGGGGGGTTGGAGGAATCAGACAGAGCTCTGACCAGCCCTGCCCTGACCACACCTGGACAAGGCACGTCCCTACTCAACCTCCATTTCCTTATCTGTAGAGCAGACAATCTTACCTGAAAGCTCAAAATACAAACTCTGATATCGGCAGCCCTTTCTCAGCTCAACTCCCTCCTGCCCCAGAACAATTTCTATGCTCCCCTTCCTCTTGCATGCCAGCTCCTCCCTCAGCCTGCATGGCCTCCTTGCCTAGGCCTGACCCACAAACGTCTACCCACCCGTCAAAGCCCATGCCCACGTCACCACCCGGGCACATGTTTGTTTGTCTTCCTGGCCAGACGGTGAACTCCTAGGGCAAGGACATTCCTGGGTCCCCGGGGCCTACCCTGACCTGACATGGCTTAGATACCACTCACTATTGAGTTTTCGACGTTGTAAATAACGAGGAAAGGAGGGGCAAGGGCTCTGGGAGCAGCGATGTTTGGTACACACAGCAGGTCACTGGGTGCCCCCTGTCCAGTGAGTCAGCTGCCCCTTGGCCCAGGAGAAAAGGAAACCACTATTTGTCAATCTCCACCGGTACCAGCACCACCCCCGGCCATTTACAAGTCTTATCGTGTTCGATCCTCACTACACACCTGGGAGGTAAGCGATATGTTCTGTTCTCATTTTAATGATGCAGAAACTGACCCTCAGAGAAGATGAGTCAGCCCCAGAGCTGGACCTCCAGCCCTCCTGATTCCAGAACCTTCTCCAGGCTCTCTCCTCCAGCTTCCTTTTCTCCTTTATGAGCCCCGCCCACATTCCCAGGCACTGGCAGGTGTCTGCGACTCCGCTCAGACTGAACTTCACGCCCTTGGAAGTGGCCCTTGATCCTGAAGAGCGGGTGGGCGGAGGGGCGGCTCTGAGGCTGGTTCTGCAGCCCTCCCGGAGCCCCCGTTGCCCACCTGCTGCTCATTAACGTGCCTCATCGGTCTCCCTCCCTGACTCCCTTCACACGTCCTTCGTGGCTTCCTGGAGTCACCTAAGCTCCATGCCCTCAAATCCTGGTTCACGTCAATTTTAGGGGCTCCGACCTAAGACCCAGGGGCAGTAGCCCAGAGAGCCTCGTGCCAAAGGGACCTCTATCTCTGGATCAGAAACGGCTCCTCGGAGGTCGGCAATCCCCAGGGCTGCGTGCTGTAGGGAGAGGGAGGGCGTGGGTGTGAGCGCAGCAGGTTTATCTCCCCGGGCCCAAGACCGCACCCAGGCCTCCCTCCCTTCTGTAGAAGTATGTCTCAGACAATGCGGGCCCGAGGCCCAGGCAGACCTCAGCTGAAAAACCCCAGGGATCCCCACTGGCCCGCTTCCGCTCAGCCCCTCTAGCTGGGTCCGTCCGGGCCTAGCAGGGAGGCCGCCTGGGGTAAGGCCCTAAAGGTGAGTCTGGGCAACTCAGGGTCCTTCTCTGGGCCTGTTTCCCACTCATCAAGGCACAGGGCCCATGTGGTGCTAAGAGCGGGATGACGTGAGAAGGGGGTGACGTGGTCTCAGCACCCCTTGGAGGGCTCAAGTCTCCAGTTCTGCCAGGAAGTCATTGGCACACGAAGCATTGGATGTGGCACGTCTTGCCCCTTGTCTCCACACACCTTCAAAGGAGGGTATTACTAACCCAGAGAATAAAATTCGAATAATAAAAACCCAAGTCCTGGAAGAGACATAGCTTGACATTGGGGTTGGCCTTTCTTACACCCCTCTAATGACACCATAACTCCCACCCCCCAAGATGGGCAGCTTCATGGAGTGGAAGGAGCACAGGCTTCGGAGCCAGGCAGACTTGGGCTCATATCCTTAGAGATCCCCCTTAACCTCTCTGAGCCTCAGCTCCCTGGGCTGTGAAATGGGCTGACAATGCCTACACACCCCAGGGAAGCGTCTGCAATCTTCTTCAATCCTGGGGAGGAAATAACTCTGATCCCCAGTTGGCAGAAGAGGCAGTGGAAGCCCAGAGAAGAGCAAGCAGGGGCTAAGGAGGCCAGGCCGTGCTCAGGTGGACAAAGTGATCCAGAGCCTTCCCGATCCTACCTCCTGCTTCGCAGGGGACCCTGAACCTGGGCTGTGCCCACTCCATGCCAGCCTTCCCTGCCTGGCCTGGCCCCGACCCAAGACTCACCCACTGCCCTATTCCTGCATCTGGGGCTGGTTCTGCAGTATCAGCCCTGCTCTGGGATACCTTTGGCCTCAGGAATGTTTGGATCTGGGCCAGGAGGTCAAAGGGGCTCACAACCTGACTACTCCCTTGAAAAGCACTTAACTTGCCTCATAACACCCGGCATTAGGCAGGCATGCCCCAGCCACGGAGGGAAACTGAGGCCCCCTGACTTCAACCAGGAAGGGAAGCCAGAGGTCTTCTTGGTTATCCTAAGGGGGGGGATCAAAATAGCAGCAGAGGAAAAATGAAATTGAAACAAGCAATGGGTCAGCAATTTCTCTTCTCGAATCAGGGGAGTCAACAAGGGTAGGCCCCGAGGCAAGTCCTGAACTAAGGACCTTGAACTGAGGGCGTCCTAGAATGCTGTGTATTTCGCCTCGTGCCACCTGAATTCAGACTGTGCTGCTCTTCGGAGGTCTTGTCACCGGCCAGAAAATCTGTGTTAGTTTCCCTGCCTGCAGAGCCCACACAAGGGTCAGTGAAAGGCTGGGCCAGGGCTGTGGGCTTAGCTGGGCAACCCCCACATTGTTTTGGCCTGAGGGGGGGGGATGGGGAGGTGGGAACCTAAGACAGGTCTGAGCAGGGTCTGACTGCTCTGCATAGCTATCGGTTTGGAGTACAGCCATGGCCAATTCTGTATCCAAATAACAAGCAGATTCTCTTACAGACAGAGGTGTAATCCTGACAGAAGCCCAGTATCATGGACACATTCGTTAGCTCAGCCTTTCTTTGGCAAGCTACATTTCCCCCACACAAATCCTGTCCTGTCCGTGTGGCTCAGATGGGGCAGCCTCTCCACATACCCAGGCAGGGAGACTGGAGAACTCTGCCTGGCCAATCAGCGCTCCCAAGTTTCCCTCCGCCGGGACAGTGATGGACAAGGATAAACACATGACCAAGGCAGGCCAATAGGAGTCCTCCCTGAGACTTTTGCTGGAGCTCTCAGAAAACTCCCTCCTCTTTGGAGATTGTGAGCCATAAAGATAAGATTGTAGCAGCTGGTGGATATCTTACATCCCATAGAACAAATCTGTCAAGGAAACAAAACAAAACAAAACAAAAAGCCCAAAACAGGCAAGCCTAGCTGAGACATGGAGAGATGGAGACGCATCAGTGAAACACCTGGCTACAGCATCTCTGAAGTTCCTGGGACTTCTCATTTCCATGAGCCAATACCATGTCCTGCTCTGCTTACATTTCACCAGGGTTTCTGTCACTTGTAGTCTAAAGGGCTCTGATTAAAACACTAGGTGAGAACACAGCCAAGTCCTCTCCGCACCTTCATTTCCCAGAGATACACAGAGATAGCAGGGAGTTTCTTTTCAAAGGGCCATTGCAACCGGACTGTTGTAATGAGGCAAAGACCCATGCCCTGCTGCCCTTCTTTGAGAAGTGACCATTGACTAATGTGAAACCGAGCAGACGCTGCCAGCAGTTGTGTTGAAAAGTTCAGAATGTTACTCACACTGGAAGGGCCGGGTCTTGGCACGCTGCCCACCTCCTGACTTCCCAGAGTGCTCTGGACAGTGGGAAAGACCACGGTGCATTTTTCTGACCAACAGTTCTGGGATCACTAAAGGACATTTATTTTGTTTGCTGGAATGTGGGGTCAGAGCCATATAGATTTAGGAGAAAGGGAAGAAAACATTGCATTTTTACAACCCCTGTGTGAGTGGCATTGTTGGCATATTACTCAACTCAGTGGTCGGCAAACTCATTAGTCAACAGAGCCAAATATCAACAGTACAACAGTACAATGATTGAAATTTCTTTTGAGAGCCAAATTTTTTAAACTTAAACTTCTTCTAACACCACTTCTTCAAAATTGACTCACCCAGGCCATGGTATTTTTGTGGAAGAGCCACACTCAAGGGGCCAAAGAGCCACATGTGGCTCTCGAGCCGCAGTTTGCCAACCATGGGTTCAACAGATGCACTAGTTAATTCATTTGAGATAAACTGCCTGAATGTCCATCAATAGGGATCTGGTTAAATAAAGTGTAGTGTGTGGGTTTAAAAAAAGTAAGGTAGCATGGAGTATACTGTTATAGGAATGAATATGTCTGGAATGTAATTAAATGCAATTTCCACAATCATACCTCATAAAAGGGCACTTTTAAAAAGCAATTTTCAGTGAAATGCATAGCATGTGCCCATTACAGGAGGCTTATCGTTGACTCTCTTAGACGTAGAGCAAAGGAGAAAATTAAACTGCAGTGAAAGGTGACATTCTCTTTGGGGATTTAGTCGCTGCAAACTTCAGTTCCCCATCCAAGCTATTTCCCCGTCACCATCCCCGGGCATCTCCCTCCCAGGGTGAGGGTCTAAGAGCTGGGAGCTTGATGTCACTTGGCATCAGGGAAAGGCACCCTCGGCCCCGGTCACCCAGTGGTCAGCGAGATTCATCCTATTGTTCTGAGCCTCCTGGCTGTCATTACCTGCCCAGCAGGCAAAGCCCGGGGTCTGTTCTGACTTGGACAAAGACTGGCGGGAGCTCCAGAGCTGCTGGGCTGACCCTGATCCCTAAGATCTGACTGGGACCTGGAGGTGGGAGTGTCCTTGTGTCCCTGTCCTGAGCCCTGGCTGGCAAATGACCCACCAGAGTTCTCAGTGGCCTTCTGTGTCCTCCCATTGTGGGGTGCTGGGGCGTTGGGGTTTCCCTTCCACATCACACAGAGACAAGCATGACTAGGGGCACTATCGCTGCTCTCCTCTCTGCCTGAACTTCCTGTGGTGGGTTGAATGTTGGCCTCGAAAACGATACAATTAAGTCAGGGTTTCAAGATGAGGTCATCCTGGATTATCTACGTGGGCCTGCGATCCAATGACAAGTGCCTCTAGAGAGAGTCAGAGGGAGATTTATCACAGAAAGGGAGATGAGTCAGAAATTGGGAAGGACGTGCAACGTCAGGCGAGATCGGAGCGATGCAGCCACAAAAATTCCGGCAGCCAGCAAAAGCTGGAAGAGGCGAGGAACAGACTGTCCCCTCGCCTCTTCCAGGGAGCACTGCCGAGACCTCTGTTTCAGACTTCTGGCCTCCGAACTGTGAAAGAATAACTTTCTGTTGTTTTAAACTACCAAGTCTGTGCTAATTTGTTATGACAACCCGAGGAACTAACACATACCTCCTGTTGCGCTTTCTACTCTACGGTGGGCGTGGGCCAAACATCCCTCCAGACAGCAACCTCGGAGGCTAGAGTTCCAGAAGTGCGTGGAAGCCGCCAGCTGGGCTTTCCACTGTGAGTCAAGGTGTCCGTCAGCCGCTACGATCTCATCTCTGTCCACCACCCCGCCCCAGGCTGGGGCTCAGAAAGAAAGGTGGGGCCCTGGCCCCTTCAGGCAGCCTCTTTGTCTCACATTTGATTCTTCCAGAACTCTCTCTCCATCTCTTCTGTGGAAGTGCTTCTCCCTTCTCCCAAGCTGAGCAGGAATTTCCCTCAGATCACACCCTAAGTTTGCTCTCCCTGTGTGCTAGAGTCAAACTCCACGTTCAGGCCTTCAAGGTTTGCTCTTGCTATCTACAGGAAAGTTCTGGGAACAGAGAAATTGACTGATTTTATGGTGAATGGTCCTGATTTTCTACCCATCTTCTATTTCCCTGCTCCTCCTCTTGAAAATACTCCAGTTTCCACTCTGGAGTCCACCTTGCCCTCTTTCACCCATGTGCTTCAAGAGAAGTGGACCCCAACTTCAGATCCAGGGACAGTTCTAACTAGTGTCATGGAATCCCATCCCACCGGCCCAGTGATGATCCAGCTCAGCTCCAGCTCAGGGCACACCCCTGACCACAGGATCAGATGCGTGATCCTCACTGAGATGGGAGGAGAGAGTTGTTGGGGGCTTCTGGGGAAGGTATTTCCTTACTCTTAAGAAGGATTCACCAGAAGGGACTTGTTCTACCTTCCTACATATTCACTACCATGGCATTTCCTAAGTGTCATGGTGGTGAATGTGTAGTCCAGCCATTTGGTATTCTGAGGGAGGCCACCTATGGACAAAACCATCAGATACAAGAAGGCTTCGGAGGAATGGTCCAAAGTTCCTGGATTAAGCCAGTCCTGAAGTCTACATTATCTTTGGAGTCTAGTTATTTGAGGCAATACATCTCATTGGATTTTGTTCATTTGTTTATTTATAATTTTTTATTGATTTGGGAGAGGGAGAGACAGAAACATCAATGATGAGAGAGTGAATCATTGATCGGCTGCTTTCTGCACGCCCCACACTGGGGATTGAGCCCTCAACCTGGGCATGTGCCCTGAATGGGAATCAAACTGAGACCTGCTGGTTCATAGGTCGATGCTCAACCACTAAGTCATGCTGACTGGACAATACATCCTACATTGAAGCTAGTGTCTGTTGGACTTAATGTTACTTGCAGCCCAAAGTATTCTAACCAATATGACACTCATCAAAGCCAATTTTCTTTTTTTAAAATATATTTTATTGATTTTTTTACAGAGAGGAAGGGAGAGGGATAGAGAGTTAGAAACATCGATGAGAGAGAATCATCGATCAGCTGCCTCTTGCACACCCTACACTGGGGATGTGCCTGCAACCAATGTACATGCCCCTGACTGGAATCGAACCTGGGACCTTTCAGTCCACAGACCGACGCTCTACCACTGAGCCAAACCGGTTTCAGCATCAAAGCCAATTTTCAAGACTACTGTCTTACTATGGGCTTTGAGGTCCTATTTTGAGAGTCAAAAGCTAATGAAGCATTGTTCTTGATTCCTCTTCATATTACTCTTCTAGTTATTTTAAATCTCCCTGAGGAAGATGGATGCCTCTGGCCGAGTAGGAAAGCTCTCATAGGGAAGTATGATTTTAAAAAAAATGCCCATTTCTGTATTTCAAAGATATTATCTATGCAATACAAATACTCACACAAAAACCTGGGGAAAGAACTTCTACATTGTTAAGAGTAGTCACCTCTGGGGAAGATGATTTTAGGAAAACAGACCTCCCTTTCTAGGTTGGGATTACCATAATGTTTGAATTTTTAAAGTAAACGTAAATTACATTTGTAACTTAAAATCCAGAGGTCCCTTAAGGGCCTGTTATGGCGTCACCCAGGAGGAATCCCCGGGCTGACCCCATACTCACAAGGAAGGACTGGAGAGGCTGTGCTCTGGCTCAGAGCCAGGGGGCGGGAGGAAGAACGATGAAGGAGCTAGAGAAGAGGCAAGCTCCCAGGACTTGCTCACCCCTGCCTGCCATCCTCTCCTCCCCAGGCCTCATCCATATGCTTGGACCCTGGACTCTGCCCCTCTCCAGAGCCTCTGGCTCCAGGCTCAGGAAAAGCCTTAGTGTGGAGTACATGTGGTCCCCACTTTGAGAATCTCAACTCTCAGAAAGGTGGTGTAGAGGACCCTTACGGTCCCTGGCTGTCCTGCCTGGGACTGGGGGGGGGGGGGGCGGGGTCTGGATTTCTCCCATGCTCACCTCCCACTGAAAGACCCTGCTCCCCTGAGTGCCCACCCCTCCAGAACCCCTGAACCTCCTCATACACCCCTGACCCCACCTGGCTAGGCAGCAGCTGCCCCAGTTTCCTGGCTCTTTCTGATCCCCATGTGGCTTCCCAGTCTCCAGGGAGCTACATGTGCTGGGCATCCGGTTCGGAGATGAAGGCCCCGTCCTTGCCCCAGCACAGCCTGATGCCATGGGTGGGTGGATGCCCAGACCACAGCATCAGCAGTGGCTGCCAGGGGCTGCATCTCTGCTCAGCTCCATGCTCGCTGGGCTGTGGTGTTGAATTGAGCCCAGTCCCTGCCCTCAACAAGCAGTCTAGGATCCAGCCGGGATCTGCTGAACACGCTCAGCAAATGCAGCATCGCTCCCCAGCATTGCTTTGTGTGAATGTCACACTGTTGAACCAGCCACTCGCTACTCCAGGGTCCGTATAGCACGTCTCGCCGTCTAGCACTGCATGTTCGATCTGCTCTTTGGGGGGGGGGGGTGTCTCCCCACCCTGGGACCTAGGCTCACTTTTTAAGGGCGGGTGTCTGTGTTGCATCCCCAGCCCCGGGACACCGTCTGGTACACGGTGGCACTGATCATATATTTGTGGATCCAATCTATCTGGATGAAGGATGGGGGTTAAACACATCCTTCTTGTCCCTCCTCTCCCTCACCAGTCACCCACCCACGTGGTCCCCAAGTCTTATGGAAAGTGTCTTTTCCCCTGCTCTGCCATCTTTCCTTCTCTCCCTCCCAAACTCTAAGCCCAGCCTCACCAGCCCTCACTTGGCGTTTCTTCATCTCAGGCCCAGGAGGAAATGTCACCTCCGCTGTGAAGCTGAACCAGATTCCTCCGCAGCTGCAGTGACCTTGTACCTGACTTGAGTTCCTCTCACTCAGAAATGCAGCCATGTGTTTGTTTCTATGTCTGTGTTCCCCCTACCCACTCCCATGCCCCCACCACTCCTGAACAGAAGGGTCTTCAGAGCTGGGCGGGGGGCAGGTTCTCCCTGCATGTCCCGGGCTTCTGAAGCAGGTAGGGCTGGGTGTGCTCTCAGAGCCCGGGAAGTGCTTGTTAGAGGAGCAGAGTGAGTGGAGAAATGCGCTCCCCCACCAGTGAAAGGGGATGGGAAGGAGCAGGCAGATGCATGAATGAGCCCGAGAAGTTACTGAGTGAATGAGTCAGTGAGATAGGGGAGGAGAAGGGGGAGGGAGGGAACGGTGAGTGAGCCTGTGAAGGAGGGAGGGCCGAGAGGGTTCCCAGCTCCTCCTCCAGCAGCCCTGGCATCGGCAAGTCCCCGCCACCCCTGGGCCTGTGCTCCGTGCCAACCAGCCCTCACAATGCCTCCTCCCGGAGCCAGCGCACATCAGGGCTGCTCGGCACATGCTCCCTGATGCTGGCCAGACCCGGCGCTGGGCCAGGAATCAGATAGGCCCTGCCCTGGGGCTCCAGGGATCGAGGGCAGACAGTCAGCCTCATAAATTAACTCGATGCCATGCTGGGCAGACATGTGTTCTGGCAGAGCCGTGAGCTCAGGGCTGGCTCTGAGGCCAGGGGCAGGGCAGAGCGTGGCGGAGGACCTGGGGGGGTCCTCGAGAGGAGGGACCTCAGTGCTGAAGGAGGGGAGGGTGGAGAAAGGCACCCGGCAGGAGGGGCAGTGCCAGCAAAGGCACCGCGGCTTGGGGATCCAGAGCAGGGGAGAGCGTGGTGCGCAGATGGGGCCACAGTGAATGCTGGGCCCAGGCAAAGGAAGCTGAGGAGCAGGGTTATGGGCTGACGTTTGGGGAAGGAGATGGGAGAGTCCAGGAAAACCCAACAGGGAGCATATATATCAAGGAGATTCTAGGGTGCTAGGGCTGGATCCTGCCACAGCTTTTGCATAATTTAGCTTCTGACTTCTCTCCACAAAGAAGCCTTCCAACCTCCTCCCAGCCTTAATACTCCCATGAGGCATTTGGGGACCCCAGACTGAGGAGGTTACTGAGGGGAACCCTTATAAGTGGGTGTTTGCAAGCCCGGGCTGTTGAGGTCAGAGGGTGGGGAGTGCTCTGGCTTCCTGCAACAAACCAGGGAATTCCTGAGTTTGACAGAGAACCTTGAAACTAGGTCAGTGGAGGTGAGGGAAGCGACTGGCCACACCGCAAGGCACAGCAGGGTGGCCCTAGACGGCAATGATGATTCAGTTCAAAATGTCCGAGGGCCGAGTTCTGCAGCCCATTTTCACAAGTGAGAGGACTGAGGATGCCGGATCGAAGGCGGCCGCCAATGATACAGTAGCTCCTCGTGTGTGCCAGGAGCTGCCCCTGTTAGCACATGCAATCTCTGCCTAATCCAGGGAGGAAGAAACAGATTGACTTGTCCTCGCAAAGGCAGGATTCCCACCCAGGAAGTCATGACAAGGCCCTGCTCCTCCACAGGACATTGATGGCCTCCCACCTCACCCAGTGGTGGAGGCAGACCTGGGGCTTGAACCCAGGACCCCACTCTCCATGGCAAATAGTCCTTCCACTCTGCGGCGTGCCCCTGGTCCACATGGGAGTCTTGGGCTCCTCCACTCAGAAGCTTGGCAGCCGGGACCTCAGTTTGCCAGGGATGCGTGGGGCGGGCAGGAGGCAGATCCCAGAGACAGAGGGTCTTTGTCTGCCTGCCGATGGGCAGGCAGGCCTGGGCTGTGCGTCCAGGCCCAGGGGCCAATTGGGTGCAAACTCATTAGACAGCTGCTGAGGCTGCCAAGGAGACAGGAACAATTAGAAGCCCAGCTCAAGCCAGGGAGTGGAGGCTGCACTGGAAGAGCTGCTGAGCTGTTCTGCCCTCCGCTGCAGGCCGGCATCCAGGAGGCAGCTGCAGTTTGTCTCCAGGATGGCAACAGCAGATCCATCTTCACTGACTGAACCTACTGTGTGCTGGGCCAGGCACATTATGCACCTTGTCTCCTTGGGAGGTTGGGGGTGGGATTATTAACTCCATTGCATTTATTTAGTCATCCATCCATTCATTCAACAGGTATTTATTGAGTTCCTACTGTGTGCCAGCACTTGGTAGGTCCTAGAGATACAGCAGGGAGCAAAACAGACATAAATCCCTGCTCTTGTGGAACTTACATTCTGAAAGGTGGAGACAGACACCGGAAAAGAAACAAACAAAGTACCTGCACCTTGGGACCCGAGCTATGGGAGCAATGAAGGGGCAGATGGAGGCAGGCTGGGCAAGGCCTCTCTGAGGAGGTGAGCGTTCACAGAGGAGGAACTGAGGAGAGGTGATTTGTCTAAGGTCACACAACCGGTAAGTGGAGGAGCAGAGACCTGGCCCGGGCCTTCCTGGCTCCAGATCGAACTGGCCACCTGTCTCTTGGAAGCCCCCCTTCCCTGCCAGGGCTCATGGGCACCATTACACTTATGGGTAACGTTGGCATAGTCTCCACTCCTACCTCACACCAGGCTCGAGAAGTACAGCGGGGAACTGGTGGGAAACTGAGGCCTAGAGGGGGGCCATCACTAGGCCAGGTCCCAGCAAAGGCGTGAACCTGAGTCTTCATATTCCTTCCACACCTCGCCCCTTCCCAGCCAGGCACTTAGCCAGCACTAAGCACTTAGTAGATCCATGAGAATCGGATTCATGGACAGACTGTGTGGCTGCGGACAAAGTTCATCATGCTTAGGGGCTTCTGTTTCTCTATTAGAAACCATGAAATCGGCCCAGCCCACCACTGAAACGTGCATTCTCCTCAATCGGCATTCCTTGAGAAGCGCTGTGCCCTGCCCGGGAGACAGGCAGGGGGCTCTGCCCTCACAGTCCAGTGGGATAGGCCGTGCACCCCAAGGTGGGCTGACGGGAAAGCATTCTGGTGGAGCTAACTGTGGTGCCAAAGCCCGGAGGCAGATAAGGAAACAGCAAGGGATCCGCAGGTACATCTAGGGTGAGAGAACCACCTGGAACCTTTACCCAATGCCCCCCCTCCCCTTGTCCCCATGTTCCCAAAGCCTGCACCTGCAGAAGGTCTTAGGCCCCCACAGCTTCCGTCCCTCTCAGTTCCCACCCTGGGTCCAGGGGAGTGTCCCAGAGCTGGAACAGGCCCGGAGAGACCTGGCCACCAATGGCACACAGACTGCACGACCTCAGCCAGGCTGCCGCTCCCCTCTCTCCGCTTTGGGTTCTTACAGAGGGGCCGAGGGAGGGTGCTCAGAGGGAGCTAGGCGCATCCCTCCCACAGCGAGAGGGAGCTTATGATCACCTCCTTCACGTCAGGCAGCGATCCTGGAGGCCAATGACATCGTCTCGGGTTTACAGATGAGAGATCTGAGGCCCAGAGAGGGCACGTCGCTTGCCCCCAAGGCCGCACACAGGGAAAGGGCCTGGCAGAGAGTCACACACAGATCCCTGGGCTCCAGAGCTCTGCTCCTAACAAAAGCTGCCATCTTGCATGTCTGCACCCTTCCACCCCTGCCACAGGCAGTCCCGGGACTTTCCCTCTGGGAAGCAAGGCAAGGGAGCCCAAACGACGCTCACTGCAGCCATGTTTGTGAGATGGAGGACCACGGGAGGCCGCCTCCCAGCCACAGGCCACGCTCGCTGCAGAAATCACACAGCTTCAGGTAGGTGGTGGCTTACTGAGCACCGAAGAGGGTGTACCCTTTGCCAGCGCATCCTCTCCTGCAATCCCCACTCCGTCCCTGTGAAGCGGGTCTTGCTTTCCCCATTCTAGACACGGCATCAGCGAGGGCGAGGGATTGGCTGAGGGCACACAGCTAGTGACAGGCGCCGGCACTGCCAGTGCTGCTAGGCCCGTTCACAGCCGCCCCCACTGAAGGAATGGACAGCTCTGGCCTACAAGGAAGGAAGCTAACGCTCAGAGAGGGCAAGTGACCTCCCGAGGCCACACAGTAGATGAGCAGGGAACTGGGGTTTGACCTCTGGCACTGCGTGCTCTGGGACCACTTCCCCACACTGCCACCTGCTGACTGGGAGGCTGCAGATGGGTCATCTGGCCTCTCAGAGCCCCCTGGGTTCCTCATCTGTAAAACTGGAATGAGAATATCTGCTGCACGTGATGGCTGTAGGGAGGATTCAAAGTAGTGTCACGATACGAGCAGTGACAAGGGCAACAAGGACAATGCTCTGTGTGCCTGTGTCCTGACAGTAACAGCCGTCATCACCAATGAGACGGCATTAGGCTGGGAGGAAGCCATGCCTGGGAGTTAGGGGACTGACGTCAAATCAGCTCAGACACATCCGTCTCCTCTCTGGGCCTCCGTTTCCTTGCCTGTGAGGTGGGAGAAGGGCAGACTTGAGGACAGCTTCTGTTCTAATGGCCTGTGTGTGTGTCAGGAAACTTTGTTCCAGGCTCTGCCTGCTGCGCCCTCATCCCAGGCTGGCCTGAGGGGAGCAGGGGCAGGGCGCTCAGAGACGTGCACCGAAGGGACGGCAAGAGGCCCTGAGGCAAAGGAATGAAGGTGGGAGCAGGAGGCCCCTGCATGGTGTCCCCACACCCAGACCACGACTCCCCACCTCGGGATTGCCTCAGACCGTGTCCTGTCACCATCCCTCTGCCTCGTAGCCCCCTAAGTTGGCCCAGGTCCTTGGTGATCCTCGGTAAAGCAGAGCAAAGCAACGAAAGACTGGAAGGGCAAAGGTTATGCCACTGAGCGACTGGCATGGCAAGAGCCAGAGGGCCAGGAGCTGGCGGGGTCAGTCTGGGGTGGTGGTGGGGTGGGTGGAGGGGAAGAGCCCTGGGGCAGGTGAGAATGGGGGAGGAAAGCAAAGAGTCCCAAGAGGCGCTTGGAGGCCCAGGCTGCAGGTAGAACCCCCTTCCTGAGCCGGCAGCCTTCTGGGTGCTGCCTCACTGTGCGCAGCGCTGGGCCTGTGGGCCAGGCCTTTCATATGGGTCATCCCAGCCCTGGGGCAGGTCTGGGCGCACACAGGCTGGGCGCCCACAGGGTCCATGGATGTCTGCTGAATAAAGGGATGGTTCAGTCCTCCACAGCTCTCAGAGCTGGAAAAAATGTCAATGTCTGTTAGTCCACTCCCCGTGGCCCCCCCCCCCCCGCCACCTCCCTCTCCCCACCCCCTCCTGCCTGTCTAGAGGGGAGGCAGGACTTTCTCTGGGACTCGGGGAAGAACCCAAGTGTCCTATGTGTCAGGCCTTTTTCCAGCTCCGCACCTGCGGGCGCCTCAGCCCTGAGCAGTAGCAGGGGGAGTCCTGCCTCTGCCTCTGGCCTGCGGCTCAGTGGCTGACCTCTTGGGTCAGAGGAGCATTAAATCGGATAATAGATGTGAAAGTGCTTGGAAAGAAATGCAGCGTCCATTGCGGTGAGGGGGGGGGGGCCTCAGAGCACAGCCTTGGCTCCTGAGTAGCTGAGGGTGCTGGCAGGGAACCCACTGATGTGGCATCAGGGGCTCCAGGACAAGCCTCCACGGGGGTCTGAGCGGCCCCGATCCCTGGAGGGCGGGTGGCCAGGAGGCAGGCAAGGTCCTTGGAGTGAGGCCCTGCAGCAGAGGGAGCGGAGGCCAGGGGACCCCCAAGGCACCTCAGAGGCAGTAAGACCGGGAGACAGAGTGGGATGGAGCCAGCTGCAGGCTAGGGCTTTCGCAAGCTCCCAGCTGCAGCCAAAGGCAGGAGATCGGTGTGTAAACAGACAACAGAATCCCTCAGACGTGTCCCAACTCATCTCTCCCGTGGGCTCAGAGCCGGAGCTGGCCTGCTCGGATTCCCCACCGCTCTCCAAGGAGGTGGGCAGCCGTGCTTGGACCTGAGAGGCCAGCGCCTCCCTCGGGCAGCCCTGCTCCTTCCCCATCTGGCTCATGAATAAATCCCTCTGGGTTATTGCTGGCTCTCTTCCTTGCGGGACTCCCACCTCATCCCCTGTCCCCCCCCCTCCGATGTGGGTCCTGTTATGGGTTCTGCTGAGCCTTCCTCCCAAACCTCCCATGGCTCCCCCTGTCTACAGGGTCTAGTTCCGGCCTGGACTTGGCTTTCAGCATCGCCATGACCTGGTCTCTAACCTCGATCCCCACGGCTCCCCTCTGACTCTGAGTCTTGGGGTGCTCCCCCATGCTGCCTGCTCCTCAGCCTGGATTTGGCCTGTCCGGTCGTTTACAGCCTGGGGCGAAAGGAGGCATCCTAGCCATCGAGCACGCCCTCCTTTGAAGAACAGGCGGTCTTGAGTCTGCCCCAGTCAGAGGGGCCAAGGCCAAGAGGAGTCCCCGTCCTGCCACTTCCTGGCATTTTTGCTTCTGTAACGTGGGAACGATGGTCCCTCCCCAGGATTCGAAGCTTCTGGCCTGGTGCTGACCACAGAGATGGCGCTCGATCCACTAGAGCTACTACTGTCAGGATCAGGGCTGCTATTCCTCCGCGCAGCCCCGTGCAGCACACGTGCTAAGCACCAAGCCACCAGGAGCTAGCGAGGTTGTCAAACCACTACTTCACATGAAAATATTAGAAATACTCACCTCCGGCCCCACTGAAATATGGGAAACGGAGGCCCGAGGCCCCAAAGCCGGGGAATGGCAGAGCCAAACCAGAAGCGAGCTCTCCTCCGGTTGTACAAGCCAGAACACTCCCCCTACAAGCTGCCATCGCTAAGAGTCAAGTTCAAACACCAGAGTTTAAATATGAATCTTGGCCGTTTGTTCTCGCTTTCAGTCCACGCCCCCCTCCCGACCTCCCCCGACCCTTTCACCCTTTCACACCCCTGTGTACCTTCAGAGAAACGGCCCCATCCTCCTTCCAAGCAAAGCTCACTTTCTCCCCCTCGCCCGCCCGAAGGAGGCCCTTCTGTGGCCTGCCCTGGCGGGGCAAGGGGCAACTGCTGGCTTGCCTTTTTTGCTACTCAGCTAACACTCCGAATTCCTCTCCTCCCAGGGCCCCTCTGGGCTTTCGTAGCTGTTCTTAGCCTCAAGGGTCTACGTTGTGAAGGAAAACCAGAGCCTCCCTCTCCCCAGCCTGCAAACATTCCCAGGTCCTCCCATCTCCAAACCACCAGCAGGCAGACAAAGGAGCCTCTGTCCACCCCTTCTCCTTCCGGCCAGCCCCATCCTCTCCTTCAGCCCCGTTCCTGGTGGGGACCTGTCCGCGTCACTCCCACCTCTGCACCCTCCACCCAAACTGCTTCTGCTCAAGTCACTGGTGACTCCGTTTCCCTAAACGCACAGGGCGCTGTGCGGTCTTCAACCTGCCTGGTCTTTCTGTGTCAGCCCCCCTGCTGACCATTCTCTCCTGGGGGCTCTCGGACGCCTTTTTTGCCCCCCACCCCCCACTGCTCTGCCAGCATCTTCTCCATCCCCTTTGTCAGTTCCTCCTCCACCCTAACTCGGAGGTCTATCTTGGGTCCTCTTCTCTTCCCACCATGCTCTTCCTCTAGGCACTCCCACGGACTGAATTCCCATCTGTCACCAGTGATTCCTAGATCCACAGCTCCTGAGTCCTAGATGAATCTTTGTGTGGAAGGTGCTCCATGTGTGGGGGATGCAGGACAGGGATGCTCCAGAGGCCGGGGCACCCACTGCCTCTGCTGAATGTCTCTAATGGCAACTCAAACGCAGCGTGTCTGCAACCACCTCATGATTCTCTCTCTCAAAACCTACTTCCCCTCCCAAGCCCCCATCTCTGTAAACAGCCCCACCGTCCACCCTTTCGTTCCAGTTGGAGTCCACCAGGGAGCCACGAGCCCTTCCTCTTCCTCACCCCTTCACCTGGCCAGTTACCTCCTTCTGCTGAGCCCACCTTCCAAACGCCTGTACAATCCACCCAGGCCTCCCGATTCCACTACCAGGACCTAACTCCGGGACTCCAGAAGGGAATCCTAATGGGTCTCTCAAAGCCATACTTACCCCTCATTCCACTCTCCTTACAGCAGCCAGAGGGGTTATGCCATTTCCTATGTCTTTATGCCATTCCCTCCTAAAACGTCACCACTGTCTTCCAGCTGCTCTCCAGTAAGCCCCCAAACGCTGGTGCCTTGTTCCGTCCTTCCCCTGGCTCTCTGAGCACCAGCCATCTGGCCTTGGAGCTTGTCTCTTAACTCACTGCACCACTGCCTGTCTCCTGGGCTTAGCTCCTGCCGCCTTCTCTGCCCGGAATGCGTTCTCTTCTCCCCCGACCCATCCCCAAGGGATCAGGCCAACGGTTCTTCCCACACTTCCCACCATCCCCCACAGGGCCCTTGGGTTTGCATCAGCTGCCAGGTTGTTTGCACGCACCCATGGGTGCCTGTGGTTTCTCCATTCATGTCTACCTCGGCTCCCGGACTGCAAATTCCATGAAGCCAGGGGCCATGTCTGCCTTGCTCATCCTACAGCCACACCGCACCTGGCACAGGGCACCTCTGAGCCCCACTTGCCTGGGCATCGCCTGTCCAAACAGCCAGTGCCGACTGCCCCTGGGACAACAATACTCTGCATTTCGAGGGCTCACCCTTCCGGTGCTCCCTGTCCCCTACCCCCCACACATGGAGCGCCTTCCACACTGGAGAGCCTCCCCACCTCCCTTTGCTTTCACCAATCCCTCCTCACTCCCCCCACCTCTCTTTTTCTCTAATGCTGTTCGTGCAACAATGGCCCGCTCAGAGCCATCGGCCTCACGCTGCCTCAGTTCCGACCACACAGCTCACCTTCCTCCGCACTGACAGCCTGCCTCACCAGCTCCAGGAGGAACTCACAGGCACCGGGGCCTCACAATCCAGCCGGAGCCTACAGTCTCCCCCCCCGCACCCACAGCCCCCACAGCTCGGGGTCCAGCATGGCAGCACCTGACCTTTAAAGCCATGTTTCCTGAAAGAAAGAAAAAAATATTAATGACAACAACAATTATAATAATAATAATTTAAGCCATATTTCCTGCATTCATGCCCTACCTTTGCCTCTCACAAGCTTCAGGATCTTGGGCCTCAGTTCCCTCACACACACCACAGGAAGAGTACTGGTCCCACCTCATGGGACTTTTAGGGACTAAATCAGGAGATCCACAGGGGGACTAAGCCCGGTGCTGGGCACCTATGGTGGTGGTCCTGACCGGGTAACGAGCCTGCCTTCCCACTGGTCCTATGTCAGGAGGGGAGACAGAGTCCCTTTTGTCTCTGCATCTCCAGTGCCTGGCCCCAAGAGCACTCACTAAGTGCTTATTAATGAGTAGACGGACCACACACTTGGTACAAATCATCTTATTGTTCCTTCACTTTCACAAATATAAATCTTATCTCCTAACAGGATTTGAGCTCCAGGGTACGGGGGAGGTGGAGCCGCGGGAAAGGGCTGGGGCGCCTTCATGTCAGAGCGTTCAGACTTGGGAGGGATTGCTGTGCTCCTGACATCCTTCTACCCCCCACGGCGCCCGGCCTGCAGAGGGGAGGCCGGGAGGCCTTGCTGACAGACGGGCCCGCCATCTTCCCCCGGGAAGGAGGCACGTTGGCCCTACGAGATATTGCCCTAATTACTCCCTGCTCCCTCCCTCCACACACATGTGCTTTCTTAGGAAAGAGGCTGTTTGACTTACTCGCACTGAGCTCTTTCGGCTGGCTGTTCTGAGCCAGCTTGGCCAGTTTCTTCAGAAACAATAGCGGGAAAGAGTGGGAAAGTTTTCTTAAGGACACAAAGCACAAAACCCGAATAAGGGATGGGTCACTTCCCATCAGCAAAGACCCAGCAAGGGACTGGCTTGACTGGAAAGACCAGCAGTGGACTAGCATTGACTAGATGATCTCAACACCCCCACAAGGCAGGCCCAGAGGGCGTCGTGGAAGGATCACGTGTGCTGGACTTGGCACTCAGAGAGTCTCGGGTTTGAATCCAGGCTTTGCCCCTACCCCACTGGACAAACTTAGGCAAATTACCTTCTCTTTTCTACGCTCAGTTTCCTTGTCTATGAAGTGGAGTGATAGAAGTACAAGCTCAGGAGGGTTTCATTGGAGGGGTGCTCACAGGGTCGCTGTTGCTGCTCTTGTCATTGCTATCCCACTGAATGTCAGAACCAGAAGGAACCTCAAAGGCTTTTGGGAGCTGACACTGCAGCCTGCAGAGATGCCTGACGTGGCTAAGCCACACAGCAAAGGGTGGTTTCTCTCCGCCCCTCTCACGACATCTTTCAGAGAGCCAAGAGGAGTTCGCTCACCTACCCCATGGACTCAGAGTCACTCACCTTGATTTGAAGAGCTCAGATTGGGGGGTCTGGAAAGGAAACGACGGGGGTGTCCATGCCAACATTATCAAGAGGCCTACGCATTGAGGGTGGCACTGCCCCCAGATGATGCCATGGCTGAGGGGCAGGGCATCATTGCCTCTGCTTGCTGTCATTCAGGAGGCAGGGACTGGGGCTAGGGTCACTGTGGACATAGCCTGCACCCTACAGCTATGGGGGCTTAGCTCCCCC
The DNA here is from genome assembly GCA_963924515.1 of Vespertilio murinus. Classification (NCBI taxonomy): domain Eukaryota; kingdom Metazoa; phylum Chordata; class Mammalia; order Chiroptera; family Vespertilionidae; genus Vespertilio; species Vespertilio murinus. The sequence goes on from OZ004706.1 coordinate 29,089,426, forward strand.
TTCTCCAGCTGGGCTCGGCAAGCTGGCCTCTCCTTTGCCTGGTCCAGGGGCCCCACCTCCCCACCCGCCTACCAGTTGGAATGCCTGTTTCTATCCACCCCTGCTGCCCTTCCCTCTCCCTGATGCTGGGGAAGACCCGCCTGGTCCATCTGGAGGACTCCAGGTGATCACTGGGCAGGGGCAGGACATAGGGCCTCTGTTTAACCACAGCTCAGAGAGGCAGTAAAAGCTGATCTTTTCTCACACGAGGAAGGGGCTGCATGAAGTCAAGAAGGCAGGCCCCAAGCAATCTTTAAGTGAGAGGCCTAAAGTGTGTTTTTACTGAAGAAGAACCTGAAATGCGCTCAGAGAATAATGACAATGGTGACGCCTGCCATTCATTAAGCGGCCCCTCTTCCTGGCCCACATTATAAGTCATTCCAGGCCGTCCCTGCAGCAGCTGCTTCCTCCCTGGGTGGTTTGCGAGGCTGAGTGGGAAACGCATCCTCTTCAGAGTCCCTAGCAAGGATAGTTTAGGTCAGGGCGGGCGGGTATGAGAAGCTGCCGCTAGTTCTCTGTCAAAGTCCAAATGGAGCTGTCCCTTGGTTCAGGTAAGTGTCGCTTGGCCAGTGTGAGGGAAGCATGTCCTTCTCAGCTCTTCGACCACAGAGCCAGGAGGTCCCTGTGGTCCTGGGGAAGGGTGACACGACTTACTGTGACCTGACAAAGGCTTTCTTTGACTTGCAAAGCTGGTCTCTGAGGCATTGGTGGGCAAATCTGCATAGGAACCAAGAATCCTCTGTGCCCCATGTTATGCCTTAAGGGCTAGGATAACTCATTGTCCAGAAAAGACACCAAGTACCTGCCACACCATCCATGTGTGAGGGGAAGGTCTGAAAGGATGAGCTGACTCAGCACAGCGTCTGGAGTATTGGGAGGAGGCTGGTTCTGGTTTCCCATGTGGTTCAGGCTATAAGCCCTTCTTGACCTGGCAGGGTGGTCTTGCCTTGGGACCAATGGCCAAGTGCGTGAATGGGAGTCTAAGAAAGCTATAACTTGGAGCCATCCTGCCAAAAGCATGGGGCCACTGGCTCTGCCCAGGGAGGACAGGTGTTCACAAGGCTGTGTGAACAGTTCTTCAACAGCGCCCCCGTGCGGTACAGCAGAGGCAGTAGCACTGATGACCTGACGAGCGAGAACTCCTTTCTCTCTTCTAAGCATGGGAAGCAGGATTCCCATGAGAAACCTCCTGGGTTCGTTGGGACAAGTAGGGCCGGCAATGGCTGCTTTAATCAGGAAATATTGGACTCTCATTACGTTGTACAGGCGAGTACTTTAGCAATTGACTGGAAAATTAAGAGGCTTGTGACCAATACTCTCCAACTAGTGAGGCGAGTGATCCTAGTGATAGCACAGAACTTGACTATCACATTGGTTCCTTCTAATAGCCCTCTTAGCAGGCGTAATTATGCACATTAAATATATGAGGAAATTGAGGCTCTGATGATCACTTTCAGTGCTCCAGGAAATAATCATAGTAACCGGGGCCACGCAAGGGTCAGCTCTTCTCATGGTGGCTCTTTCTCATCCTTCAGATCACAGTTTAAATGTCCCTCCTCAGAGGCCTCAGAGCCACAAAGCCTACGGTGGGTTTTCCTTTATTCCTTTCTATACATGAGGGCAATGTTTTTTTCTTTCTTTTAACATTGTCGTAATGATCATAACATCATGTTTATTAATATTTTTTTAAAATTTCCTTTGGTCTGTCTCTCTCTAGAGAATATACCTCCCATGAGGCTGCACACAATGTGCTATGCTCACCAGTGAGGCCCAGGTCCTAGCACAGCACTGAGCACATAGAGGGAACTCGATATAAGTACTGGCTGAATAAGCGATCGAATAGGTAGGTAATGAGAGCTTGAGCCATTGTCCTCTTTGGATGGAGTGACGTCTGGAGTTGGTCACAAGGAAGAGAAGATTCGGGGAAGACAGGGCCCTGCCTCTGAATTCTAAAGGGCTTTCCTGGAGCAATCGGACCTATCTCCAAGCAGGACCATCCATGGTTAGAGGAACTGGGCCCTGGGAAGGCTTGAGCTCCCTGCCTTGTAGGTGCAAGCAGGCCCTGACTCCCCCTCTCTGCCCCCACCTGGGCAGGTTCAGAGAGGCCCCCAGCCATGGGTAGAGGAGGCCAATCAGGGACTCAAAGCAAAGCAGATGCGGGGGGGGGGGGGGACAGGGAGGGGATGTGCACGAAGGAGAAGGAGAGGCTACAGGTTTCCTCGGGGATTATCAGGATGGGGATCTTTAGGTAGAGACATGGGTCTGTCTGCTGAGACTTGCTCATTGCAGCTTCTGGGCTTTGTGGCCAGATAATTGCAAACAAAATAGACTGGGGCCTAGACAGCAGCTACAGCCCCTTCCTACAGAGAAGGGCCCGGAATGGGGCACGCAGGAGCAGGCACAGAACCCTGAGTCATAGAGGGAACCAGCCGCACTCAGCATGGCTATGACTCTGGTCTCGGAAGCATTCTGTGTGATGGGGGCAAGGCCACCTCTCTCTGGCTGCAGGCTGCCCGTCTGAGGACTGCGAACCCTGGGCATCCACACTGCACTTGGCCAGCTCTGGGGTGAAGGAGCCATCGCACTGCCTGTAAGCAGCCCAGAGGAAGGACATGCTCTGCATCCAGCAGCACTGGCTGCCATACACTAGCTCAGGCTGGCGGTGGGGGTGGGGGTGGCGGTGGGGGTGGGGGTGGCGGTGGGCAGAGCAGCAAGAGCCTCTAAGAGGAAGGTGGAGGGGTCCAAGCTCTGAGCTCTTTCTCTGCCTTCGCTGGAGAAACTCTGGAACCTGGAGGGGATTGGAAGGCAGCCAAGAAGGGCCTAGCCTGAAGCGCTGTGAGACTGGCTAGTGACACCCGGGACTCTGGTGTCTGGGTTTCCTGGAGGAAGTGTGCGTTTCTGTTATGCTCTGTGTTCCTCTGTTTAAATATAAATGTGAATCACAAATTTCTGTGTGTGCACCTGAACCTCCACACCGGCTTGTGTGTGTATGTGTTTCTATCTAACCACATCTCATCTATGCATATGCTTGTGTGTGCCCGTATGTGTATTTGTACGTTTCTAGGTATATATATACCGGCGAGTGCAAGTGATTGCGTGAGTTACATACATTTGTTTACTCCACTAATGATTACTGAGTGCCTAGTGTGTGCTATTTGTTGTCCTAGAAGCTGGGAATGCAGAGATGAATAAGATATCGAAGTAGTTTACATGTAGTGTAAGATACAGGCAGAAGATGAGTGAATAAATAAATGGATAACCTCAGGGGTCACTGCCATGGAGGGAAAAGCCAGGATAATTAGAAAGAGTCACTTGGGAAGGATTACTTCCTATAAAGAGGTCAGGAAGACTGCTCAGAAGTGCAGTCTCAGGTCTCAACCCAGACCCTCAAGTTCAGAACCTGCATTTTAACAAGATCTCCAGACAATGTGTATGCACATTAGTGATTAAGAAGCAACTGGGTTAAAAACACAGACATGTCAGGGAGGGAATAAAGGACATACGGGGTGGGCAAAAATAGGCTGACAGTTGTCAGTACACAAAAACAGTTTACTAGTATTCTTGTATTATTATTTTTAATTAGTATATTATTTATTTGTATTATCATCGTAAGCCTACTTTTGTTCACCCCTGTATACAGACAAACACTACAGATCTCTTTCTGGTACTCAATGTGAGATCATCGTTGGTGTTGACCAATTTTCTCCTTTCCTTGGCAAAATGTTTTACCGAGTGAGGTCGCCCGCTCATTCCTACAGGTCTGGGACCCTGGGATTCCTGCCCATATAGGACTCTGGTGATTTTCAGCTAAATTAGCCTAAGTCAGTTCCCATCCTTATTACTCCTTGTTCCTTATGAATATCAGAAAGGTGACTTCCTCATAATAATGAGAATCATTAGCCCCAGTCAAATTGTAAGTCCATTTCCTGCTTGTTTGTCAGTGACACTAAGAGTTGTCAATGGCCAGCTGACATTCTCTCCTTCCACTTGAATGCAGTGGAAGCATGACTTCCTTGGTTACTAATACTTCCAAGCTCCAAGTTTGGGAAGAAGGTCATTAGGTGGAACTGTGAGTGGCGCCACCTCTACCTTTGCTCAGTGGTCCCCTAGCCATGCTTTCCAGCTCTGGGAGAAATAGCACCAGGTAAAAGCAGTTGGCCAAAAGTGTATCTGGCATCCTATATAGAATGGCCCCCTGGCATCATAGTCTTTTAAATTACAATGGGCTCCGGAACTAAGTTCTTCATTGGTCATAATTCTATAGGCCCACCTGTCTCTGGGCAGTGGGGTACCTGGCATGTCCAATGAATCCAATTAGCTTCAGTCCGTTGGTTTACTCCTCTCTCTGTAAAATGAATTCCTTGGTCTACAGCAATGTCATATGGGGTATCATGCCAGTGAGGTGTTCGATGAGGCTGCAGATGGTGCTTCTGGCAGAATTATAGCAGGCAGGGAAGCAACTCCAAATCCAGAATAAATGGCTATTCCAATGAGGAAAAATTACTGCTCCTTTCCATGAAGACAGGAATCCAATGTCGGGTGACAGTCGTGGCTGCTCTGTCACTGAGCCCGTTGAGCAAGCAATGGGGTGGCCAGAGAAACAGACTAACTGGCATCCACAAGGAGGTTATCGTGTGGGTGGTTTATTAAGGTCCTTTATTAAAGGTCTTTAGGAACTTTCAGCGAGTGCTCATATAGGACATAAGTATGCTTATTATGCCGTGTCCATGCTGTGAGTCCAAGCACACGCCTCTTCCCCAACTTCCCCCTTCACCATTCCTTCCATCTTGTCTCTCCCAAGTCCCTGTCTATCTGGCCAAATCATTAGCCACTTGCCATGAATCACTGTAGAACGTAGATCTGTTTTTCCGGACCAAGACAAGGAGATATACCAAAGTGGTGCTCCCGGGAGGACTTCCCTACTCTGTCTTCCAGAGATACTTCTAGTCGGGCTGCCACATCACAGCCTCCCTCTTCCAGCTGGTGCCAGCTTGCCATGCAGAGCCATTTGCTAACCAGGTGCAGAATGGTTTTACCCAATAAGTTGGCTATAGGCAGAGCAGAGGCTGGGAAAGACATGGCATCCACAAGTGTGCACCACCTGCTTATGCAACATACTTGTGCTCTCGGGACCTGCTTGGTCCAGACCCCTTTCTACCATTTCCACTTAATGAAGGAGCCCTGTTGGGCATGCTCCATTTAATGGTTAGATGGAGCCGATAACATGGTGGGTATTTGGGACTCAACGATGACTTCATAGTCTATGGTCAGGTGGTTAGCCTCTGACAGTGCCAAGGGGCAAGCCAAGAACTGTTTTCTCCAAAGTTGTGCAGTTATTTGCCAGGAAAGGAATGGCCTTGCTCCAAAACTGAAGGGTCTCTGACTGTGATTCTCTATCTTGTCTTGCCAAAGACTCCATACAGCACTGCAATCTGTCACGGACTCTTCAGCCTCTGTTGAATGTAGCATAAGAACTTGGCTTGCAGTCTTAACTAGCTCTGATCCCACTCAGAGCCAGCAGCTTCTTGGATCACTCGGGAAATGGCTTGAAGGAGTACATGCAAACATGGTATATGCTGCCTCCAAAATCCAAAGCAGCGCCCCCCAAGTGTGGTGCCCCTTTCTTGGTGATCAGGTCTGCACAGTTTAACATCCTATTCTTCATTTTGAGGGGGATATTCTGAATTTCCCAGGCTCCTGTTTTCCCAGAACTTTCCCTGTACTCTCTCACGTTATCCCACCTCACCCCCTCGAAACACAACTGTATTTGAAGATACGTGCCACTTTATGATCTCTGGGTCCCATTAGCATGATATCACCAATGTACTAGACTAGTGTGGTGTCCTATGGAATGATGAAATGATCAAGGTCCCTATACACTCACTTGTTAGAAAGCCAGACAGGGAGTCAGAGTCGGCACAGCCCTGAGGCAAGACGGAAGGTGTACTGCTGACCCTGCCATGAGAGATCCGCAGAGCTTCTGGTGTCCTCTGATTATGAGGATAGAGAAGAAAAATATCCTCGGGGTGTCAGACACCCATTAACTTGTTCCAGTCATGAGACCACACTTGGTACACTGCGGAACTATACCTGGAATCACCACCTGATTAATTATTATAATAGTTCACTTTCACTTTTTAAGACTCATCCAGCTTATGCTCCGGCCAAACCAGAAAGTGAAATAGAATCATCATCCCTGCATCTTTCCCTGACAGCAGCTTAACTTCGCGATTCCGCGGAAGACGTGCTGTTGTCCTGTCTGTCTGTGTTGATGAGGTCTGGAAACCTATGGTGGCCTGTGCGTGCCCCCTGAGCCATGGAGCCAGGCGAGGAAACCTGCAGTCCTGCGGGAATCTATTCTGAGGGGACACTGAGAACCTGGATAAGTAGTCACAGACATGACTGCTCTCTGCCATGGAGGAAACTCAGGTCGACATTCCATAAGATGATCCCTAGAAGCCCCCACTCTAACTGGTAAGTCTGGGGGTAATCTGGGTCTCTAGGGATTCACATTAGTTCAGGGCTAAGTGTCTAATAACTCTCAGAAGATCCAGAACCTTTGCCAATACTCTGTTACCCTGAAATAGGGCCACCCATCCCTTTGGTGAAGCTTTAAGGAATTAAGATGTTATTTAATTTATTTTCGTTGCAGAGCGTTTCCTCAGGGAGCCCACTCCTCTTTCACTCCACAGACTCTGGTTCTGCATGTTGATTGGGTGAGGTTCTGACAGTGTTTATTTTCTATTCATTAGAAGCACCTCTTTCTTGTTATCTGAATCAGGCTAGAATATTAGTGAGCACCCCATCTCTTTGGCCATAAAATCATGGTCATTAACCATGCCCCCGTCCCCCCCCGACACACACACACACACACACACACACACACACACACACACATACACACACAATTCCTGCAGTTTGGACCATTCTGATTACCAGGGATCTCTGCTCTATACCGGTCACCCCACCCACTCAACTTTGACCTTTAAGTGCCACCATATGACCTCTGTCACACCAGGAACCAACCATCCATTACAATCAAAACCAGGGCCCATTCAACCATGGCAACTTCCACCAGCATGCCTAGCCCACAGATGACAGCCATTCAGGGGTTTCTCAAGAGACTGGCATTTCCCTACTCAGCGATTTTTCCCTAAGGTCCTGGTGAAGGGTATCTCTTCTGGGCTTTCTTAGGGGTCCGAGTTTAGAGGGCACTTCTTTCCTCTGAACTTCTTACACCAAGAAATTCCTTTCATTCCCTCAAACCAGAGTGTTGCATCCATAGCTCAGACAGGCTCATCAACATCAGGAAATTTATGCAGATTTAACTGCCCCGGCTGGTTTGGTTCAGTGGATAGAGCATCGGCCTTCAGACTCAAGGGCCCCGGGTTCAATTCCGGTCAAGGGCATGTACCTTGGTTGTGGGCACATCCCCATTGGGGAGCGTGTAGGAGGCAGCTGATTGATGCTTCTCTCTCATCTGTGTTTCTGACTCTCTATCCCTCTCCCTTCCTCTCTGTAAAAAATCAATAAAATATATTTTAAAAATAAAATTTAAAAATATAAATAAATAAATAAAATGCTATTCCTTCTGAGAATTCACACCACCCCCTATGTATTCCCTAGAATTTTGCCAAGATAAATTTTGCCAAGTCTTGTCACTCTGTCAGTGAGTAAACTTTTTCCTCCAAGGTTTGTCTTTATAATTGGTCCCTAGGCACATGCTGGAATCTGACCTAGTCCTGAGCCTGGAGGGACAAGGAGGATTGCTGATTCCCTTTGCAAGATAACACCCTTGGGCGAGGAGTCCTACTGAGGCAGGAGTCAGCCAGCTGAGCCAACATGGTAGACTCCACAGCTTTGGAAGTCTAGAAAGCTGAGTCTGTCCTCATATATGCTCCCATTTTAATTATCAATTATCACCCTTTCAAGATTAATTTCTTAAACTGATATTACTACCTGCAAAGATTGGGAACTTAGCTAATGTTATAATTCAGCAGAACAAATGAGGCATTTAGTTTGGGGGAGTTTCAGCCCTGCCTCAATAAGAGATAAGATTCTTTCCCCCAGTCATAGACCGCTCCTGAGTTTCAGTCCATCCCTTGAGCTGAGACTCTAGGGATTTTTGTTCATATTTTCTTTCTTGAAACTATCCAGTGCCATTAACAACAGACATCGTCTTCCCAGCATCCTCCAGTTCCTCCTGCCCTTTCTTCTGCTCAGTGTTTCAGGCCACTAACGTCTCGCCTTCAGTGGGCACTTCATTTTAGATGACCACAAGGGACACTTTAATTAGGCATTTCAGCATGGGTACCAGGAGCTGCTGGGTCCCACCCCTTAGCACTACCTGCTATTTTCCTGCTGTCAGCCTAACTAGGGAAGTCACCAATCCCAGATTCCCACCATTCCCTCAAGGTCTCTGCCTGCACCCCAATTATAGCACCAATGTCTGCACTAATGAGGGTCCTTGTTTGCAACAGAAGGAAACTCAGGTTGACATAGGCGGCAAATAAATGAATGGAACAGGCATCAGAAGCGCATAGACTCTGTGCAGAAGCAGGAAGACCAGACAGGAGGCAGGGAGACACACACGAACAACCTGCTGCAGGACCGACAGGCTCCGGAGCTGCTCTCGTGCCATCGTCCCCAGCCTCCGTTCCACCGCAATTGTCCTCATTGTCTCCCCTAGGTTTTGTGGGGAACTAGAACCAGCCCTAAAGTAGAAGTGACCTACCCTGGGCTGGCTGGAGTCCCAGCTCTACCAGTTGACTTGGCCCAGCTAATGTGACCTCGAGCAAATCACTGAACTTCTCTGGGTGGGTCTCAGTTTTATCATCTGGGAAATGGTGACAGTATCCATTCTCCCAGTCTCACTGAGGTGTTGTGTGCCAAAGCATCCTTCCTTTCATGGACAGGACTCAGCTCAATGTGTAACCAGGTGCCTCCTGGTGAATTATGTCTGTTCCTCCAGCAGGCCGTCCGCTCTGCAAGGTCAAGAACTTCATCAGTCTGCTCAGGCTGCTTCCTCAATACCTAGAAAAATGAGTCAGATGTCCTATGGGCCCAGCAAATATTTGTTGAATGAAAGAAGCAGCTAAGGGATTAGGAAGGGCTTTGTAAACTGCCAAGGGCTGTGCACATTTACTGGTAAGGGCTAGGGCTTTGGAACCAGAGAGACCTCACTCAATGCCACTGTCTTAGTTGGCCAGGGTCTAGCTGAGTGACCTCGGTACAAGCCTTGGTTTCTGAATCTGTAAACAGGGTGCCACTGTCTCCTGCAAGGCTGTGATGAGGCCTTCATGCGAGAGTGTGTGAGGGGCCCAGCCCAGGGCCAGGCATGGAGCCAGTGCGGTGAGCAGTGGGAGGTGGGTTTCTGGCCCAGCTCTGCGCTTTCCTTTCTGGGCAGGGAGAGTGTTACCAGTGATCATGACATCCCTCCCAGGACAGCACGTGGGGTCTCTCAGGTGCCACCACAGGAATCCTATAAAAATGAGGCTCCTGTGTATACTTGTGTGCAGTGACAATGACAGCAAAGCCTGGGGTCAGACTTCCAGGCTCACACACGACAGTCACAAAGGAAGGACCGGCCCATATAGGAGCTGGGCAGACAGGTGTCCCTGACAGGCCTGTGACCCTGGCCTTTCCCCTCGCTGGGTCTCAGTTTCCCCACCTATAAAATTAGGACTGCTGGGGGGAGGGTAAATAAGGCACATAGAGTATGGTGTATGTAGTGGGCACTCAGCCAATATCCACCATTATGTTACATCCCCAAACTGTATATATTCAAACCAGACTAGTTTTTAGTACAGGAAATACGCCGTTTTCCTCCTTCTGGCTCTGCCTAGGATTTAGTTGTCCTTTCTCTTTCCCCACAGCCTGGTGTGCTCCCTGTCCTCTCATCCTTCTGAATACAACTCATGGAAAGCCGCCAGGGTCCCCGTGAGCCCCCCCTGCCACCTGCACACGGGTCTCAGCACCGGCCAGCTGCACTAGACTGTCTGCTCAGTCCCACCTCCAACTGCTGGGGCACTTACTCTAGGCCTGAAGTTGTGCCACCTTGTCCGTAACCTCAGGCCCCACTCCAAGGCCTAGCACCCAGCAGATGCTTAGAAAATGAATGAAGGAGTGAATGAATGAATGGCAGTTTCTAAAGCTGCGAAATGGATCTGTCTTTGTCTGGTTGAGGACAGAGTCTGAAGAAATGAGCTGAACCTGCAGAAAGATGCACTGAATTTAGATCCAAACAGAAACTCCTCCACCGTGTTACTTACTAAACCCCACCGTGGGGGACACAGAGAGGTTTGCTTTCCTTCTTCTTAGAGAGGCGCTGGGGCAAGGTAGGGGCAGTGAGACACTTGGGAAAGCCTACCTCCTCCATTTTCCCAGGTAAAAGCTGCGGGAAGGGCATTCCAGATGGAAGGAATGGCATGTGCAAAAGCATAAATACAGGAAATACCATATGTATCTATAATAATAAAAGCATAATATGCTAATTAGACCAAAAGTCCTTCCAGACAACCTTCGAATGAAGCTATGGTGGGGGGAGGGGCAAGGAGAGGCTGCTGCTGCGGGTGGGGGCCAAGGCCCCTTGCACGAATTTCATGCATCAGGCCTCTAATATATATAAATTATCCTGACTTTTAAGTTCCTGAGGTTATAGACAAGAGGCCACACACACACACACACACACACACACACACAAATTGTCCTGACTTTTAAGGTCAGAACATGGGACACTAATATTACTGAGCACAGATGTGTGCCAGGCAATGGGCTAAAACCTGGGGAGAGACTGCAAACAAGACGCACACAGTTTCTGCTCTCATGGAATTTATAATCGGGGGGGGGGGGGGGGAAGAGGCAGATAAAAAAAAGATAAACTAAAAAATTAGGCAGTCATTTCAGATAGCTGCAGGTGCTATAAAGGAAGACCGGGTGACACAATGGAAAATACCGGGTGGTCAGGGAAAGCTTCTCTAGAAAGTGCTGTACGAGCTGAGATCCGAAGAAAGCCAAGAAACAAGTCATGCAAAGAGCAGAGTGGGGAGGGTTCCATGTGGAGGGAACAGCGCGTGCAAAGGCCTGAGGTAGGCTTGCACTTGGCATCAGGCAAACTGAAAGGGGGCCAGTGCGGCTGAAACAGGGAGAAAGGAGGGGAGCTGGTCTCACCTGCTCCAGTGTCTCCCCTCTGCTTGGACACTGCGCCTCCTGGCAGGCTGAGTGTTCAGGTGAGACCCTTACCCCCTGCTCCCCAGACCGCACCGCTCCAGGGATCCTGGTTCTTTCTGGCTGCAAGCTCCAGCCCATCTCAGTCTTAGTTCTGCAAACTCAGCCTGCCGCACCCAGCACGTGTACCCCAGCCTATTATCCCATCCCCCAGCCAAGATCCCAGCACCCACCCCAACCTCAGCCCGAGGGGCCAGCGTTCTAGCACTGACCCAAAAAAGGGGCTCCGGTCACCAAGCCTGACAGCTTTTAGACCCAAACCTTCTGAGGCATCGGCTCTGCGGAACGGTGTCGGGCCAGGGGTGGCAGGGGGAGGCACAGGACAGGAGATGGCAGAGCCAGACACCAGATCCCAGACTAGATAGGGCTGTGGGGAACCGGGAGGGGGTCTGGGCTCAGCGTTCCTGGGCGGTGATGCCATCTTCCAGGCAACGGAGGGCGGCAGGCAGGAGCCTCTGGTTCCCCCAGAGGACTCCTCCTCGCTGCTATCTGATGAGGGAGCTGTCGGTTACAGGAAAGCAAGACTGTTAACAGGGCAGCTCCGGGGAGCAGGAAATTAACCCACCACGCCAGAGGCAGGAGGCGCAGGGCGGGGTGGGTAATTAAGGGGCCCTGCAATTAAGGCGCCTTCAAGCAGGCCCGTGTTCTGGGGGGATGGGGGGGAGGGGACTAGGATTGTACTCTGTTGGGGCCCCAGACGACTTTAGGAGGGGGAGTGAGCCCCTGCTCCCCACTCTTCCTTCTTCTTTTGCTCCTGTCTCCCCCTGTCCCCGACCCCCTGCCCTCTGTCCAGCTTCTCATGTGATTCACGGGTCCTGCTCTTCCCACCTGGAATGCCTTCCGCCAGCTGCTCTGCTTCTCGCAGTCCTGCCCTCCCCCCAGACCCTGCACAGGCCCATCTCCCCCAAGACGTTTTCGGGGGCCAGTCCTGTGGGAAGGGACCGCTCTGTCCTCTTAGGACACAGCCCCTTCGTGGTATGGTGAGGAAGCAGACTCAGAGAGGGCAACCATTTGCCCAGGGTCACACAGCAAAGCCAGGTCCGGAACTGGAAACTCCTGAATCTCAAACTGAACTTCTCTCCCCCATCCCGTGAGCTCATTAACCAATCACCATCTGAGCATCCTCATGTGCAAAACCCAGGGCACACGTGTGCCCCAGGGGGGACCGTGTGTCCCAGGAGAGCCGTGTGCCCCGGGGGAGCCGTGTGCCCCGGGGGAGCCATGTGCCCCGGGAGAGCCGTGTGCCCCGGGGAAGCGGTGGGACGGGGGAGGGGGGGTGTGAACCAGAGGAGGAGCGGATTCTATTCATGTGGTCCTGAGATAGTCACTGTAAAACAAGCAGACTGTCAAATGACAGTGGGGAGGGGAGGGAGATCTGGGGGAGATGGGAGATCAACCGAAGGACTGGTATGCATGCATATAAGTACAATCAACGAACACAAAACTCTGGGGAGGGAGGGCATGTATGGGAGGTGGGGGGGGGGGGGCAATGGTAAGCTATGTACACATATAATACCTTAATAAATTTTTTAAAAATGAAAAAAAAAAAAAAACCCAGGGCACAGACTGAGAGCCACAGAGGATTGGAGGAGCCCTGATCATGTGCACCCAGAGCCTACTTCCTTCCGGGCTCTGTCAGGCGGGCCCTCCACAGGATCACCCGGAGGCACGGCAGGGGGAGTCCAGGATGGCTGGAGTGAGGGGAAGGGGACTGAGAGCCAGCAATTCACAGGGCCCAGACCATGCAGTGGCTCTGGCGAAGGATGTTGATCTTGATCCTAAAAGCCCAGGGAGACCCGGCAGGATTTTCAGCCAGGGAACAGCGCGCTGTCTGGCAAATGTCACTGCTGCTGGCTAGGGAAAGGGCTGGGAAGAAGCCAGGGAATGAGGGGCCTCCTGGAGCAGGTGACAGTGGCATGGGGCAGCATGGTGGCATGAGCCAGCACAGTGCCAGTGGGCAGGAGGGATAGGGTGTCAGGACAGTGGTGTGTGAGGATGGAACCTCCTGGAGCAGGGCCGGGGCAGAGGGGCAGGCTGGGGAAGGAGCTGAGGGAGAAGAAGGAGCCAAGAAAACCCCCCTCCAGGATTCTGGTGTGTGCGGTGGGACAGGCGGCTGCTGAGACGGGGCACTGATGGTAGAGGGGAGTAGGCTGAGCCTGAGATGCTTTTGAGAAACTTCAGCTCAGGGCAGCTGAGACCCAGAGGAGGGGGGGGGAGGGCAGGGGATGAGACACAACCGGACGGAGTGGTGGGTGCAGGCATGAGGCGCCTTCTGCGAGCTGCTCCTTTAACCTGGCAGGTGTCATGGCTCCCATTTCCCAGGAGAGGAAACGGAGGCTCAGACAGGAAAGCAGCTTGCTCGGAGTTCCACGTGAGGAACCACGTGGCAGAACCAAGGTGGGAGCCAGATGGGCCCTTCCTGGGTTTCTCCCGCCTCGAGCTGCCCACAGCGTGCCTCCGTGGGTGGAGCCTGCCCGGGGGAGAAAGGAGGGCCACGCACAGACGCAGTGGGGTTTGCAGGGAGCTTGTTGGCCTCTGGGGGCACGTGGTGGGAAGCACCCCCCTTAGGGTTGCCCCAGTAGAGGAGGGACGGGTGAGGAAGGCAGCCTGGAGGTGAGCGGGGACCCCAACCCTCGCAGCCAAGGCACGACCTCGCCTCATGGCCCTTGGTGCATCGCACAAACAGGTCCTGATGCCAGCTGTATGCTAAGCCCTCTGCCCATCCCTTCGTACCAAAAAGGGATTTTGCCTTTGTGAGAGAGAGAGGGCCCAGAGAGAGGTAAGGTAGTGGCAGGTGCAGAAAGGACGCAGGGTATCTGGCTCCAGCGTCCCCTCTTGCCCTCCCTGAGAGCGGGTTCAATGAGCAGCTGGTGGAGACAGCCAGGGTGAGATCCTGGGCTCAGGGGCCACCAGACCCCTCCTCCTTCCCCTGTTACCCTCTCTGAGGGCCCTGTGCCTCTGGTTTGCAGGCCTGAGGAGAGGGTGAGTAATAAGAGGAAGTGGAAAGTTTCTGAGAACCTTGGGACCACCTGAGCATCCACATGGCATCTCTTCCCTCTTCCTCTGCCCCCCTCCCCCTGAGCCCAGGGCAGCCTCCTGTGCCCAGGCTGCTGAAGGGGGGAGCCAGACAGAAACCTCCGACCCCCACCAGGGATGTCTACTCAGTTCTCCTCTGTCAGCGTCTCCAGGGGCACTCCGGCCAGTGCTGGACCCTCTGTCCAGAAGACACCTGCACAGCTGGCCTGAGCCTGAGCAGCAGCAGTTCCGTCAGGCAGGGAGGGAATTCTGTGGTCCAAGGAGAGTAATTGCTGGGCCCAGCCCAGAGGACCAAGCCGGGGAGAAGGCTGACCCTGTCCTGTGAATTCTTGGATTCACTGGGGATGGTCCAGCTGTGCCCAAGCAGCTGCTGCCCTGCAGACCCCCAGGCGATGGCAGGGAGAGGCCACCGCTAGGGACAAAGCAATAGTAGGCCCGTCCAGCAGGGGGCGCTGGTGCAGCAGGAACCCAGTCGGTGGCCAGCAGGGAGCCTGCCAGCCCTAGAAGCGTCTGGAGGCTCTGAGGCTGGAGCGTGATGCTGGGACAGGGAGGAAAGGCACCTGCTCACCAGACCTGATTGTGGAGGCGAGACCTGACCCCGTCCCACATCATGAATAAGAGCACGGGCTTCGGCCACCTCAAGGATGCACTTGCGTGGGAATCCTGCCTGTTGCTGTCTGTGTGGCCTTGGGCAAGTCGTTTCTCCTCTGACCTTCAGCGTCCATCTCTAAACACTGAAGATGCTCACAGCTCTTCCCCCTGGGGGGGGGGGTTGTTGTGGGGCATGAAGGAGAGAATTCAGGCTTCGGTGAGGCAGTAAGTGCTCGGCAAACAGGCAAGAACGCGTTCAGACCTGAGGACCAGTTTGTCAGATGTCCACGTCCCCCTGAGCCACAGACCCGGGGTCCTCTACCTTCCGGGACAGGAAGAGAAGGGAGACGGCGAGCCAGGCAAAGCCCCTGGGGGTGGGGATGGGGGTGGGGGTGGGGTGGGGCCTCAGCTCCCTGCCGGGTTTGCTTCATTTGCTCAGTGAATTTACCAGGCACCTGCCCTAGGCCAGGCCCTGTGAGGCAGGGGTTTCAGGAATGGAGACACACGTGCCCTGCCCTCCAATCTCAGGCAGGGACGGCTCCTGCTGACCACAGCCCGGTGGGGCCAGTGTTGCCCGTCCTGGTTGAGCACCTCCGGGTGTGAGGTCCGCGCTTGACCTCACAAGGCCCCATTACTGACCCCATATAAGGTGAGCTGCGACTTGGCAAGTGAAGGCGTATGGAGGTTCCAGCTCAGGGAGGGGGCCAGTGGCCCAGCAGGCCAGCCCTCCCCCTCTTCCCCCATGCCCTCTCCCCAGAAAAGGCCACTGCTCCCAGAGACTCTGGAGCCAGCCGGACTTGGGTTCACATCTGGGCTTCGATACTTACTGGTGACCTTGGGTAGGCCACTCCTGCCTTCTTAGCCTCGGGTTCCTCACTTGTGAAATGGGCCTCCTAGGCCTGGCAGGGGACTACAAGGAAATGCTTATAGGATTTCCCTCTCACAAGGAAAGCCCCTCTGCTTTGAACTAACCCTGTGAGGTTGTTATTGGCCCCCCAGCTACATCAAAGGAAAGGCTCCGAGAGGTTAAGTGTAAGGTGACCAGACGTCCCGCTTTTGGCGGGACAGTCCCGATTTTGAACAATTTGTCCCGGGTCCTGCACCGGTTTGGCTCAGTGGATAGAGCATCAGCCTGCGGACTGAAAGGTCCCAGGTTCGATTCCGGTCAAGGGCATGTACCTTGGTTGCGGGCACATCCCCAGTGGGGGTGTGCAAGAAGCAGCTGATCAATGATTCTCTCTCATCGATGTTTCTAACTCTCTATTCCTCTCTCTTCCTCTCTGGAAAAAATCAATAAAATATATTTTTTTAAAATTTGTCCGGATCGAGACATATATATATATATATTTTTTTATTATTTTTTTTTTTTACAGAGAGGAAGGGAGAGGGATAGAGAGCCAGAAACATCGATAAAAGAGAAACCTTGATTCAGCTGCCTTTGCACACTCCCTACTGGGGATATATTGCCCGCAACCAAGGTACACGCCCTTGACCTGAATCAAACCTGGGACCCTTCAGTCCGCAGGTTGACGCTCTATCCACTGAGCCAAAGGGGTTAGGGCCAGATCGGGACTTTTTTAAAACGCCGCGGGATGAGGGACTAATTGATCAAAATCAGGACTGTCCCGCCCAAAGCGGGACGTCTGGTCCCCTTAAGTGGCTGGCCCAGCATCACACAGTATAAACCAGGCCCATTACTCCCAACGGCTGTGCTTTCTCTAGAGCACGTACAGCCTCAGGCAGGCTGTGCCTTCTTTTTATGGGCCCATCTAGGACCAAGAGAGTCCCTAGGAAGAGCAGTTCACAAGGAGCTGTCCGTGGTGAGGGGCCCCTGGGGGTCCTGGTCCCCCCCCCACCCCCATGGAAAGCCTAATAACGTCTTGGATAATAATCCTGGATCCGCTGCAGACTGCGTGACTGTGGACAAGTCTCTTATCCTAGGTCTCCGTTTCCCTATCTTTAAAATGGGGAAAGGAGCCGAAACCGGTTTGGCTCAGTGGATAGAGCGTCGGCCTGTGGTTTGATTCCAGTCAAGGCATGTACCTTGGTTGCGGGCAAATCCCCATCAGGGGTTTGCAAGAGGCAGCTGATCTATGATTCTCTCATCGATGTGTCTAACTCTCTATCCGTCTCTCTTCCTCTCTGTAAAAAATCAATAAAATATATTTTAAAAATAAATCAACAAATAAAATAAAATGGGGGAAGGAGTTCAATAAGCATAGGGCATCCTCTGCTCCTCTTTGCTTCTTACCTCTGCCTACCCCATCCCAGGCTTCCCTCTCCAGCACCCCCAGGATTTGCCCCCTCAAATGGCACAGGCTGCTGCTGTGCTGAGTGTGTCCCCACTTCCCAGAAGCATGCTCCCTGCTGGGGCTGGGGCTGGAGCTGGGGCTGGGGCTGCAGGCACCCTACTGAGGTGCCCTCTCTAAGCACCGAGTGCTCCCTGAGGACTTCCTACATTGGAGTAGACACTGGCAGGCATATGGGGTCACACAAAACCGGAGCAGGTCTGGGCAGGAAGAAGCAGGGGCTGGGGACGCCTGGCCTGCGCTGGTCTCCTGCCTCCATCTCCTGCACTCTGGGTTCCCCCGGGCCGTAAGACGTTAGAGGCCTAGCCTGACTTGGAAGGGACCCCCAGGCCTGGGAAACCCAAATTATAATTAAACTGCTCTGCTGAGCCATCAAATAAACGGCATTGCCTCCTCATGCACGTGGATGTCAGCCAGCTCACTGCCGGGCCTGCAGCCCACCCTCCCCAGCCCCCGGTGGCACGAGCACTGCAGGGGCCATCAGAATGACTCTGTGCTTTGGGGAGGACGTGTGCGGAGAGAACGGCCAAGATACCCCGGGGCCAAACCTGAGGTAAGGCCGCAAGTGTGGTGGAGGGAAGTCCTGGCAGCCCAGTCCCCCACGTTGGACCAAGATGTTCCCTGCTCCTCAGAGGAGGGAGGCTTCGGGGACCAAGCGCTCCGCCCGCCGGCCCGGCCCAGCAGGGCCCGGCAGGGGGAGACCCGCATCAGCACCAGAGGGCACACGTGGTTCTCATTTGCATCTGGAAGCAGTTTTAGCTGCCTGGAAGGGTTGGACTCTCTCTCTCCCCCTCCGGCCCCGGCCCACTATAAAATTAATACTCGTTAAATAAATCTGAAACAGCAGCAAAGCCACACAGGCTCACCACTCACTTTCAGCACCCAGTGACCTCTGGGCGTGGGCCTCCCCGCACTCTCACCGTCCCCGGGGTGCACTGAGGGCTCCGCGTCCCTTCTCTGCCCAGAGGTGGCGGCCCCCTGGTTCGCTGTCTGAAGGCCGTTTCCACTTCCCGCTGGTCTAAGCGGAGCTGTGCTGAGTACCCGTGGGCCAGCAGCTTTCCCCAGACCCGGACACGTCTCCTCAGGACTGACTGACAGAAGCAGATGGCGGGTCAGGGACAGAAGCCTGTCGGAGGCTCTCTTTCCAAAGACAGCCTTGAGAGGGGGATGCTTTGTGCTGGCAAGAGCGGGAGACCGTGCCCTCAACCCCTCCCAGCCCATCAGAGGATTCCCAGAGGAGACTTTCCCTTCTGCTCCAGGCCCACACGGATGGGGTGTCCCCAGTGGCCCTGGGAAGAGGACTGGGGCTCCTGAGGAGACAGAGGTTCATGCTTTCCTCATGTACGAAGCAGCAACCAAGGGCTGAGGGTGTAGAGAACAGGCCATGCGCAGTGCAGAGCTGAGAGTCCAGCATGATGCGTGCACAACAGCTAAGAAGCTGGGGGCAGGAGCCAGACCCCCATCCGCAGCCCACAGCACGGAGCAGTGGGGGTCCAGCCAATGGATGTCCTGGGGAAAGAGAGCAGGCTTGTTCCATGTGGCTCCTGGGGCAGAGAAGGCCCTCGGGGGGCAGCTCTGGAGAGATGGCCTCCACCTCGCCATAAGCGCAGACTTGTTGACAGACAGAGTCACCTGAAGATAGAAATGGATTCTGAGAAGGAAACGAGCTCCCCACAGCAGGAGGCAGGCACGCAGGGGAGAGCAGAGGTTCTGAAGGAGTGTTCTGGTTGTACTGGGCTGTGGGCATTCATCCAGTCGGTCACTCGGTGGATAGCCACAGATGCTCCTGTGCTGGGTGCTGTACCAGGTCTGCCATGGGCACTGTTCTCTGGAGGTGAAGTCCCAGGAGGAAGGCCAGGTGTGTGAACAGGTGGAGAGGGCTCGGGATCACCTAGAGTCTAGGTCAGGGGTGGGCAAACTTTTTGACTCGAGGGCCACAGTGGGTTCTTAAACTGGACCGGAGGGCCGGAACAAAAGCAACCTGACCATGCTGGCACTCTCATCTTGGGCTGCTGGTGAAGGAGCGGAGAGGAGAGCAAGAGAACCCTCCGCTCTTTCGGCTCCGCGGGCCGGATAGAACAGCCGAACGGGCCGGATCCGGCCCGAGGGCTGTAGTTTGCCCACAGCTGGTCTAGGTCCTAGAGGGACAGAGCAAGTGTGAGATCAGCAGAGGAAGGAAGGAGAGAGGCAGGGCGAACTGGGGGAAGGAAGGAGGAAGGTGTGCAGGTGATGGAGGGGAGTCCGTCCAGCGGAAGTCATAGGTCTGTGTACGTAAGTGCCCTTGGGTGAGTCACTGAATCGAGTCTCAGTTGCCCCATCTGAGACATGGCAAATGAGAGGCTGTCTCTGAAGGGTTTGGGGAATTGTTTCCTGGGATGTCGAGAGAAGTATACATGTAGGTGTGTGTACATGTGTGGGTGTGGGGGACTGCGAGGGGGAGGCTGGAGGGCTGGAGAGACAAAAGCAGATGGAGGCTGGCATTTGCCTACCCCACCATCCCAGGGGCTGCATCCTATATACAGTAGGCGCTTCCTAAGTGCAGCTCAGAGCAGGCCAGGAGCCCTGAGTTTTAGTCCCAGATCTGCTCCCGAGGGAGAACGGGAAAGGATACATGTTGCGCACCTACTATGTGCCTTGTCCCACAGACAAGTGGGGTCCCTTCGCCTCTGGGAGCTCCTGTGGCTGCTTTACCTGCCACATCCTCCTGTATTTCCCGGGTGTGGGGTGGGGGTACAATTATGGCTCACCTTTGACCAATGAGAAATGCTCCGAGAGGTCACACAGCTGCGCCGGCTCCGGAGGCCACGGGGCCCCTGTCCCAAGCCACCTGGTGTGTCTGGAGTCACTCTGGTGCTGCACCCACACTGCCCGGAGGGGCCAGGGTGAGTGAGGGCTGGGCTGCTGAGGGTCAGAGACAGCGCCGGCCATGGGCGCACGGGGGGTCCGGGGAGAGGGGGACCCGCTGTGGGCCGGTTTGCTAGCGCCCGCCCAGGGTGAAGGCACGGCCTGGGGTGAGAGAGCTCCAACCAGCAGCTCAGTGCCGCTCACCCCCTCCCTCCCCCCACCCGCTGAGCAGGAGCCATGGTTCAGGTTGGGGTGTTTCTGTGCAGCATGCGAGCTCTCCTGGTGTGTGTGTGGGGGGGGGGGGTGCAGAGTGGGCATGCTGTGGGCATGTGGGAGCGTGGGTGTGCACGTGCACAACTATAAAGCCTCCTGCACTTGGGATGGGGCTGTGACAGCTTTAGGCAGTTTTGGGGGGCGGGGGGAGGAGAAGGGGGGCAGGATGTGAAGGTGGGGAGGGAGGCTTATGGAGGAGGTGTGGCCAGAGGGCTGCTGGGTGGATGTGAGCAGCACCTGTATACAGAGTGGCCATCTGTCTGCTGGAGCTGTGAGGAGCCCACCCAGGACCCCCCTCCATCGTGATGGGCAGCTCCGCCACCCCCGCAGCCACCTGCCCAGCACCCCTCACCAGGAGCCCCTGCTGGGAGCCCCACCCTGGCGTGACCCCCACCCCTCACCATCTCGCGGGGTCCGGCGAGGCCCTGCAGGAGCTGCTCCCCCACCCCAGGGAAGCTCCCAGCAGGCAGGTGTGCCGGGAGGCATGAGACACCAGGGACCGATCTGCTAGGCTATTCATAGGTACCTCCTCCCGGCCTGGCAGCCGCTGTATTTGATGAAATAAGCCAGTCAGAGAAAGACAAGTACCATATGATTCCACCTATATGTGGAACCTAATGAACAAAGCTAACTAACAAACAAAATAGAAACAGGCTCACAGATTCAGAGAACAGGCAGACAGCTGTCAGAGGGGAGGGGGACTGGGGGGGGCTGGGTGGAAGAGGTGAAGGGATTGACCAAAGGGAACAGTATGGTGAGTACCGGAGGGAAAGGGGGTGGGGGAGGATGAAGGGGGTAAAGGAGGGGTGAATGGTGATGGAAGGAGACTTGGCTGGGGTGGTGAACATACAATACAATATGCAGATGATGTATTATAGAATTATCCACCTGAAACCTATATGATTGTATTAACCAACTAGAGGACTGGTACATGAAATTTGTGCAAGGGAGGGAGGAGGGGTCCCTCAGCCCAGCCTGTACCCTCTCCAATCTGGAACCCTTTGGGGGATGTCTGACTGCTGGTTTAGGCCTGATCCCTGTGGGATCATGTGGGATCAGGCCTAAGTCGGTAGTCAGACATCCCTCTCACAATCCAGTACTACTGGCTCCTAAACACTCACCTGCCTGATAGCCCCCTAACCACTCCCCTGACGACCTGATTGACATCTAACTGCTCCCCTGCTGGCATGATCATCCCCAACTGCCCTACCCTGCTGGCCCGATCGTCCCCAACTGCCTTCCTCTGGGGCTGAGGGGACTGGGGGACTCTGGGATGAGGCTGGGCTGTGGGGACTAAGCACCGCCATCTTGTGGCTGGGGGCACTGCCATCTTGTGAGGGCATGGCAGTCAATCAGCATACTCCCTGTTTATTAGATAGGCTGTTGTCCCCAATAAACACAATAAAATAAAATATTTATGGGAGTTTTAGAAATCCCAAATATTACTACTCTGAAATCTAAAATACCTGGAGAAAGTTATATACAAATGTCATATGTGTTACACCAAGAATATTTCTGGACTTGCTGACAAAGACCTGTTACATGAAAAAAATAAAAAGAAAGAAAGAAACCTTGCAAGAGGAACCTGAGGTCCGGAGAAATGACAAAAGCTACTCTTCCAAGCAGGTGCTGGCCCTCAATCCCATCTGCAACAAGGGCTGTGGCACTCAGAGGCCCCGACCAATCCATGTGCCCTGAGCCAGCCTGTGGGGCCGCGGCCCCGCCCACCTCGCCTCCTCAGTCTGAGGGTCCGGCTCCTTGTTAACAGGAACGAGACTCCCAGGCAGGGCCTCCAGGAGCGGAGCTGGCTGTGGCAAGCAAGGGCTAGCACCTCTCGCTGCTTCAGATTCCCAGGAATGTTGGAAAACCAACCAGCCACCCCCCAGAGCGGAGAGCGGAGCGGCCTGGGAGAGGCCTAGGGCCCTGCTGGGGAATCTCAGCTGAGAAAGTGGGTGTTTCCCACTGGAGGGGGAGAGAGCTCAGCCCTCTAAAAAAAAAAATAGCAGGACAGCCAAAACTGGTTTGGCTCAGTGGATAGAGCGTCGGCTTGCGGACTGAAGGGTCCCAGGTTCAATTCCGTTCAGGGGCATGTACCTTGGTTGCGGGCACATCCCCAGTGGGGGGGGGGTGTAGGAGGCAGCTGATCGATGATTCTCTTCTATCAATGTTTCTGACTCTCTATTCCTCTCTCTCCCTCTCTGTAAAAAATCAATAAGATATATTTAAAAAAAATAGCAGTACAGAGAAATTGCCAGCAACTTGCCAGCCACTGCCCTCAGGACCCTTCCTGACTGTCCCCCATCAGCCCAGGCACACTGGGGGACATGGGCGCGTGCACACGCCTTCCAATGAGCCGGAGCACTGCACGTGTGTCAGGTCCAAGGCTCAGCTCGCTGCCTCCGTCTGCTTCGCTCTCCCACCTCTGAGAAAGCCCCCATCAACCCTAGCTTCCCATGCCAGACACTGCTGTCTCCCTCCCGCCCCCCCCCACCCCCCGCAAGCCCAGTCTACCACCCAGTCCTGCCCAAGCCCCTCCCAAACTCTCAGAATCACCCGTCTCTCAACTCTCCCGACCCACCTGAATCCAAGCCACCATCACCACCCCTCTGGGTGGCTGCCAAGTCCTTGTCACCAGTCACCCTGCTCACCCCTTCTCACACACACACACACACACACACACACACACTCACTCACTCACAGGCGCATACACACACAGACGCACTCTGCCATCTGTGGCCCAGATGGGATAGGAGTCAGAAAGGAGCCCCAAGGTCCCTCCCAAACTCTCAGAATCATCCATCACGGCCGGTCATCTTCCAGAGACACTCGGGAGTGCCTTCCAGAGCCCTTGGCACAGCCCCGCACAGCCTGAGCTTACGGAAAGAGGTGAGGGCCATTCTCTGAGGCACCCCACACAATTACAATGCGCCTGGGCCTAAGACCCTAAGGCACACAGGCCTGCAGGGGGAGCCTGGAGGCCGTGGAGGCCCACCGGGCAGGGTGGCCCACAGCAGGGGGCGGAGCTGTAGGCTGCCAGCTGGAGAATGCCGGGGCCTGGCAGTGCCGCCAAACACCCACTTACACCAGCCGTTACTTTCGGGGGCCTGCCCACCAGCGAGCAGGCATGCGGGGCCCAGGCTTCCCGGGGGTGTCCTGCCAGGAAGAGGCAGCTTCTGGCAGGGGGGCCTGGGAGGGCAGGAGGGGAGGGGCAGGGCCCATGCTCCACCTCCCATCTCCCTGCCCCCCACGACGAGGACACCAGGCTGGAGGCCAGGGCCACCCTCAACTCCCAGTGTGGCCTGGCTCCCTCCATGCTACCCGCCCGCCTGCCCCGTGTTGGGGATTCCGGGCCCAGCAAGGGGTAGTGTGTGGAGGGATGTGGCCACACGGGGGCACCAGAGCCTCACCCCGCAGGGAGCCAAGGCAGTGAGGCCTCCGGGGGAGGCTGGGCTGAGCGGAGCTGGAGCTGAATCTTGGGGGACGGGGCCTGTGTCCCGGTGAGGCCCCTGCCCACACCTCAGCTCTGTTCCTCTGACCTGGGTAAGCACATCCACACATCCACCGCGGGGGATGTTCCTGTGCGGTATTTTACACAGGGCGGAGAGCAGCTCAGGGTGACTCAGCCATTCGCAGGGGGTCACACAGCAGCGGGCATGGAGCCGCTGGTCCACCTGGCTCTGGCTGCCGGCAGAGTTTTGGGGAAAGAGCTGGCACCAGCCCGTGGGGGTAGCGGCACTGCAGCCCTCGGAGCAGGGACAAACCCCAGTCCTGGCCCCGCTCCGCCAGAGACCAGACCGGCCCCTGGGCAGCACAAGCAATGAGGATCATTAAGAAGAAGGCCCGCTGTGAGCACGCGGCCCACCTCGGAGGCATCGTTATCCTCCGACTCACAGAGGGAGGAGGCCTGAGAGAGGTCAGAACTTGCCAGAGGCCCAGAGCTCCCAGTCCCAGCGCTTCGGCCCAGAATCCACATTCCTTGGCGTGTGTGTGTGTGTGTGTGTGTGTGTGTGTCCCGCCGCCATGCTGCGTGTCTGGGAGTTTCTGGACACCTCCTTTCCCTGTTCAGCCAACACCGTTTCCCACCTGGGCAGTTGGGGGGCAGAAAAGGCACATAGTGGGGGGTGGCCATGTTCTAGGAGGTGCCCCCAACCAGCCAGGGGGCGAGGGTGTCTGAGGGGAGATAACTCCCGAGCTGAGCCTCAAAGGAAAAGGCAGAGGGGAGGAAGGAGAGGTTGGCATCCCAGGTCGGGGAAGGCCCAGCCAGAAGCGTTTGTGTGTGTGTGTGTGTGTGTGTGTGTGTGGCAGGGGCAGCCAGACCCCGGCTCCAGGGGCCACGTGGGGGCCAGGCATCTTCCTGAATAAATACACGCCCCACAGAGGAGGGGCTCGAGATCCACGGTCCTGCCGTGGCGCTGGGCGGGCTTCTCCCCACCCACACGAGCCCCCCCCCCCCCAGCCCTCACCGGCTTCCCCCCTGGGCCAGGGCAGCTCTGAGTGGGGAGAGGCTGGCCCTATGAGGACAGGAGTGGGCACCCAGCATGGCCGGTTCCAACAGCAGCCAGCGCCCAGCGGTCAGGAAGTCATGGTGGGGTCATGAGGGGCTCCTCATGGGGTCATGATGGGGTCACGGGTGGTCACGGAGCCAAGCCCTCCAGCCCCTTCTCTCAGGATGGGGCCCTGGCGGGTTCCCAGGGGTGTGGGGGGCGGTGAGACATGGCTGTCACCGCAGCACCACCCCCCAGCACCCTGAGCCCGGAGCCTTGTGCATGGGCCCTGCCTCTGGAGCCCATCACCCCGAGCCTGAGCAGAGCCTGAGGCGGGAGGGGGTGAGGGCACCAGCCAGGGTCCGGGCTTGCTGCCCTCTGCACTGCCAGCCTAGATCCCAGCCCGGTGCCTGCGCCCGTGCCTCAGGGCCCCTGAAGGACCTGACTGCCACCCCGAGAGCTTCTGTCCCTCACGGGGCAGAGAGACCAGCCCACGTGCTTCCCCATGATCCAGGCCTTCCCGGGGCAGCTAGTGGGGTTCTAGAAACAGAACGCAGGCCCAGGCAGCCCCCTCCCCCCCCCAGCAGCCACCTGGAGTGTGGGGGGGGCTGGAAGCTGTGCCACGAGCACACCCAGCACCCGTGCCGGTAAGGGTCAGGTGGGGAGGCACCCAGAGGGGTAAGTGGTCTTAAGATCTTTAGATCTGAGTTCTCTGCAGAAGCTCAGAGCACGGTCAGCTCACTCCTCCAGTGGAAAAACTCAGACACACACACACACACACACACACACACACACACACACACTGGAGTCCTGCCTTCACGCTAGGCGCTCCCCGCATCCCCTCCCCCCCCCATGACCCAGCCAACCCTGCCTCTCGGTTCTGGGGTCCCCCACCACCAGCAGCCCTCTCCCTCCTCTGCACTCTCCCCGCCAGCCCCCCCCTCCCCCTTGGTCATTGCCCTCGGCCCTCTTCCTCCCTCCCACCCAGAACTGGCCTCTGTCCACCGCCCTCCATCTGCCCTCCATCCGCCTCCGCCCTCGGGCTGCCTTCCCCCTCCGGACCCTCACACTCTGGCCTCACCTCTCCCACTTCTTCCTCCTGACCCGCGGCAGTGCCTGCACACTGCTGGCCACCCTCCTCCACACCCCCCTCAGCTCCGAGGCCCCAGCCTGGGGGGCTCCTCCTGTCTGCTCCTCCCCTGCAGGCGCCCGACCATCCACGCCTGCCGAGGACGGACGGGGCTCTCTCGTGGCCCTGCTTGTTGGGGCCGCACTCGGTTCCTGGGCACCGCTGCCCCCAAACTCACCATCACCAGCATCCAGGTCCATGTGTCCAGTCCTCTCCTGAATGCTGGTCCACCTCACACATACCCTGGTTAATCCTGACACGACAGCCTCGTGGGGGGGGGGGGGTAGGTGCTAATGTGATCCCCATTTTTCAGGTGGAGTACTGAGGCAGGGAGGTTAACTGAGTTGCTTGGGGAGAGACGGCAGATAAGCCTCTGAGCCGAACTCTCCCTCCTGGAGATCCCACGAGAACCTCCAGGGGGCCACAGCCGAGACAGGCTCTGCCCTGAGCTGCTTATTCCGGGCCAGGCTGGCCCTCGGATCAGGAGTGAGCAGTGGCCAGACCCTGAGCCGTTTCCCTTCGTGTCCGGGAAGCACTCAGCGCAGAGCTCAGCACACCGGGGGGGGGGGGGGGGGTGCGGGAGGCCGGCTGCTCTTGCTGCAGCGGCCTCTGCACCTCGCCGCCTCCTGTCGGAGCTGGGTTGTGGGGGAGCATCCGGGCCCGCCACCGGGCCACATGGGGGAGCACTGTGCCCCCCTCCCTCCTCCCCCTTCACCCCGTCGCGCAGCACGCGGGCTTTCCTGCACTTAATCAGAGCAGCATCGATGTGTAGCCCTGCGTGTTTGGCATCCATGCACTGTTTTCCAAAAGCCAAAATAAAACTCCGAGAGGCTGCAGAGCCCCGGGAGGCAGAAAGGTTCCCTGCAGGGTCAATTAAGGGGAGTGGGGCCCCACGGATGCGAATCTCCCCAGTCTTGGCGCCATGGGTGGGTGCACTCAGGAATGCTAACGCGGCACCTGCAGGGGGGGGGGCAGCCTCGCCCGCCCCGTGGGTGAGGGGGCACAGGGCTCTGCTACCCAGGGCTGTGGATCCCGGGCAAGCCCGGGCCGAACGCGGCGGCCGTTGCTGTAGATGGGTTACTGCGCATCGCTCGGGAGAGGAAGGCACCACCGGACGGAGGCTCACAATGATGTGTTCAGCCTTTCTCATCCTCGGCATAGGTCTTGGGACCTGTACTCGTGGTTGCAAAAAAAAAAAATTCACCAATTTGCGGTTACATTCACCAACAGTTGCTCCGTAAGCGTGCGCCTCCATAAAGCAGAGCCATTCTTCACCTAATGGAAGCAACCCGACGTTGTTCTTGCTTCAGGCAGGGAGCCTGCGGGAGGCTGGCTGCAGCCCCGGGCTCCGGGCCTTTTACCGATCACCACCCCGGTCCCCCGGGCACGGTGACCACGCTCCCCACTCTACAGATGAGGAGGCTGAGGCCTGATTCCCAGACCCTGAAGCCCAGCTTCTACACGTTCCCGGGACCCAGGCCCCCCAGCCTCACCCACCTCCTTGCTGGTGAGGTCACAGCCCTGCCCTGTGCCCTGCTGCCCGCCTTCGTGGCAAAGAACACGGGCCTTGGAGCCCCAAAGCCCGGCTCTGGGCAGCAGGAAGCAAGCCTGTCCCTTCTCCCTGAGCCTCAGTTTCCTCATCTGTGGGACAGGCGGCAGTGCCCCTAACCTCGCAGTCCGGCGGGATAGCCTGCACAAAACACAGCCTGAGCGCTCCACCACCGCCACCAGTGCTCGCTGTCTACTCAGGAGGATCTATTGCCCAATTCTGTAGGCGAGTAAACCGAGGTGCGGACAGGTTTAGCGACTTGTCCAAGGTCACAGAGCTCCGGAGCCGTGGGCAGCGGGGAGGGCGTGAGGGAGCAGGAGGAGCTGGGGCCCAAATCAGGTCTGCTTGTCTCCTCAGGGGTCAGCCGGGTCAGAGCCCCCACACTGGGGAAGGCACTGGGGGGAGGAGGGGTTCGAGAAGGGAAGGCAGGGAGGAAAGCGGGGAGAAGGCACAGAGGTGAGGCCAGGTGCAGGCAACTGCCTTCCTGAGTCAGGGGGCCTGGGCCATCAGGGGCCAGCGGGGGAGGGGCCCACACCCTTTCTCTGTTCTCCAGTGACCGACCAGTGACTTTGCCTCTCAGCCTGCACCACCTGCGTCCTAAGAGGCCCTGTGGGTGGGGGTGGCAGCACTCAGCTGCGTCTCCCACCACTAGGGCCAGAGAGCCAGGGTTCTGCCCCTCCCCCTGGTCTGGTGGCCCAAAGTGCCTCCCACGCCTCCTCCTCCGTTCCGGGCCGCGGGGACAGGAGGTGAGCGCGACCCCGAGCGGCCAACAGTCCCGCACCCTTCAGCCCGCCCTGGAGGCCTGGAGCGCCGACAGCGGCCCGCCCGTTTCCCCCAAGCCCCGGGGCGTCTGGGAATTCCTGGGCCGTGACCCAGTCCGCCTCGCAGGGCTGGGAACCTGGCCCAGCAGCCCAGATGTGCTGGTGGCAGCTCGGGCAGCGAGCGAGCCGGCCCCGAGGTCCGGGCCGGTGACCTCCCGCTCCAGGTCAAGGAGGGGGAGGCCACCGTGGAGGAGACTTTGCCAGCCCAGCGAGTCTCCGATTCCAGAGTCGCAGAAGCCGAGGGTTGGAAAGAGCCCCCGGCGCTGATTTCCTAATATCAGTGTCGGGACGTGGCAAAGTCAGGGTCACCTGGGAAACCCAGGGGATGGGGGGGCTCCCTTCCACCCCCAGGAGAGCATGAGGTGGGGGACCTGGGCATCTGTATACTTAACGAGAGGCTAGACCCAGGCCCTCCGTGGGCTTTCGGCTGCCTCTGGCTCCCGGGGTGGGAGGGCCCCTGAGCCAGGGTCTCTTCAGGCCTCTACCCAGGGCTGGGTTCCAGCACCCACTCCCATTAGCACCCCCTCCATGTGCTTCTCCCCGCCTCTCTCTGTCCTGGAGGGAGAGGCCACGGCTGCTGGCTCTTCCAGCCTTCCTTCCCAGCCAGCCCGCCTTTGGTTTCCTTCTTCTCCCAAAATATGCAGAAAGTGCCCTGGTTTTGCCGAAACCGGTTTGGCTCAGTGGTAGAGCGTCGGTCTGCGGACTGAAAGGTCCCAGGTTCGATTCCGGTCAAGGGCATGTACATTGGTTGCGGGCACATCCCCGGTAGGGGGTGTGCAAGAGGCAGCTGGTCGATGTTTCTCTCTCATCGACGTTTCTAGCTCTCTATCTCTCTCCCTTCCTCTCTGTAAAAAAATCAATAAAATATTTTTTTTTTAAAGAAAAAGAAAAGAAAGTGCCCTGGTTTTAAGCAAACAGCTCCATGCACCTCTGCCTGGGTCAACTCCGAGTTAACTACAACCGCTGGTGGTTCGCTCTGGAACGTTCCCCTTACCCCCCGGAGAGCTTGCAGGCAAGACCCCCCTCATCCCTGTCCCCCACTCTGCTGACCTCTGCAGGCACAGGTGGGCTGAGAGAGGCCTCTCTCCAAGGTGATCTTCTGTGCCCATCGGGCCGGACTGCGAGCGCCTTGGGGGTGGCAGCTGGGCTGTCCTGCTCCTCGGCAGCTCCTGGCCCGGAGCTGGCGCTTGGGAAAGCTGGGGGAGGGATAGCGAGACGGCTGGAGGCTGCATCCCTACCTCCGGCAGCTGCCACGACAAGGCCCAGATTCCTTGGCTCGGCGTTTGGGGCTTCCTCCAACCCTCCCCCCGCCCCCAGCAGGCCTGGCCTGCAGGACACCCCGGCACGTGCCCGTGTCCACAGTCAGACACCTCTCCCCTGCCGCCCCCACCACCCCCGGTGCTTTTGCTCCAGCTGTTGCCTCTTGGAATCCTGGAAATGCAAATGCACAGGATACCAGGACCTGCCACCACCTCTGCCGTGCCCTCGGCCCTGCCCTTGGTGGCCTCGCTCACCCTGGCAGGCTGCACTGTCCTTCCCTCTGACCCTGCTCTGCCTCAGCCAGTCGGGTGACCTGCAGGCGCCATTCTGGGCTAAGCACGAAAGCTCAGCTCTCCCACACACCCACATACTCACAGGTGAGACTTTGGGATGCTCTCTCTCTCTCTCTCTCTCTCTCTCTCTCTCTCTCTGCCTCAGTTTCACCATCTGTAAAATGGCACAGTCAGGCTAGCTGGGATCTGTAGGCTCCTTTGGCGCTAATGTTTCCTGCAGGGCACTGCCCACAGCAGGTGTAAATAAGTATTTGTTAGACAGGGAGCCCCAAGGAGTGAGCCATCACTGACGGGGCCCTGGAGGCATCTGCTGCAGGTGATGTAGAGGCAGGATTCCAAGCGTGGTGATCGCGTGGAGTCACACTGCCTGGGTGTGAAACCCTGGTCTCAGCTTTCTCATCCGCAGGTAGCAGTGCTAGCAGGGCAGGATGAGGATGAAATGAGATCGTGCGTAGAAGCGGTTGGAAGAGCGTCTGGCACATATCCAGCGCTCAGTACACATCAGCGAGGCCCTGAAGACCAGCGGGTGGAGCAAAGTATGGCAGCCGTGGCTCCCTGGTGCCGCCAGAGGGCGCTGTGACACAGCCAAAGCCTCCCTGGCGCCTCCTGCAAGACCGACCACTCCGGAGAGGAGGATGTGCCAGCCAGAGGCCTGCCAGATGGGAGGGCCAGAGCAGAGGCATGGGCACCTGTGCAGTTTCTTCTCCAGAAAACGCTCCCAGCCATCTTGGCTTGACATTCTATCCTTTTCTACCAGAACCTGAGGTCACCTAGACCTTCCCCCTGGGCCCATTGTCCATCTACCAGAGGCCCCGGAGAGGGAGAGCCCCAGGTCACAAGGTGAATTCTGGCCTCCCTGCTCAGACGGCCCTCCCTGCACTTCTCACTAAACGTTCCTGGTGTGATCGTCCGGCCGAGCCTGGGGAGCCAGCATTCACGCCCACTTCGAACAGTCCTTAGCCTGGGGGGCGGGGGGTGCAGAGAGGACAGTGGAAGATGCACATCGGATGGTGGGGAGACCTCAAGGATGAAGGGGCTAGAGAAGGTGAGTGCTGAGAGTGCACACAGAGACAGAGACAGAGAGACACATATGAGGGAGAATGGAGGAGAGAGAGAAGTGGGAGAGCCATTTGAAAGAGACATAAGAGAGAGTGCATGGGATAAAAAGAGAGAGACAGAGAAATGAAGGAGAACTGAGGGAGGGAGGGAAGGAGGAAGGGAGGGAGGAGAGAGAGAGACACATACAGAGATGGAGATAGAGAGAGAAGGGAGACAGCTCCCAAAAGGCAGAGAGAGCAATGCAGGAAAAGAGATGGAGAGGGTGAGGGAGACAGAGAGAGAGAGCTGGGGGCAGGAAAGCAGAAAGCCCATTTCTCACCACCACCACCACCACCACCCCAGGGCGCCCTGAGCAGCTTCATCCTGGGCTGGAACAGGAGGAGTCGCCATTCCCCCCTCCTGGTGCTCAGCAGAACCTCTGTCCTTGCCCCTCTGTCCCAGCCCCACCCCTGCAGGGCTTGCCAGCCAGACACCACCTCTTGGAGGTAGCGGTTGAGCCGGCCTCCCTGGGACGCCTAAGGCAGACAGGCGGGTCCCTGGGGCCCTGTTGCTAGGAGATGAGGCCCAGGGTCCCAGCGTGTCTCCTGAACCTCTCCTAGGGCGGGTCTTAGCACTCACCTCGGAACTCCCCTGCGGCCAGCGTCCCCCCAGCTCCATCCCCCCCAACCCTTCAGGTCTCTGCCAGATATCCTATGGACCCCCGTGGGCACGGAGATGGGAAGGCAAAGGGAATTCCCACTGGGTGAGCGAGCGCCCCCTGATCGCAAGGCCTCACCAGCCCCAGTCCCAGACCACGGGCCTGGTGTGCTCCTGAGAAGCACTGCGCTCCCAGGCTCGGCTCCAGGCTGCAGAGAAGCACGTCCACATCGCAGCCTGCCCTTCCTTCACCCGCTGAGCGCGCTTGGACGAGTCACGTTCCTTCTGAGTCTCCGAGCCTCGGTCTCTGGATAACAATGGTAGTCATTTTGCGAGGCAGGCCAGAGGAAGAAGCGCCATGGTGAGGCACCACACAGGGACCGAGGGCTGGCTTCCGGCTCCATCCCTGAGCCTGCAGGGGCTGCAGCTGGGAGCACCTCCTCCTCCCTCCCCAGGGGGCCCCCTCTGATTGACAGCAGCCTCTGGGGAAGGGGCTGCCCTGACCCCTCCCCCACGCACTCAGACAGGCACCAGGAGGCCCAAGTAAAGTCATGCCCGCAGCCCTGAGTGCTGCTGTGAGGCCTCAGGTAAGGGCAACGCAGCTCCCGAGCCCTGTTCCGAGCACCTTAGCAAACCCGCCAAACCCTCACGGGGCCCACGGAGAGGCGCGACCCTCCTCCCCGTTTCCAGACGGAGAGACGGGCACAGGCTGTGCCTTTGTCCGGCTTCCCTCAGCCAGGTGTGCAGGACCTGGCGCTTGGACCTGGGCCGGCAGCTCTCAGAGCCTGAAAAAACCAGAGGCGCTCCGCGGGGATGGGGGGGGGGGGAGGACGGGGCCAGGGCTCCATCCGAGGCCCAGTGCGGGCAGGCAGGTGAGGGCGCCTGGGAGGCAGCCTGGGAGGGCGAGCCCGAGGCCAGGCTCCGCTTGGGCCTCCCAGCTTTGATTTATCTACCCCGCCCCCAGGCTGGATGCTCACCTCAGCCATAAATCTCTGACTGCGGTGCTGGCCAGGCCCTGGCAGGCTGCGGGGGCAGCTCAGGGAGCTTCAGAGCATGCCACCCAAAGGGGACACTTCCCCTGCCCGGGGCTGCCTCTTGGGAAAATCTGAAAACCACATGTGGGGGGGTGTGGGTGTGCCTACACACACACACACACACACACACACACACACACACACACACACACCGCTAAGGCCTGGCATCCCTCGGCTACTCGGCTCACAGACCTGTGGCCATGCACCGGGGAGCCAGCCCAAAGCCCCTTACCCCAGCCTGCTCCCTGCTGTGTCACCTTCTCATGGACTCTGGCCTCAGCGGCGTCAGCCTGAGGCCATGTGGGCTGGGGGGCTGCGGTGGCCGCTGTGCCAGGGCCACTCCGGCCTCTGTGCCTTTCCAGCCAGGCCACGGCTTTGTAGAGACAAGCACCTGAGGTCAAGGCCAGCCCTTCCCACCCTGAGGTCAAGGCCAGCCCTTCCCCCCCTGGTCCGACGAACCCTGCAGGCCCCTTGACCTTTCCCTTAAACATGTAATGAGAGGAAAGAGGCCAACGTGACGCCAGCACCCAGCAACTTCCCCTCCGCAGCCGCCAGCTCCTCCCCTCCCCCTCCCTCCCGCCCGGGCGCTAGGCACCGAGTCAGGCTGGTCAGGAGCCTCCTGGGCTCCCTTCCGGGGCCCCAGGCCCTCGGCCAGCACGCCCGCCCCGCCTGGGCCTCGGGAGCTGAAAGGAGAGAGGACCGGAGGGAACGCCGGTGGCATGGGGGTGGGGAGCGGTGCCAGCTGCGGGGGGGGAAGGCACGTGCCAGCCATGTGTCTGGGCAGTTCCCTGGGTGGTATGCCACGTCTCTTCCTACCAGCAGCAGCCACCCTCCCACGCCTGCTGGGTGGCCCTTGGGGGGCTCCCCACCCCCACACGGGCACGCCCTCCCCAATGTGTCCAAATCCTGGCTCAGGCTCTGTGCAGCTATGCGACGTTGCGCAAGTCACAGGGCCGTGCGTGTGACTGACGTAAGACTGAGGAGCATCTGAGATGCAATCCTGGCCTGGAGACCGGTGAGGCCTTGGGTCTCAGACTGTGAGACAGGCTGAGAGAGCGTGGGAGTTTGTGACCAGCCGGGAGGGGGCGGGGGGATGTGAGTATGCACACGTATGCAGGGGTGCTCACGTGTGTGTCTCTGTGTACACACATGTGTTACAGCTTGTTCTGTGTGCATTGCTCATGTGTGTGTGCATAGGCACATATAGGTGCATGTGCGTGCTTTTTGTGCTATATATGTGCGTGCATTTGTTTGTGCATGTGAGTGTATTTGCTCCTATGAGCACCACATCAGCTTTGTGCATGTGGACGCACATGTAAGCAATTGTGTGTGAGCACAGAAGTGTGAGAGGTGCCTCGGCTGGGCCTTCTGGTTCCTCTGAACCCTCTGCCCTCAGATTCCTTGCCTTTTGCTTCCACCCTCTCCCTCGGCCTGGGCCGCTCTGCTCCCTTCCCAAGTGAGGCCCGTGGCGGGCGGAGAGTCGGAGCTGAACTCGCTGTGCCACTCAAGAGGACCCTCTGATCCTCTCAGCTCCCCAACCCCACAGCCCCGCCGGCAGCAGCGGCCCCGGTCCACACTCAGCTGCCCTGGGGGCACGGGGCAGAGGGTAGTGGGCTCCTCAGCCAGCCCTCGCCAAGTTCATCAGTCACAGTGAACCCCAAAACCTCCCTGGGGGTGGAGAGGGACACTTCTCAATCAATAGAACCCTTTCCTAACCGAGATCCCTTTTGATCCCAGTAATCCCCTGGGAGGTGGGAAATCTAATTGCGTGTTTGACAGCGAAGGGCACTGCGGCCTTGAGAGGGAGCGGAGCTTTCTTGAGGTCGCGTAGCAGGTCAGCGGCAGAACTTGCCAGAACTTGCTGAGCTCGGGCTGCTCCCACACCTGAGCCACAGGGAAGTGCCCCGGGGGCTCCCTGAGGAGACAGGCTTGGAGGGTCTGCTTCTAGTAGAGCACGCCTCACGTCCTGGCCCCGCGCCCCCCCCCCCCCCCCACACACACACACCTCCTGGCAATCGTCTCCCCGGCCTCCTGTCCCACCCACAGGCTGGAGCTTCCTGGCAGCAGCTCCTGGCCCATCGTCCTGGCCTCTGTCCTCCACAGCCCGGCCTCTGAGCCTCAGCTTCCTCTCTCCAAGTGTGTGGGTGTGTGGGTGGGTGGGGGGAGGTAATAAGAGGGCCTACCTCCCAGGGCTGCTGTGCGGAGGAAGTGCTGAGAGCAGGACCCAGAGTTCTGTGAGTACTATGGAAGCACTGGTTATCCCTGCGGTGGTCACTTCCGCTCTGCCTGGGGGCCCTCCCTCCATCCTTCCCCTCTCCTCTTCCCTCCTTTGAATCCCACTCCCCACATCTTGGTCCTCGTGAGACTCTCTGAGTCTCAGCGTCCACATCTGCTGAAGGGGGCCGCTCCCCTCACCTGCACCTAATTTCCAGGTGAGCACAGCCTCTGCCCCCCGCAGCTGGTGCTCCCACATGGTTGCTGTACTGGCTCCCCTTCTCACAGGAGCGGGGGAGTTGGGGAGAATGTTGGTCCCTCCCCTACAGACCCCCCCACCCCCTCCCAGCTCTGGCAGCCCAGCTCTCTGCAGACGTGAGCTGGCACCTCACCCAGGAGGGGAGAGCAGCTGCAGAGAGGGTGGGAGAATTCCTCCCGCTGCTGGATTTGTAAAACAATTGATTAAAGACAATGCAATTAATTATTTCTTGATGAAATAGTGGAAATTACCCAAGAAAATGAAGATTTTAGCAGCAGAACGTTAAATCCCTCTAATTATGTCATTTCTGGAAAAGGGGGCGGGGGGATTAGAAAGGAGAGAAATGGCGGGACTCAGGAAGGAAAAGAAATGTAAAAATAGATGAGCGAGGTGACCCTGGGGCTCCTTGTAGGGTGAGGGGGGGGGGGGGCGTGGTAAATGGAGCCACCTCCCTGGGCCTTGATCACACACCGTTGGGGAGGGGAGTGTGAGGTAACAGCTCTCCACGGGGGACAGGAAGCAGCCCGGCAGGCCAGACGCAGACACTGGGAGACGTGCCTTGGGTGCATGAGCTCATTGTCCTCACACTGAATGCTGGTGCCTTCTTCCCTTTTTACAAATGAAAGGACCGGGCTTGGAGAGGTCACGTGACTTATTCAGGCATGCACAGTTGCTAATGGATAGAGACCAGACTTGAACTCAGGTCTGACTCCAGAAGCTGTACCTTTTCACCCCACCCGCTGTGGTCCACGGCAGCAGGCACTGCCGATGCCCTGGCAGAAGCTGCTCTGACCGCCAGCTCCCCAGGGACTCAGTGGCCCCCTGAATCTCAGGGCTGGGTGTGTGTGGGGGGGTGATGTTGACATCTCTGTCCATCTGACTCGGGTTGCAGGCCTCTGGGAATGGACCTGTGTGAATCCTCCATCCTGTCTGATCCCTCTGAATGTGCTTTTGCAGGCCAGGAAGGGGTAGTAAGTGGCACCTGCCTTGGACCCGGTTGAACGTCTCTCCTTAAGGGCCCCCGGGTGCTCCGCTGAGCCCAGGATGAGGGCCCTGATGGTTCTAACCTGGCTTTGCTAGGGGTCGCTGTTCAGCCTTCGCACATTCCCTTGCTTGCTCCAATTTCCATGGCCCTGTCTGTAAGAGGTGATATGGGAGCCGTGGGCATATTGGTCTATTTGAGAATACTGGGCCCGGTCCTACCCAGCTCCAAGGATGAGCTTGGTTCCAAGCAGCCAAAATTGGCTCTAGCGTGGGCAAGGGGAGGAGAAGGTGGGGAGGTCCCAGAGCCAGCAGTGGGGGGACTGCGGGCCCCTGCAAGGAGGTAGCTGAGAGCCCTGCAGGGCCCGTGAACAGGGAGGGAGAGCCACCTGGGGTTCCTCCCCGTGTGGGCTGGGTCCAGAGAGGGAACGAAGGGTGGGTGGAAGGAAGGAAGCAGAGAGGCCTGGGGTGGAGTTAGACCGGCCCTCCTTGGGACGCCAATCCAAGGGGACCAGTTTACGGGGATTACAGGGCACGGCGGGCCTAGAGCAGACCTCGCCCCATTCTTCCTCCGCTCTGCCGAAACCCCGTTCAGAGCTGGCTCAGTGTTGCCCCGCTCCTGAGCCATACCCGAGGCACATGCCCAAATTTTTCTGGACACACTCAGGTGCCGTCAGTCTCGTTTTTATGACTTAAAATTTCCAGTCTCATCTAGCATCAAAACTGCAGTTTCCATTCAGCCTAAAGATGCAGCCTTGCGGAAACGGGTTTGGCTCAGCGTATAGAGTGTCGGCCTGCGGACTGAAAGGTCCCAGGTTCGAATCCGGTCAAGGGCATGTACCTGGGTTGCGGGCACATCCCCACTGCGGGGTGTGCAGGAGGCAACTGGTCGATGTCTCTCTCTCTCATCGATGTTTCTAACTCTCTATCTCTCTCCCTTCCTCTCTGTAGAAAAAAAAATCAATAAAATATTATTAATTTTTTTTTTAAAGATGCAGCCTTTCCCTCTCCAGCGCAGGTCAACCGGCTAAGGGATGGGATGAGGTGTTGGAGCCCACAGATCTGCTGTGCGGAGGGTTTCTGTGGGTCCTTGGAGTCCCCCTCACTGCGATCCTGTCCCCATTATTTCCCTGGCACGGGCAGTGAGGCCGGCAGCTGGTGTCTCACAACCGCCCCGCACACTCCAAGAGGCCCCCGCGCCATGGCAGTCAGGCCCTCAGTGCAGGGAGCCTCGCCGTGCTGCTCTGACCGCAGAGGAGCCTGGACCCCCCAGACTCTCCTCCACCCCAGACCGTTCCGAGTCCCCAACCCCTTCTAGGATCTCTTCAAGCCAGGGCCAGGCCTCGGCCGCGGTGCTCACCCAAATTCTAGGGGGCACATGTCAGCTTTTCCAGGTGTTTCTCCTGAAGCACCATCCCCTCCCCCAGTTAAGGTGGGAGTAGGGGGCACGCCCCGCCCCTCCAAAGGAATCTTCATTGCCCATCATCCCTCATCCTCACCTCCCCACCCTGCCCTCCCTCTGCGTGGTATGGACGTGGGTCCTGAGGGCCACAGAACCAGCTTGGGGTCACCACCCTGAAGGCCTGAAGGCCGCATCGCGATGCGGAACGTGAGGCTCCGTGGCAGCAGCTACTCCCAGAGCGTTCCTGGTGAGCTGCGGCCCACGTGGACCTCCTGTTGGGAAAGCCGCTGCTCCCTCAGCTAGCTCGGACTTTCTCAGCCACATCCCCGTCGCTGCCATCTATCTCAGCTGCAGCCTCAATTCGGCCCTGCGGCGGGGCATGGCTGCCCCATGGCCGCTGTCCAGCAGCGCCGTCGCTCCGGACCGTCCTGCAATGCCCGGACGAAGGAACGGTGGCCCTGCTCGGGCTGCTACAGAGCCAGCCCCAAATCCAGGTGCCAACTCCTTGCAGGCCAGAGCTCCTCCCGCCCGCTCAGCCCCTGCCTGCCATCCCTCCGGCAGGGATGAGCTGACCGACGACGGAGGGGCTGGGCCAGGGAGGGGTCCCTTGCCTCTGCAACAAGGGTTCCTGCAAGAGCCAGGCTGGGAGCCCAATGGCCCTGGGCTTGAACCCCTAATGCTCCCACTTTCCAGGTGGCTGACTCGAGGCAAGTTGCCCCACATTTCTGAACTTCCGTCTCCCCTCGATAAAACGTGCCTGCTGATCCTGAACCCACAGAGTTGCCGGGAAGGTGGTTGAAATGTGGTCTTAGCCAGGTGCCGGCACAAAGCAAATTGGTTCTCTCCGGACCCCTCTCTTGAAACCAGGACGCCAGGGTCCTTCCTCCTAACCCAGAGACCAATGTTCTGGCTGAGCGGGGCCCCGAACTTCTCATTTGTGTCAGGGAGGGAGAGGCCGTGGAGTGCCGAGGCAGGCCGCCGTGGCCTGAGGAGCTGAGGAGGGGGCCCTGGAAGAGGGCCGTTAGAACTTGGGTGGGGGGCACAGCCCAGATGGGAAGGGCTGTTCCTCCCACCCATCTGCTCCTGGACCCCTCCCACCAGGAATGGCACTTAGCCCCTCCCTTAGCTCCCAGCACAGATGGCAGGAAGGAAATGCCAAAGCACTGAGGCAGGGAGGGGCCCCTCAGCCCCCGGAGGCTCCAGCCCGTGCCAAGCTTCCCACGGGAGGAAGAAACGAGCCCCCTCCCTGCCCATGGCACTGCCCCTACAAGAGCCACAGCCCACTGATGCCCTGGTGCCTTGCATCCCGTTGTCATGGTAACCAGGACTAGCTGATGTGCCGACGGGCAGACCAGGAGCCTTGCCACATGAATCACTTGAACTTGATGTGACAGACACAGGCAAGCGGCCTGCCTGGGGTGGAGGGAGGTGGTGCCCCCGCGGACAGAGGGAGCTCGGGCTGACTCCCCGGTGGCCATGGCAGGTTCGGGGGCCCCAGAAACCTGTGAGACCCTAGACCAGCCGTGGGTCATCTCCGAGCCCCCATTTGCTCATTCATGAGATTGGGAAAAATAGACAGGATGGTAAAGATGAAATAAAATAATGAGCATGGGCTTGCTTTGTAAGTTCAAATGTGATCAAGCGTTGGCTGTTTGGGAAGATGGATCAAAGGCTCTGGGCTCACAGGGACTTGGACCTCAGTGCCCCTTCTGTCATGTACTGACTCCATGCCAGCCCCAACTTTCTGTTCTGTAGAATGGGGACAATACTGTCTCAAATGGATTTAATGTGTCACTTAGTCACTTAGTACATATTTATCAAATCCATCTATGTGCCAAGCACCGAGGTAGGTCCTAGGGACACAGGAGTGAAGGGGGCAGGCCCATTTCCTCCCCACACTGAGCCTGCATTGTACGGAGGGGCAGACCCACAACAAAGCACACAGAGGAGCACTGTCTCCGACCATGACGATCCTGTGAGGAATGCAGAGGGACTGGGCAAGCGCTCATTTAGGAAGGATGGTTCCGGGGACATTCTGGGAAGGTGACATCCAGAGACTTAAGTGATGAGAAAAGGAAGGTTCTCAAGTGCGATGAGTGAGTGACCGCAGGGCAAGAGGCCTGAGGTGTGTTTGAAGGGCAAGAGGAAGACCACTGTGGCTACAGCAGGGCAAACAGGTACGTGTGAGCTGCGACTTCCTCCCAGATGGGAGCTTTCTGTGCTCTTGCTGCGCTCCGGGGCCAGCCCACATGGATGCCAGTTGCAGTGGCCGGTCTGGAGAGCAAAGGAAAGTAGTCAGAACCAGGGCAGCAATAAAGATGGAGAGAAGTGCCAAAACCGGTTTGGCTCAGTGGATAGAGCGTCGGCCTGCGGACTGAAAGGTCCCCGGTTTGATTATTCCAGTCAAGGGCACGTACCTTGGTTGCAGGCACATCCCCAGTGGGGGGTGTGCAGGAGGCAGCTGGTCGATGCTTCTCTCTCATCGACCTTCTTTCTAACTCTCTATCCCTCTCAATCCCTCTCTGTAAAATCAATAAAGTATATTTAAAAAAAAATAATAATAATTTTTAAAAAGATGGAGAGAAGTGCTCAGAGTCTAGGTAATTTGGGGTGATGGGATTATCAGGATTTGTTCGTGGTCTTGATAGAGGGAAAAGGCAAGAAACAGGGTTACATCTGGGTCTCGGGTCTGAGTATATGCGTGATTGGTGGTGTCAATTGCCAAGATCAGAAAACCAATTATTTTGTAAATCGCCTGTAAAGATGAGACTTAAGTCTGTGCACTGAACTTCTCTCTGCGGGAGGAAAAAAGGCCATGGTTCAGAGCACGTCCCTCCCCTCCCCGCCCCAGCCTCTCTGGAAGAAGTGTTCGGAGAGGCTGCAGGGCAAGGGGCTCCTTGGGTCAGAACTCCGCTTTGCGAGTGACAGAAACGCAACTCCCACTCCCACAGATAGAATCCAAGGAATTGCCCCGGAGCAGCTGGGCCTGAGGAGCTGCTGGGTCTGCTCTGCTCCGCTTCTCACAGGGCGGCTCGTCCATTCTCACTGCAGGCCCGCTTCTTCCCCAAGCAGGAGACACTGAGTCCTCCCGATTTTTGTAAATATATGTTTTTATTTCAGAGAGGAGGGAGAGAAAGATAGAAACATCAATGAGAAGAGAGAATTGTTGATCAGCTGCCTCCTACACACTGTGGGGATCAAGCCCGAAATCCAGGCATGTGCCCCAATCAGGAATCGAACTGTGACCAAATGGAACCATGACCTCCTGGTTCATAGGTCAATGGTCAACCATTGAGCCACACCAGCCGGCAGGGCCCTCCTGATTTTTTAAAATCAGAGATCAGCCCTGGCAAGGTAGCTTAGTTGGTTAGTACTTCCTGATACACCAACCAATACAACAAATCGATGTTTCTCTCTCTCAAGTCAATAAGTTTTTAAAAATTTTAAAGAGATCAAATCTTTTTTTTTTCTTCTCATTAGAAGGGCTGGCTTGACCACCTTTGGCCTAAAAATATGATAATAAAGTTTGTGAAGAAGAAAAAGACTACTCCAAAAGCACCTGTATTTTTTTAAAAAAATTATTATAAAAAGTAATCATAGCCGAAACTGGTTTGGCTCAGTGGATAGAGCATCGGCCTGTGGACTAAAAGGTTCCAGGTTCGATTCCGGTCAAGGGCATGTACCTTGGTTGTGGGCACATCCCCAGTAGGGGGTGTGCAAGAGGCAGCTGATCGATGATTCTCTCTCAACGATGTTTCTAATTCTCTATCCCTCTCTCTTCCTCTCTGTAAAAAATCAACAAAATATATTTTAAAAATAATAATAAATAATAAAAAGTAATCATATATAAAAACAATGAAATTTATACCACAGAAATAATAAAATATGAAAAAATCTTAATAGCATCCTCTCCATTTTTATATCCTATAACCTCCAAGAAAGACTGACTCTTTCATTTCCATTTGAAAAGCTTAGAAGACTTTAGTTGCCAACATTTGGATTATGTGCCACCCTTGGGCCAGTGAGCTATGGCGGGGAGGGTGGGAGTGTAAGAACATAGCAGCTCACACAGTGGTCTCAGGGCTGTCGGAGCTAAGGGAAGGGTGTGACCACCCAGAGAAGGGAAGGTTGCTGAGCAGATAATGCTCCCAAAATTTCTTGCACAGTCTGAGTCTCAGCTGAATTCCCTGACCAGAGAGACGGAAGGGAGCCAGGAGAACAAGCGAATATTTACAGAAGGTTGGAAAGCTGAGTAGTTATCGTTTGGTGACCCAGGAGGAACAGCCAGAGAAAAGCCCTCGGTCCCTGTAGGCACCTACTGAGAGCAAAGTCAGAAAACCTTGTCCCGCCAGAGAAAGCAACGAGGCTCTGGCAGAGTCTGTCTGTCTGTGAGAGGCTGGAAGAGCAGACTCTGGAGTGGTTGGTGGGGACCTAACGGAGTCTAGCTATAAAAACCTGGTAAAAGTTTGAGAAAAACTCTTATGTCCTCAGAGACTGGGGTTGCCAGATGGAAGCCGAGGGGCAGATCAGACAAAGGAGCAGCCGTCAGTGGCTTTCTAAAGAGCCGGAGGCTTTCTGGCCACTCACAAGTTGTGCCGCGTTGGGGGAAATTAGTCTTCACACCTCCCGGCCTCAGTTTGCTCTGGTTTAAAACGGTGAATGTGTAAAATAATGTATACATGAGAGTGCCTCTCTCGTACAAGGTCGAGTGAGGAGTAGGTGAGATAATGTGTGTAAAATGGCTGCCACCAAGCCCGGCACAGAGTTAGGTCCTGTTCTCACCGCTCCCTTCCATCTCTCTGACCAGGAATTCAGCTGACACTCATACCGTGCAAGAGGCACTGGGCGCATTGTCTGCTCAGTAATGTTCTCCACTGTTTTCATTACTACTACGGAGGTGAGGAGGTCAAAGGGAGTCCCTCTAACTTTTTAAAAAATATATATATATTGCCGAAACCGGTTTGGCTCAGTGGTAGAGCATCGGTCTGCGGACTGGAAGGTCCCAGGTTCGATTCCGGTCAAGGGCATGTACATTGGTTGCGGGCACATCCCCGGTAGGGGGTGTGCAAGAGGCAGCTGGTCGATGTTTCTCTCTCATCGATGTTTCTAGCTCTCTATCTCTCCCTTCCTCTCTGTAAAATATCAATAAAATATATTATATATTTTTTATTGATTTTTTTTACAGAGAGGAAGAGAGAGGGATAGAGAGTTATCTCTCCCTTCCTCTCTGTAAAATATCAATAATATATATATATATATATATATATATATATATAGATTTTTTTTTTACAGAGAGGAAGAGAGAGGGATAGTTAGAAACATCGATGAGAGAGAAACATCGACCAGCTGCCCCTTGCACACCCCCTACTGGGGATGTGCCCGCAACCAAGGTACATGCCCTTGATCGGAATCGAGCCCGGGACCTTTCAGTCCGCAGGCGGATGCTCTATCCACTGAGCCAAACCAGTTTCGGCTCCCTCTAACTTTTAAGTGCCTCGAAGAGTCTCAGATTTTATTTGTGGTCACTGCTGCCACCCTGGGCAAGAGTGATGGAAGCTCTACTTTCCGGTCACCTCTACGTGCCTGCCAGGGGCTCTGCTAGGTACTTTGCTTGCATTATCTCATTTCCCCACAAAGCAATGACTTGAGATAGTGTATCAGTTAGCTTCTGCTGTGTAATAAATCACCCCAACCTTTATGACTTAAAACAACAAGCGCTCATTACGCTCGTGATTCTGTGGTCCGGGCCGTCCTTCTGGTCTTGGCTGAGCTCACTCCTGCAGCTGCAGTCAGCTGCTAAGCCAGTTAAGTGGCTCCACTTCTGGGAGTTGCCTGGCTGTCATCTAGGTGATGAGGGCGACTGAGCCATGTGTCTCTCTTCATCCGGCAGGAGAGCCCCAGCTTTTTCACACAGCAGCTGGGCAGGGATCCAGGAGAACAAAAGAAAGCATGTAAGGCCCCCCGAGGCTCAGGCTCAGAACTGGCACGGGCACTGCTACCACCTTCTGCAGGCCAACGTTCGTCACAAGGCCATCCCAGACTCAAGGGGATGGGAGAAGCTGCACAGTGATATCCCCACGGGGCATGCTCAGAGAGGGGTGGAGCAGTGTGGCCAGGTTTGCAACCTACCATAGACAGGTATCACTGCTGTTTTACATGACAAAATGGAGATCGAAGAGGTAAAAATGCCTTGCCCAAATTATGCAAGCTAGTAAGTGGAAGAGCCAGAATTTGAACTCAGGGGTC
This sequence comes from Vespertilio murinus, assembly GCA_963924515.1. Taxonomy (NCBI): domain Eukaryota; kingdom Metazoa; phylum Chordata; class Mammalia; order Chiroptera; family Vespertilionidae; genus Vespertilio; species Vespertilio murinus. The sequence goes on from OZ004706.1 coordinate 29,133,111, forward strand.
TCCATGCTTGACTGCATTATGACATTCAAGCCCGCGCTCTTGGGGTGAGTGGCAGGGTCATCGTCAACTACAGTTCCAAACAGCCCAGTCTGACGGGCATCAGAGAGCTTGGCTGAGATGAAGGCCAGGCAGGAGCAGATAAAAACCAAGGTCGGGGCCAGGGGATTCAGACAGAGACTGTGGCCGTGGCAAGGATGCGGGTTTTGTGCTGTGACTTCAGCCTGCCTCACAGAGTCACAGAACTCAGCTGGACAGGCCAGAGCTGACCCCTTCCAGACAGAAACCTTGCAGGAGGGGCCCTCATATTGGCGGGGGTGAGGGGTGCCATTGTGAGCCAGCCCCCTCCCCCCTTCACCCTACTCCATCCCCCACCGTGAGGGAGCTCCAGGCCATGGGTGGTGACAGTGCAGGCCAAGAGATGAAAGAGGTGTCACCGGGGGAAAGAGATCTGTGCTCTCAAAAGCACTCGGAGATATCTCTCTGCCTGAGATATCACCAAGGGTGAGCAGAGGGCACCGGGCTGGAGATGAGACTGCCCCACCTCCTCACCTCCGCCGTGACCAGCCCCTCCCCCACAGCGACACCAGAGCCAGGAGCACAGCTGTGCCCAGCCAAGCTGCCGGGTGCCAAGACGGGCCTGGCGGGCTCCCTCTCATCTGTCTCTCTTTAGCAGGAACAAATGGGAATGAGGGAATCAATTAACAAGGCTCCTTAGCCAAATGACTGCTGCTCCCTCCTTCCCCAGCCTGTTAACCCTTTGCTTCCGGGGCTGGGGAGGGCTGCCCCGGCTTGCCAACCGTGCTCGCCCCCGGAGCCCACAGCTGGATTCTTGGCTCCTGCCTTGTCTGTGCCAAATGCCAGTGGCAGCTGCCAAACTGAAGAACCGGAGCCAGAAACACAGACGCCTCCATTCTACCAGAGGCAGAATTTGGGGGTCCATCTCAAAGGATACTGGGGAACTCTGGCCCACAGAGAAGGGTACGGCTCTGTCTTATCTCTCCAGAGACCTGGGCCCTCTCCTGGATCAGAAAGCCCGGAACAGAAGCAACAGGTCTCACAGCAGCCTTCACACTGGGAGGGTGGGTCCTGGCTGACCTCTACCTGGGGCCCACACTGGGTCCGGGGAAGGTAGGGGCCCAGGGGCAGGGCGGGATGCCTCAGGCCACATTCAGTGAGCCCCGACAACTCTGACTGAGGTAGCAGCAAATGGGCAGTGCTAAGCATTCTCTCTGAGGAACTCACAAGTCCAGAGTTGTTAAGAGTCCTGGGTTTGAGTCCCAGCTCAACAGCTGACATTTTGAATAATTAGTCAGTAGGCCGCTCTCTCTCCCACCCACTCCCACTAAATGCCTTTACTTGTTCCCAGGGGTCTTCCCCTCGAGCCTAGGCTGCTGGGCTTCAGGATTAAGCTGCTCTAACACAACTCAGGGGGTGCCCTCACCGCCTGTCCACGCCTGAGACATACGTCAGCTCAGCCATCTATTCATTCCTCTCACAGATGGATGTGAGCGCTCCCATGGACCAGACACTGTTCTGGGCACAGCGGGCAAGCAGACACGGGCCCTGGGCAGGGTGAGGGTGAGGACAGCACTCAGCCATTCACCCGTGGGTTGTCCAGCAGGAATGAGGCTGTCTGTGCCCTGAGTCCTGCCTCAGCACCTCCTGGGTTATCCAATGGGCACAGCCCCTCCTGCCGGGCTTCCTTCCCCTGACACTGGCTGTGAGCCTCCTGAGTGAGGAAGGGGCGTGGCCAAGCAGAGGGGTGATGAGCAATGGAGGAGAGACCTGGGCAAGGTGGAGCTGGGTGGAGCCAGCTGGAGAGTGCCCAGTAAGCCACAGAAGCTCCAGGGCTGTGCCCTTACCGGTGGGTGATATGCATCCTCCCCTCCCTTCAGGGCACTGGCCAGGGTCCCTTCTCCCACGGCAGAAGGGGGTCTGGGCTGCTGGAAATCCAGAGCCCGGCCTTAGTGCCCCGTTCAAAATGCTCAAGCCAGGACTCTGGCCCATTTGAATCATTTCTCCATCTCTGAGCCATCAACACTGTCCGGAGGGTGGGATCTGTAAAAGATGGCAGCTCCATTCCAAAAGCGGGGCTGGCATGGGGTGGCAGGAAAGGTCCCCCGAAGACAAGGCCACAGATGCCCGCCACGCTGGCCTCGGGAATTGGAGATACACCGAGCTAACAAGAGCGCCGGCCTCTCTGGAGGGTTACAGCAGATCACTCAGGAGTGAGTGCCCAGCTCGCGGCAGATGCTGAAGAAATGGGAATCAGGCTTGACCTGGGACCTCCCTGGCTTTGGTCACTACCGCCCCCCTAAAGTGGGCGCATCCTGACTAATTTCCCCAGCCCTGATGTCCCAGGATCCCATGGCCCAGCGCCTCCATGACACGTGTGAGTGGTCAAAGACCCGCCCCTCAGAGGCCAAGACCTCTCTTCTTTCCTCGGTACTGAGGAACGCCCCTTGCTGCTTTCCCCCTCCCCCACCCCCATCCCCCCTCACCCCTGTGACTGCCCCTTCCCTCTGCCCCTCTGCCTGGTGTCCTGGGGAAGAGCACATACAAGGCGGCCCAGAGCTTGACCAGAGCTCAGATACCGGTAGTTCTGTCTGTCACCTACTGGCCGGGTGATCTTGACCAGGCTCCCAACCCTTCCGAGCCTCAGTTTCCTCCCCTGTGACCATGGAGTTGACAGCACCAGAAACTCCCTCATGGGGTCCTTGTGTGGACGGCCATTAGCTGTTCCGGTTGTTATGGCTGTTGTCTCCTGCTCCGCCCTGTCGCGGAAACAGCACGGATGGGTAGGAGCTGAGCACTGGGGCCGGAGCGGGGCACCAGACTGACTGCCGCCTTCCCGGCCTCCTGGAGCTCCCGCCTGGTGGAGGCAGACACATCAGCAGGCGGCTTCCTGCAGCGGCCCAGGCCACCCTCCTGGGAAGCCTGGGGGCCCTGTGGCCACCGAAGGGGCCCAACGCTGCCCGGTGGGGGATGGCTGGACGGCAGGACAAGTGGGCTGGGTGAAGGAGGTTCGGGGTGGGGGTTCCAAGCGGAGGGGCCAACAGGACAAGAGACTCACCGCCGCGGGGGGTTGTGGGAGACACGGGCTGGTCCTGGGCAATTCTGGTAGAGGGGTCGCGACAGGACTCCGTGCCTGCCTCTCACTGGACTGGGTGCCTGGGTGCGACGTTGTGTGGCTGCCTGGGGCCGTGTGTGTACGTGTGGGGCTGGGTGAGGGAGCGTTTTTTTGTGGGTTAATCTCTATGCGGGGCTGTGAAATATTGTGAGTTTGGAGGGGGAGCTGGGTATGCCTTTTTGAGGCAGTTGAGGGTGTGGTCACTGTGGGTAAAGTTGTGTGGCCGGGATTGTGGGTCCATGGGTGTCCCTAAGCTGTAGCAGCTATGTGGCTGGCGGGCTGTGACCAGAAGTGTCGGTTCGTCTGGTGTGCAAATGTTTATATGTGTGTGTGTATGTATGCATCTGTGTGCATGTGTACCATGTATGCGTGTCTTTGTGTAGGTGTGTGTGTGTGGACGTGTGTGAGACACATGTGTACTGCTGTCTGTGAAGTCCGCTGTGAGAGCTGCTCCCCCTCTTCAGACCCTGCTGTAGACAATTCTCTCTCTCTCTCTCTCTCTCTCTCTCTCTCTCTCTCTCTCTCTCTCCTCTCACTGGGCTGGGAGGGGTGGCTGCCACAGCCAGTCAGAACTTGCTAATTTGCATGTTAATGAAGCTTGGGGAGCTCTCCAGCTCGAGACTGACAGGAGCCCCGGTGCCCCCCCACATCCTCCCCTGACAAGCCTGGGAGGGGGAAGAGGGGAGGGCTGAGAACCAGCAGAGGGAAGAGGAGGCGGAGGCTCTGGGCTGAAG
>OZ004706.1:29766974-29796974 GCA_963924515.1 Vespertilio murinus
AGCAAAGTGCTGTCTGCCAGGTTGTAACAGCTTCAAATTCAGGCACCCTCTGAAAGGGCCAATGCATAAAATTTCCTGTGGAGCCACCCACCTTGTGCTCCAGCAGAGGGAAGGTGAAGTCGGGGGCCAGGGACTCAGGGGATAGAGTTGAAGGCAGACACCCTAAATTTCCTGAAGCTGAGTCATTCCCTCACTGGGTGAATGAGGACATCTTTCCCACATAGACCTCGGCCTTGCCTTAGTGGGAGATAGTTGACACACCTTATTGGAAAACACCTTGAACTGAGGCCACCTAAGATATTAAAAATAACAATTAGCCTCCAGGCAGAAGCAACTGCCTCACCCAACTGGGAAAACTCTCATCACACCTGAGGACGATTGCCTGTGGCAATTCAAGTCAGATTTCTATTACTCTGTAGACAAGAGGCAGTCTCTGGAGGTTTCAGTCTGTGCCAGATCTAATGAGTCAGAAACTGCCTTTAGCATTGTCCCGCACTTGAGTTTGAGAGGTGTAGAGGATCTACCGAATACATAGTCACACACCCAAAGAGAAAACCAAAATGAGGAGACTAAGAAACAACCCCCAAATGAAAGAACTAGAGAATTGTCCAGAAGAAGATATAAAGGAAGCAGAAGCAAGATATTCATCTGAAACAGAGTTCAGAGTAAAGATGGTAAAAACGCTTAGCAGGAAGAAATTATAGGTTAGTTTCATATAATAGGAATGAAAATAGAAGTGTGAGATGAAGAAAGACACAACATAAAAAAAGAACAATCACTGGAAGGAAAGCATAGCAGATTCGGAGAAGCCCGATATGGAATCAGTAAATTAGAAAACAGGATTGAAAATATCACACAATCAGAGAATTAAAAGGAAAGGAAATTTATCATAGAGGAGAAGAGCTTAAAGAAACCATAGGACCACATGAAACATAACAATATTAAAATAGCAATTGTTCCAGAAGAGGCAGAAAGGAGAAGGCCATAGAGAAGGTGTTTGAAGAAATAAGGGCAGAAAACTTCCCTAACCTGGTAAAGGAAAAAGTCGCACCAGTTCAGGAGGCATAGAGAACACCAGACAAGAAGAAGCCAAACAGGCCCAAGCCCAGACGCATCATAATTAGAAAGCAAAAGTGAAAGACAAATGAGAGGAACTTAAAGGCAGCAAGAGAAAAGAGCAACCAGCAACAATCATTTAAAAAATCTCATGGTCTGAAGTGAAAATGCTTGGTGTGAACCAAATGCTGACCAAAAACCTTGGAAGAAAAAGCTGGGAAATGACATGTCCATAAGGGGTTTGGAAAAGCTCCCGCATATTCCTGGAAGCTTAGATGGCTACACACACTGCGAGGGTTGTGTACATGCTCAGCAAAGACCAGGCTGATTGAGAATTTCTTGTCTCTAGCTGACCTTGAAGCTCTGAATAAACAAGAGTGAAAGCTCCAGTAAAGTGGTAAACGGCCTGCCAGGGCCCGGAAGCCATGTCTCAAAGCACACGCCATCCCTAGAGGAGGTTGGAGCTCTATTGGCTCAAAGTGAGAGTGGAAGGGGGATCTTTGAAAAGTAACCTCACAGGGTGATCTAGTCACAAATTCCCACCTGCCCAGGACTTGGTGAGCAGTCATGCCCAAGGTCTATACCTACAGGAAAATATTTGTCTTTGCCTGAAGCAATCCCTATTTATTATTCATGTGCATAGGTTAATGCACCTGTGAAATGCCAGAGTAATCCTTTTTTTAAAAAAACCAACCTGATGGATCTCCGGTTGTTGGGGACCAACCAATCTGAAGAGAGCAATTAGTCTTATCATCCAATCCGTGGCTTGTTTTCTCCCGCCTTCATGTAATCTCCTTGATTTCATCCCAATAAAGGGAACTGCAGAGTAGGTGGGTGGCATTTGCAGCCGGGCAGTGGCAGAAGCCACAGCGGAGGCAGCAGCAGCAGCAGCGAAGGCATCAGCAGCAGCAGCAGCAGCAGCAGCAGCAGCAGCAGCAGCGAAGGCAGCAGCGAAGGCAGCAGCGGAGGCAGCAGCGGAGGCAGCAGCAGAGGCAGCAGCAGAGGCAGCAGAGGAGGCAAGAGCGGAGGCAGCAGCGGAGGCAGCAGACGAGGCAGCAGCGGAGGCAGCAGCGGAGGCAGCAGCAGAGGCAGCAGCGAAGGCAGCAGCGGAGGCAGCAGCGGAGGCAGCAGCAAGAGCGGCCCAGTGAGGCCGGAGTGCAGTGGTCCTGGTGCTCAGGGGCCCCGGTGGTGCCAGTTGCGAGGAAGCGGAAGATGGCAGACGTGCTCAGCGTCCTGCGACAGTACAACATCCAGGAGAAGGAGATAGTGGTGCAGGAGGACAAAGTCATCTTCGGCCGCGAGTTCTCCTGGCCCAAGACCACGAAGACCAACTATGTGGTGTGGGGGACAGGAACGCAAGGCCGACCCAGGGAGCACTACACGCTGGAGTGTCTCTTATTTCTCCTCAACAACGTGCACCTTTCCCATCCTGCTTACGTGCGCCTCGCAGTCAAGGCCAATATCCCCGTGGTGAGAAGACCCGACCGAAAAGACCTGCTTGCATATCTCAGTGGCCAAGCATCCACGTCTGCAAGTATCGACCGCAGCGCCCCTGCACAGCTCGGCCTGCAGCCATCCACCCCAGGGAAGCGAGCTGCACACCCAGTGTCCCCACAAGCACCCAAGAGGCCCCGCATCGACCACGATGAGGAGGAGCGTGTGCGCCTCGACAAGGAGAGCTGGGCCGCCCGCCTGCAGGGCCACAAGGAACGCAGTGTGCGGCCTGACCACATCAGGCCGCTGTCTGACACCATGTCCGTGGAAAAAATTGCTGCCATCAAAGTCAAAATCATGGCCAACAAGAGATCCACCATCAACACGGACCTACCTGGTCCCTTGGCCGCCGGCAAAGGCAGGAGCTTTGTGCACGCGGAGGCAGATGTGACCCGGGACATTGTCAGCAGAGAGCGAGCGGGGAGGACACGCACAACCATCCTACAGAGCACGGGCAAGACCTTTGCCGACGACATTTTTGCAATTCTGCGCTCTGTGGAAGCCAGGGAGGCGGGGCCTCAGCCTCCACAGCGCCCGGACCCCAAGGCAGCACCTGCGCCTCCCACATTGCCTACCAAGCAGCCGCCCCCAGCTGCCTACAGCAGGTATGTTCAGGAACGATTCAAAGCCAAAGAGGACACGGAAACCTTCCAAATTGACACCATAGGCACCTACCAAGGGATGACGCTGCGCTCCGTGAAGGAGGGTGCCCCACAGCCAGTACCCAGACCCCTTTCTCAAGCAGCACCGCCCACCCGGCACAACAATGCCTCTCGGACCCCCATCATCATCATCCCTGCCGCCCCCACCTCCTTGATAACCATGCTGAACGCCAAGGACCTTCTGCAGGACATGACCTTTGTCCCCTCGGAGGAGAAGAAGAAGCAGGGCTGCCGACGACAAAGTGAAACTCTCATCCAGAGAAGAAGACGCCGCATGCAGCAGCCAAGAGGCGCCCAGCTCAGCCTCACGGTGCCCTACAAAGTCGTGGACCAGCCTCTCAAGCTCACGCCTCAGGACTGGGACCGGGTGGTGGCCGTCTTCGTGCACGGTCCTGCCTGGCAGTTCAAGGGCTGGCCGGGCCTTTTGCCTGATGGATCTCCGGTTCACATCTTTGCCAAAATTAAAGCCTTCCACCTCAAATATGACCAAATGCCTCTCGACCCCAACGTGCAGAAGTGGAACGTCACGGTCTTACAGCTCAGCTACTACCAACGCCACTCGGACAGACCGCTTTTCTTAAGCTTCTGGCACACGCTGGATAGCTACATGGAAAGGCATAAATCCCACCTCAGATTCTGAACCACATGCTTTCACCTCTGGCAATCCGCATCAAGAACCTTGCCGGGACCTTCCTCTAAAGACCCACTGAGTGTGAAGAAGGTCAGGGATTCAGCACCACATCTCATCCGTGGCTTTTGTGCTTCAAAGGGATCATTCGAAGCCTGTCATTCATATCTGCAAACTTTGGCGCCTACAACCATGTTTTTTAAATATGAGCCTTGGAGTCTGGAATGGAAACTGTATATTTTGATACACATTTCTTCTCCATTGGTTCAATTAGCATGATTTAAGGTGTGTGTTTCTTGAGAAAGGAAATAAAGGAACTACAAAACTGTTATTTGCTGCAGCATTTGAGATTGTGTTTTGACTCAAATAAAGTGATAAAAATCTTCCACAGCGTTGGACATTTCTTGTGTTGGTGAAAGGATTTAAGAAGTCTCTGTTCAATCACTAGTTCACCACTAGGCAAGTCAAGCCGACAACTTGAGTGGTCACACATCAAAAGTGATTGTGCCCTAGCTAGTTTGGCTCTGCAGATAGAACATAGGCCTGTGGATAGAGGGTCAGGGTCTGATTTCAATCAAGACACATGTCCGGCTTTCATGCTCAACCCCCAATTGGGGGCATGCAGAAAGCAGCCAATCAATGAGTCTCTCTCATCATTGATGTTTCTATCTCTCTCTCCCTCTCCCTTCCTCACGGAAATTAATAAAAACATATCCTATCTAATACAAGGGGGGTAATATACCAATCGGATGTCACTCCAACACACAAGATGGCTGCCCCCATGTGGTCAAAGATGGCCAACGCCATGTGGATGCAAGATGGCTGCCACAAGAGGGCTTGCAGGGGGAGGCAGCCAGGAAACCCAGATGGGCAGGGAAGGGGAGTTGGGGGCAATCAGGCCTGCAGAGGAGGATAGATAGCGGTGACAAGGCCTGCAAGGGAGGGACGTTGGGATGGGTACCAGCCAAGAAAGGGTGGACAGTTGAGGGGTGGAGGCTTCCAGCCAAGCAGGGGAGGGCAGTTGGGGACGACCAGGCCTGCAGAGGATGGCAGTTGGGGGAACCAGGCCTGTAGGGAAGGGCAGTAGGGGGCCATGAGGCTGGAAGGGGAGGGCAGTTACGGGCAATCAGGCCAGCCAGGTAGCAGTTAGGTGTCCATCAGGCTGGCAGGGGAGTGTTCAGGGGATGCTCCGGTGGGCAGGGTAATCGTTAGAGGGTGATCAAACTGGCTGGAAGAGGCAGTTAGGTGCAATCAGGCCAGCAGGCTGCTTAGCGGTTGGAAACCAGAATTTGTGTATTGTGAGAAGACTGTTTCAATGCCCATTTAGGCCAGATCACACAGGCAACCATGGTAGAATCGGCTCTGAAGAGAAAGTTGGGAATCCCTCCAGGGTTTCCAGATTGCAGCCGGTACAGGCTGGGCTGAGAGACACACTCACACAAACACACAGACACACAAATACACACAAATACACACACACACACACACACACACACACACACAACGACACAAACACACACTTATACTGTTTGCAAATTTTGTGCACAGGGTCTCTAGTTTTAAAGGAAATGTCGTTGTTTCATTTAATGTTCTGGGGAGCCAGGAACTGAAACTGCACACTTGGATGTGAAATAAGATCTAAAGTTATGTGGGGTGGTCAAATGGCTGAAGCCAGTTTTATTTGGGGTGTTCTAAGTCCAACACAAGCCTCAACATCTGGGCTGAGGCCACAGACAAACAAGTCATTGAGTAAACATGTAAACAAGCATCTGGTGCTAGGCATGCCCACCTGATAGCAGCCACACTTGGGGCTGCTTCCACCGATGTTATGCTGAATTTGAGCACATGTTCTTCAACTTGCCTGGCATTGGCCTCTCCTTTATCCTCTGTCTCCTATCTTAAAAGCTCAGACACCTCAACAGTGTTCTATTGTATAAGCAAGCACCTGAACTTGGTGCACTGCACTTGTGGCTCAGCTGAAGTCACTAACAAGACCTTTCCCTCCAGGAAGGTGGTTCAGCACCCCAGCCACTTCTTCAGTGGGAGGGCCTTGAGTGAATTCACCTTCAGCTCAGACTCCAGGCAAGTGCAGAAGCTTAACTAGAACTTCCTGAGTCAAGCAGTGCACAGTCTGTAATCCTGTGGGGAATGTTGCTCTGACCTGCCAGAGAAATGGGCACTTAGGAATCTACAATTAACACAAATGAGGGCAAGCTAAAGCACAAAGCCTCCCAGTAGATTCCCTACCTAGTGTCAGAAAGCTCTCAAGAAGAGGCTGACTTCCCCCTGACTCATTCTAAGCCCCCACTCTGCACAGTCTCAAGTTTCCACAGCCCGGAGCCCAGGCCGCCTCCAACCCAGTAACTCTTTCTCCAGCAGAGTGAGAGCCACCAGATGACCAAACCATTTCAGAAGGGCTCATGTCTGCTCATGACCCAAGGTGTTGTCAGACTTGTAATGAGTTTATAGACCTCCGTGGAAATAGGACTCATCCTTCTTATCGCCCACATAAAGGTTTTGAGGTGAACAGATGGCTGTGTGGAGGTGACAATGTGGCAAAGAAGGGACATCTGGGCTGTAGTAACAGCAAGTGAACCTCTTTAGCTGGTGGACGGAGAGAGAAGAAAAACTTGCCAGGATTTTGGCGGGAAAAGAGCATTTTGGGTTCATTTGTATCAACAGAAGTCTCTGTAACGAAATGTTCAAGCGGCAATGTTTGAGAGCTGTTCTTCTACACTCTCAAAAGTTGCCTGGAGAAGTCTGTCAGCCTCTAGAATGGCTATGTACAGTAGCAGCTCCACCCAGGGGGTGACAGGCAGTTCTTTTATAGATCTAGATAGAACAAACAAACAAACAAACAAACAAACATCATGTGGTGGAAGGGAAGGACCGGAGGGAAAGACGTAGCCTTCATGACTTATATCGGGGAGAGACCTGATGTCCACCAGTTGGCTGAGTTTCCACATTGGACCTGGATATTTTAGGGGCTTCCCTAGCAGAGGGGAGAAAGGAGAGGGAAGTAGAGAGGGGGGACAGGGAGAAGGGAGCTGAGCTGGGAAAGGCCTTTGGTGTGACCAAGGACAGAGTGCCTGGTAAACTTGTTAGCCATCAAGGGCGCGGGAACCACAAAGGTCTGTGCTGCCCTGCACCTCGTGGACAGTGACTCACTCTATGAGGGGGGGGGCACCATTACACTGACTGGCAGGTGCACCTGGGCTCTATCCTTGCTTGACCCTATAGGCTACACACTTCAAATACCCAGCACTGAGATTAGTGCCACACTACTTCCCACAAGCATGCCAAGTAGAAATCAGTCTGAGTGAATTTTTACAAGCATAAATGTTTATCAGAAACCTAAACAAGAACAAACCTTGGGGCATTGGAAAATCAGGGTTTCCTCTCTAAGTCAGCAGCCATCACTGGTGTTAGCTTGCCTGAGACCGTACAGGTGCCTCAGTCCAAACGTCCGGTCTCAGATATTCTTCTCAAATGCTAGCGGTCAAAACTAGTCTTCAACCATTGTTCATGTATGTGGGCCTGATTATTAGCATAGACAACTGTTACAGCTGGACATCTGGCTGTCTTATGTCCACTACCACAACCCTCAGCAACTCCCATAGCCTCAGAGATGTTAAACACTCTCACACCCCTCTGTGGGCCAGGCTCTCCATTGCCTTCATGTTGTGAAGCCTAGGAAAGCGCTTCTGCTCAGATCCACTGGGTCTGTATCTCCATCTCCATGGTTTGCAGGACAGATGGTCAATCTGTTGGGAGGATGTGCTAGGCCATTGTAGTGACATCTCACTTTCTTATTGTTGTTCTCCTTGGCATTATTCTTCTTGATAAAGTTGGCCTGGGCTCCCCTCTCTTTCTTGTTCTCTCAGCATCTGATCCACATCTTTATCATCAAGACAGCGGGCCATGCTTTTCATTTTCTTCATTGCATCCTTCCACATTTTGTGGCTGCTGCCGGCTCTGGACAAGCCCCTTTCCCACTGGGCATAGAGAGCTTGTCTCTGAGCCCATCTCTGCTTCTCTCCTTGCTCTAAACTTTCCACTTTCAAATTCCTCTGATGACCAGACTAATCTTGAAACATGATTTCAGCACATTGGAATTCAGCTTCAAATGTTATAGTTTCTTGAATTTATACTACTCTGGCTGTTTGTCAGCTAACATCACCCCAGTGCTAACCCAGAATTCACCTGTGCTGCCTTCTTTCCCAGAGGCTGATCGCTTTGAGTTGGAGACAGGTCGGAAGCATAAGAGTTGGTCCTCTTGTTTCCTCACAGGTGGAGAGGGATCAGAAACCGGGCTCTAGTCTTCCCATGTCTTTCATGGAGGTGACATATATGGATCAGACTCCTGGTGCCTTGAACTTCATTTCTTAGGTGGAGTAAATATCAGAGATGGCATCAGTGGACACACACACACACACACACACACACACACACACACAGTGACAGAGAGGGATAGAGAGAGAGAGAGAGAGAGAGAGAGAGAGAGAGAGAGAGAGAGAGAAAGGAGAGAATAGAATAAAAGAGAGAGCCCTGCTATCTCTGTGCTTCAGGCAGTTAGCTGCCTTGACTTTCTGCAAATCCTATTAGGCAGCCTGGCTGGAAGGTTCTGGCATTTCCAGCTCCCATTCTCCATGGTCAAACTCTATCAAGGCATGCTCAGCTAAGGGCGTGTAGGGCAAGGTTCACAACTGAAATATATCATATGATGAAAAGTTGTTTGGCCCCAAGAAAAGAATGTGAAAAATCCCAGCTAGTTCTCAAATGAGCACCCTGTCTTCCAGTGAGGAGTATAGTGGCTGATGTTGATGTGGATGGCTTCCTGGGGAAGGGCAAGTGGCACTGGCTCAAGAGATCCACTCAGGCCTCTCTGTGCATTTAGGGCCCATGTGCCTGCCCACGTGTGGTGTGAGTGTGCGTGTGTGTGTGTGTGTGTGTGTGTGTGTGTGTGTGTTGCTGTTTGTGGCTCAGAGAAGGGAAATTTTGATTCCACTACCCTCACCAACATGGGTGCTGACAGTTTCCATTTGCATAGTAGTTTCTCCCCTCCTTCATTCAGAAGCCTTCATCTTCATATCCCACCTCCCAGGAGATGGGCACTGAGACAGTTTTAAAGAGGAAGGAACACCTCCTTAAAGAGGTCCCTCCAGGGCACAAGCTGGGACACGATGGACAGGACTGGTACCCAGTCTCTAGGATCAGAGCCCTCTGCTCATTCTTCCACATGCTACAGAAACATCCTTCCAGGCCTGGTGTTCCACTCAGAAATAAGAGGGCACCTGTGCGAGCAGAAGAGAGATTTCGTGAGTTAGAATTTAGCTTTGTCGGGAATACACACACTGAAGCATGGGAAGGACATTGGAGTTAAAATACAGAGAAAGAACATTAGAGAAATGGGAGACAGTGTAAAAGTGTAACGCTTGTGAGATTCTGGTCTTAGGAGGAAAGAAGAGGATAAAGCAGAAGTGATAATGGCTGAGTATTTCCAAAGGCACCCATCTACAGACTGCAAGAGTTCTGAATAGCCCTTATCCACCCCTGCCAAACAGGTGAAAAATGAAGTTAAAGAGGAAATGTAAAAGTCGGAAGCAGAAAAGACACCCTTGTGTTCAATAGAGCAACAAGCACTAGGCAACAAGACCCTTCAGAAGGGAACACGATGCGGTATCAGGATTTCTCACCAGCTCACCCACACTCACAAAGAACATTAACAGTTCCTCAGGCAGAAGGAAAAGAATCCCAGACTAAGGGAGTATATAGAGTAAGGATGAAGAGTGCCAAAGTAAAAGGTAGATTCAAATTAAAGAAATGTGAACTGTTTTAAATAATATCTTGTGAAATTTAAAACATACACACAATAGCCATCATTAACAAAACAAAACAAAACAAAACAAAAGAAAACAAAAGTTGTCAATGAGAACTAACACTCCTGGAATCCAAAGTCTCATCTGAGACCTTGGTGAAAAGAAAGCACCTCCCCCAATACTCCCATGTCTATTGCCACCTAGTGGCAACATACTATAATTGCAGGGAAAACTAGGAGAAAAGTTTTACAAGGTGTCATTCCCAAAAACCTAGTTATCAGTAAACATGGCAAGCTGGCATTGAGTTGCTTAATACTCATTTGTTGAATAAATAGGTAACTGCTATGTTTTCTTGCTATATTGCTTTTGGAGAAAAAAATCACACTGAAATAAAAATTGGCCTCTATTCTTTATAAGAAATTCATTAAAGCATGCTGAAATCCCAAAGATGGAAGACAAAATGAGAAGGCTAAAAGGCTAATTGCAATGTAAGACTGGTGTGTGTGTGTGTGTGTGTGTGTGTGTGTGTGTGTGTGTGTGTGTTTGTAAGTGTGTGTGTGTGTTTTGGTGGATTAATGGCTAGCAAACAGAATCTGTGCCAATAATTTAATCAATATTCTTGATAACATATATTTAAGTTGCTGCTCTTTTCTCATCAATCTGATATTGATGTAAAATGCTCACATTTTACAGAGGCCATAAACCATGAAGCCTTGTATGGGGTTATCTGTGTTGGCACCAGGTCAGAACTTAAACATGATCTCAAGACCCCCTTCCCACATAACGAAGCTATTTACAAAGCCCATGAAAGGATGAGTAGTCCACATCCCCATCCATGCATAATAGTCTGGTCAATCAGTGTATATGTCATTATTTTCCCCTCCAGTTCTCACTAAATACATTTATGTTTATAAGTTCACTGGAGCTGCTATGGACCATTTGAATTGTTTAATTTCCTTCAAACTTAAAAAGTAAAACAGAAACCACATAGTTAACTTTAGACCAAGGAATGTGTGAGGGTTAAACATCATTGGGCCACAGTAAAACTCTCACTAAGGATATAGACCAAGAATTGAACAGGTTTGAGAAAAGTATTCATGTGAGCACAAAAGATATTCTGGACCAGTAGGTACTCCCAAAAAATTAGACCAAAAATGACATATATGAGAAGTGAAGTAAATACAATTTGGATTTGATGAATCATTGGAGGAATTCTATAGGAATGGAAACCTTTGAATGTAATATTTGTGGGGGGGAAATCTTCAAACCGCTTACTCACCTTACAGAACACATGAGAATTCATACTGGAGAGAAACCTTTCATATGTAAACAATGTGCAAAAGTCTTTAGCCAAAGTTGATCCTTGATTCCACATCAGAGAATCCATACTGGTAAGAAACACTAAGCAATGTGGGGAAGCCTTCAGACATCTCTTACTGTGTATGTTAAAATCTGTACTGGGGAGAAGCCCTATGAATGTGGTGTGTGTGTGAGAGAAAGCATTCAGGCTGCTGTTGCTGCCCCCAGAACTTCTGGTTGCATTCAAGTTGTCTGGTCAATATCCTTGAAAGAAATGTGGCAGAGTAAATGGACACTGCATGGACAAATGTATTACAACTAAAATACAGAAAAACTTCCTACATAACCAATGGAAAACACACAGGAGGGAATCCTGATACCCGAGTACCAAAAGTGAGACCTAAAAGAGAACGGTAGGATGGGTGGAAGCACAAAAGTTCTGGGCATCCGCCCACAGAGAGCACCTGAAGTTCTGGAGAGATGTCTCAGGGGTGTGTGTGTGTGTGTGTGTGTGTGTGTGTGTGTGTGTATGTGTGTGTGTATGTGTTTGTTGGGGGTGGTGGGTTTGCCACTGAGAACTCTGGAATCTAATCCCCACCCTGAGTCCCCCAGCAGCAAGCAACTATCTGAGGAGAATACCCACATAACATCTGGCTGTGAAAAGTAGCAAAGTGCTGTCTGCCAGGTTGTAACAGCTTCAAATTCAGGCACCCTCTGAAAGGGCCAATGCATAAAATTTCCTGTGGAGCCACCCACCTTGTGCTCCAGCAGAGGGAAGGTGAAGTCGGGGGCCAGGGACTCAGGGGATAGAGTTGAAGGCAGACACCCTAAATTTCCTGAAGCTGAGTCATTCCCTCACTGGGTGAATGAGGACATCTTTCCCACATAGACCTCGGCCTTGCCTTAGTGGGAGATAGTTGACACACCTTATTGGAAAACACCTTGAACTGAGGCCACCTAAGATATTAAAAATAACAATTAGCCTCCAGGCAGAAGCAACTGCCTCACCCAACTGGGAAAACTCTCATCACACCTGAGGACGATTGCCTGTGGCAATTCAAGTCAGATTTCTATTACTCTGTAGACAAGAGGCAGTCTCTGGAGGTTTCAGTCTGTGCCAGATCTAATGAGTCAGAAACTGCCTTTAGCATTGTCCCGCACTTGAGTTTGAGAGGTGTAGAGGATCTACCGAATACATAGTCACACACCCAAAGAGAAAACCAAAATGAGGAGACTAAGAAACAACCCCCAAATGAAAGAACTAGAGAATTGTCCAGAAGAAGATATAAAGGAAGCAGAAGCAAGATATTCATCTGAAACAGAGTTCAGAGTAAAGATGGTAAAAACGCTTAGCAGGAAGAAATTATAGGTTAGTTTCATATAATAGGAATGAAAATAGAAGTGTGAGATGAAGAAAGACACAACATAAAAAAAGAACAATCACTGGAAGGAAAGCATAGCAGATTCGGAGAAGCCCGATATGGAATCAGTAAATTAGAAAACAGGATTGAAAATATCACACAATCAGAGAATTAAAAGGAAAGGAAATTTATCATAGAGGAGAAGAGCTTAAAGAAACCATAGGACCACATGAAACATAACAATATTAAAATAGCAATTGTTCCAGAAGAGGCAGAAAGGAGAAGGCCATAGAGAAGGTGTTTGAAGAAATAAGGGCAGAAAACTTCCCTAACCTGGTAAAGGAAAAAGTCGCACCAGTTCAGGAGGCATAGAGAACACCAGACAAGAAGAAGCCAAACAGGCCCAAGCCCAGACGCATCATAATTAGAAAGCAAAAGTGAAAGACAAATGAGAGGAACTTAAAGGCAGCAAGAGAAAAGAGCAACCAGCAACAATCATTTAAAAAATCTCATGGTCTGAAGTGAAAATGCTTGGTGTGAACCAAATGCTGACCAAAAACCTTGGAAGAAAAAGCTGGGAAATGACATGTCCATAAGGGGTTTGGAAAAGCTCCCGCATATTCCTGGAAGCTTAGATGGCTACACACACTGCGAGGGTTGTGTACATGCTCAGCAAAGACCAGGCTGATTGAGAATTTCTTGTCTCTAGCTGACCTTGAAGCTCTGAATAAACAAGAGTGAAAGCTCCAGTAAAGTGGTAAACGGCCTGCCAGGGCCCGGAAGCCATGTCTCAAAGCACACGCCATCCCTAGAGGAGGTTGGAGCTCTATTGGCTCAAAGTGAGAGTGGAAGGGGGATCTTTGAAAAGTAACCTCACAGGGTGATCTAGTCACAAATTCCCACCTGCCCAGGACTTGGTGAGCAGTCATGCCCAAGGTCTATACCTACAGGAAAATATTTGTCTTTGCCTGAAGCAATCCCTGTTTATTATTCATGTGCATAGGTTAATGCACCTGTGAAATGCCAGAGTAATCCTTTTTTTAAAAAAACCAACCTGATGGATCTCCGGTTGTTGGGGACCAACCAATCTGAAGAGAGCAATTAGTCTTATCATCCAATCCGTGGCTTGTTTTCTCCCGCCTTCATGTAATCTCCTTGATTTCATCCCAATAAAGGGAACTGCAGAGTAGGTGGGTGGCATTTGCAGCCGGGCAGTGGCAGAAGCCACAGCGGAGGCAGCAGCAGCAGCGAAGGCATCAGCAGCAGCAGCAGCAGCAGCAGCAGCAGCAGCAGCAGCGAAGGCAGCAGCGAAGGCAGCAGCGGAGGCAGCAGCGGAGGCAGCAGCAGAGGCAGCAGCAGAGGCAGCAGAGGAGGCAAGAGCGGAGGCAGCAGCGGAGGCAGCAGACGAGGCAGCAGCGGAGGCAGCAGCGGAGGCAGCAGCAGAGGCAGCAGCGAAGGCAGCAGCGGAGGCAGCAGCGGAGGCAGCAGCAAGAGCGGCCCAGTGAGGCCGGAGTGCAGTGGTCCTGGTGCTCAGGGGCCCCGGTGGTGCCAGTTGCGAGGAAGCGGAAGATGGCAGACGTGCTCAGCGTCCTGCGACAGTACAACATCCAGGAGAAGGAGATAGTGGTGCAGGAGGACAAAGTCATCTTCGGCCGCGAGTTCTCCTGGCCCAAGACCACGAAGACCAACTATGTGGTGTGGGGGACAGGAACGCAAGGCCGACCCAGGGAGCACTACACGCTGGAGTGTCTCTTATTTCTCCTCAACAACGTGCACCTTTCCCATCCTGCTTACGTGCGCCTCGCAGTCAAGGCCAATATCCCCGTGGTGAGAAGACCCGACCGAAAAGACCTGCTTGCATATCTCAGTGGCCAAGCATCCACGTCTGCAAGTATCGACCGCAGCGCCCCTGCACAGCTCGGCCTGCAGCCATCCACCCCAGGGAAGCGAGCTGCACACCCAGTGTCCCCACAAGCACCCAAGAGGCCCCGCATCGACCACGATGAGGAGGAGCGTGTGCGCCTCGACAAGGAGAGCTGGGCCGCCCGCCTGCAGGGCCACAAGGAACGCAGTGTGCGGCCTGACCACATCAGGCCGCTGTCTGACACCATGTCCGTGGAAAAAATTGCTGCCATCAAAGTCAAAATCATGGCCAACAAGAGATCCACCATCAACACGGACCTACCTGGTCCCTTGGCCGCCGGCAAAGGCAGGAGCTTTGTGCACGCGGAGGCAGATGTGACCCGGGACATTGTCAGCAGAGAGCGAGCGGGGAGGACACGCACAACCATCCTACAGAGCACGGGCAAGACCTTTGCCGACGACATTTTTGCAATTCTGCGCTCTGTGGAAGCCAGGGAGGCGGGGCCTCAGCCTCCACAGCGCCCGGACCCCAAGGCAGCACCTGCGCCTCCCACATTGCCTACCAAGCAGCCGCCCCCAGCTGCCTACAGCAGGTATGTTCAGGAACGATTCAAAGCCAAAGAGGACACGGAAGCCTTCCAAATTGACACCATAGGCACCTACCAAGGGATGACGCTGCGCTCCGTGAAGGAGGGTGCCCCACAGCCAGTACCCAGACCCCTTTCTCAAGCAGCACCGCCCACCCGGCACAACAATGCCTCTCGGACCCCCATCATCATCATCCCTGCCGCCCCCACCTCCTTGATAACCATGCTGAACGCCAAGGACCTTCTGCAGGACATGACCTTTGTCCCCTCGGACGAGAAGAAGAAGCAGGGCTGCCGACGACAAAGTGAAACTCTCATCCAGAGAAGAAGACGCCGCATGCAGCAGCCAAGAGGCGCCCAGCTCAGCCTCACGGTGCCCTACAAAGTCGTGGACCAGCCTCTCAAGCTCACGCCTCAGGACTGGGACCGGGTGGTGGCCGTCTTCGTGCACGGTCCTGCCTGGCAGTTCAAGGGCTGGCCGGGCCTTTTGCCTGATGGATCTCCGGTTCACATCTTTGCCAAAATTAAAGCCTTCCACCTCAAATATGACCAAATGCCTCTCGACCCCAACGTGCAGAAGTGGAACGTCACGGTCTTACAGCTCAGCTACTACCAACGCCACTCGGACAGACCGCTTTTCTTAAGCTTCTGGCACACGCTGGATAGCTACATGGAAAGGCATAAATCCCACCTCAGATTCTGAACCACATGCTTTCACCTCTGGCAATCCGCATCAAGAACCTTGCCGGGACCTTCCTCTAAAGACCCACTGAGTGTGAAGAAGGTCAGGGATTCAGCACCACATCTCATCCGTGGCTTTTGTGCTTCAAAGGGATCATTCGAAGCCTGTCATTCATATCTGCAAACTTTGGCGCCTACAACCATGTTTTTTAAATATGAGCCTTGGAGTCTGGAATGGAAACTGTATATTTTGATACACATTTCTTCTTCATTGGTTCAATTAGCATGATTTAAGGTGTGTGTTTCTTGAGAAAGGAAATAAAGGAACTACAAAACTGTTATTTGCTGCAGCATTTGAGATTGTGTTTTGACTCAAATAAAGTGATAAAAATCTTCCACAGCGTTGGACATTTCTTGTGTTGGTGAAAGGATTTAAGAAGTCTCTGTTCAATCACTAGTTCACCACTAGGCAAGTCAAGCCGACAACTTGAGTGGTCACACATCAAAAGTGATTGTGCCCTAGCTAGTTTGGCTCTGCAGATAGAACATAGGCCTGTGGATAGAGGGTCAGGGTCTGATTTCAATCAAGACACATGTCCGGCTTTCATGCTCAACCCCCAATTGGGGGCATGCAGAAAGCAGCCAATCAATGAGTCTCTCTCATCATTGATGTTTCTATCTCTCTCTCCCTCTCCCTTCCTCACGGAAATTAATAAAAACATATCCTATCTAATACAAGGGGGGTAATATACCAATCGGATGTCACTCCAACACACAAGATGGCTGCCCCCATGTGGTCAAAGATGGCCGACGCCATGTGGATGCAAGATGGCTGCCACAAGAGGGCTTGCAGGGGGAGGCAGCCAGGAAACCCAGATGGGCAGGGAAGGGGAGTTGGGGGCAATCAGGCCTGCAGAGGAGGATAGATAGCGGTGACAAGGCCTGCAAGGGAGGGACGTTGGGATGGGTACCAGCCAAGAAAGGGTGGACAGTTGAGGGGTGGAGGCTTCCAGCCAAGCAGGGGAGGGCAGTTGGGGACGACCAGGCCTGCAGAGGATGGCAGTTGGGGGAACCAGGCCTGTAGGGAAGGGCAGTAGGGGGCCATGAGGCTGGAAGGGGAGGGCAGTTACGGGCAATCAGGCCAGCCAGGTAGCAGTTAGGTGTCCATCAGGCTGGCAGGGGAGTGTTCAGGGGATGCTCCGGTGGGCAGGGTAATCGTTAGAGGGTGATCAAACTGGCTGGAAGAGGCAGTTAGGTGCAATCAGGCCAGCAGGCTGCTTAGCGGTTGGAAACCAGAATTTGTGTATTGTGAGAAGACTGTTTCAATGCCCATTTAGGCCAGATCACACAGGCAACCATGGTAGAATCGGCTCTGAAGAGAAAGTTGGGAATCCCTCCAGGGTTTCCAGATTGCAGCCGGTACAGGCTGGGCTGAGAGACACACTCACACAAACACACAGACACACAAATACACACAAATACACACACACACACACACACACACACACACAACGACACAAACACACACTTATACTGTTTGCAAATTTTGTGCACAGGGTCTCTAGTTTTAAAGGAAATGTCGTTGTTTCATTTAATGTTCTGGGGAGCCAGGAACTGAAACTGCACACTTGGATGTGAAATAAGATCTAAAGTTATGTGGGGTGGTCAAATGGCTGAAGCCAGTTTTATTTGGGGTGTTCTAAGTCCAACACAAGCCTCAACATCTGGGCTGAGGCCACAGACAAACAAGTCATTGAGTAAACATGTAAACAAGCATCTGGTGCTAGGCATGCCCACCTGATAGCAGCCACACTTGGGGCTGCTTCCACCGATGTTATGCTGAATTTGAGCACATGTTCTTCAACTTGCCTGGCATTGGCCTCTCCTTTATCCTCTGTCTCCTATCTTAAAAGCTCAGACACCTCAACAGTGTTCTATTGTATAAGCAAGCACCTGAACTTGGTGCACTGCACTTGTGGCTCAGCTGAAGTCACTAACAAGACCTTTCCCTCCAGGAAGGTGGTTCAGCACCCCAGCCACTTCTTCAGTGGGAGGGCCTTGAGTGAATTCACCTTCAGCTCAGACTCCAGGCAAGTGCAGAAGCTTAACTAGAACTTCCTGAGTCAAGCAGTGCACAGTCTGTAATCCTGTGGGGAATGTTGCTCTGACCTGCCAGAGAAATGGGCACTTAGGAATCTACAATTAACACAAATGAGGGCAAGCTAAAGCACAAAGCCTCCCAGTAGATTCCCTACCTAGTGTCAGAAAGCTCTCAAGAAGAGGCTGACTTCCCCCTGACTCATTCTAAGCCCCCACTCTGCACAGTCTCAAGTTTCCACAGCCCGGAGCCCAGGCCGCCTCCAACCCAGTAACTCTTTCTCCAGCAGAGTGAGAGCCACCAGATGACCAAACCATTTCAGAAGGGCTCATGTCTGCTCATGACCCAAGGTGTTGTCAGACTTGTAATGAGTTTATAGACCTCCGTGGAAATAGGACTCATCCTTCTTATCGCCCACATAAAGGTTTTGAGGTGAACAGATGGCTGTGTGGAGGTGACAATGTGGCAAAGAAGGGACATCTGGGCTGTAGTAACAGCAAGTGAACCTCTTTAGCTGGTGGACGGAGAGAGAAGAAAAACTTGCCAGGATTTTGGCGGGAAAAGAGCATTTTGGGTTCATTTGTATCAACAGAAGTCTCTGTAACGAAATGTTCAAGCGGCAATGTTTGAGAGCTGTTCTTCTACACTCTCAAAAGTTGCCTGGAGAAGTCTGTCAGCCTCTAGAATGGCTATGTACAGTAGCAGCTCCACCCAGGGGGTGACAGGCAGTTCTTTTATAGATCTAGATAGAACAAACAAACAAACAAACAAACATCATGTGGTGGAAGGGAAGGACCGGAGGGAAAGACGTAGCCTTCATGACTTATATCGGGGAGAGGCCTGATGTCCACCAGTTGGCTGAGTTTCCACATTGGACCTGGATATTTTAGGGGCTTCCCTAGCAGAGGGGAGAAAGGAGAGGGAAGTAGAGAGGGGGGACAGGGAGAAGGGAGCTGAGCTGGGAAAGGCCTTTGGTGTGACCAAGGACAGAGTGCCTGGTAAACTTGTTAGCCATCAAGGGCGCGGGAACCACAAAGGTCTGTGCTGCCCTGCACCTCGTGGACAGTGACTCACTCTATGAGGGGGGGGGGCACCATTACACTGACTGGCAGGTGCACCTGGGCTCTATCCTTGCTTGACCCTATAGGCTACACACTTCAAATACCCAGCACTGAGATTAGTGCCACACTACTTCCCACAAGCATGCCAAGTAGAAATCAGTCTGAGTGAATTTTTACAAGCATAAATGTTTATCAGAAACCTAAACAAGAACAAACCTTGGGGCATTGGAAAATCAGGGTTTCCTCTCTAAGTCAGCAGCCATCACTGGTGTTAGCTTGCCTGAGACCGTACAGGTGCCTCAGTCCAAACGTCCGGTCTCAGATATTCTTCTCAAATGCTAGCGGTCAAAACTAGTCTTCAACCATTGTTCATGTATGTGGGCCTGATTATTAGCATAGACAACTGTTACAGCTGGACATCTGGCTGTCTTATGTCCACTACCACAACCCTCAGCAACTCCCATAGCCTCAGAGATGTTAAACACTCTCACACCCCTCTGTGGGCCAGGCTCTCCATTGCCTTCATGTTGTGAAGCCTAGGAAAGCGCTTCTGCTCAGATCCACTGGGTCTGTATCTCCATCTCCATGGTTTGCAGGACAGATGGTCAATCTGTTGGGAGGATGTGCTAGGCCATTGTAGTGACATCTCACTTTCTTATTGTTGTTCTCCTTGGCATTATTCTTCTTGATAAAGTTGGCCTGGGCTCCCCTCTCTTTCTTGTTCTCTCAGCATCTGATCCACATCTTTATCATCAAGACAGCGGGCCATGCTTTTCATTTTCTTCATTGCATCCTTCCACATTTTGTGGCTGCTGCCGGCTCTGGACAAGCCCCTTTCCCACTGGGCATAGAGAGCTTGTCTCTGAGCCCATCTCTGCTTCTCTCCTTGCTCTAAACTTTCCACTTTCAAATTCCTCTGATGACCAGACTAATCTTGAAACATGATTTCAGCACATTGGAATTCAGCTTCAAATGTTATAGTTTCTTGAATTTATACTACTCTGGCTGTTTGTCAGCTAACATCACCCCAGTGCTAACCCAGAATTCACCTGTGCTGCCTTCTTTCCCAGAGGCTGATCGCTTTGAGTTGGAGACAGGTCGGAAGCATAAGAGTTGGTCCTCTTGTTTCCTCACAGGTGGAGAGGGATCAGAAACCGGGCTCTAGTCTTCCCATGTCTTTCATGGAGGTGACATATATGGATCAGACTCCTGGTGCCTTGAACTTCATTTCTTAGGTGGAGTAAATATCAGAGATGGCATCAGTGGACACACACACACACACACACACACACACACACACACACACACACACAGTGACAGAGAGGGATAGAAAGAGAGAGAGAGAGAGAGAGAGAGAGAGAGAGAGAGAGAGAGAGAAAGGAGAGAATAGAATAAAAGAGAGAGCCCTGCTATCTCTGTGCTTCAGGCAGTTAGCTGCCTTGACTTTCTGCAAATCCTATTAGGCAGCCTGGCTGGAAGGTTCTGGCATTTCCAGCTCCCATTCTCCATGGTCAAACTCTATCAAGGCATGCTCAGCTAAGGGCGTGTAGGGCAAGGTTCACAACTGAAATATATCATATGATGAAAAGTTGTTTGGCCCCAAGAAAAGAATGTGAAAAATCCCAGCTAGTTCTCAAATGAGCACCCTGTCTTCCAGTGAGGAGTATAGTGGCTGATGTTGATGTGGATGGCTTCCTGGGGAAGGGCAAGTGGCACTGGCTCAAGAGATCCACTCAGGCCTCTCTGTGCATTTAGGGCCCATGTGCCTGCCCACGTGTGGTGTGAGTGTGCGTGTGTGTGTGTGTGTGTGTGTGTGTGTGTGTGTGTTGCTGTTTGTGGCTCAGAGAAGGGAAATTTTGATTCCACTACCCTCACCAACATGGGTGCTGACAGTTTCCATTTGCATAGTAGTTTCTCCCCTCCTTCATTCAGAAGCCTTCATCTTCATATCCCACCTCCCAGGAGATGGGCACTGAGACAGTTTTAAAGAGGAAGGAACACCTCCTTAAAGAGGTCCCTCCAGGGCACAAGCTGGGACACGATGGACAGGACTGGTACCCAGTCTCTAGGATCAGAGCCCTCTGCTCATTCTTCCACATGCTACAGAAACATCCTTCCAGGCCTGGTGTTCCACTCAGAAATAAGAGGGCACCTGTGCGAGCAGAAGAGAGATTTCGTGAGTTAGAATTTAGCTTTGTCGGGAATACACACACTGAAGCATGGGAAGGACATTGGAGTTAAAATACAGAGAAAGAACATTAGAGAAATGGGAGACAGTGTAAAAGTGTAACGCTTGTGAGATTCTGGTCTTAGGAGGAAAGAAGAGGATAAAGCAGAAGTGATAATGGCTGAGTATTTCCAAAGGCACCCATCTACAGACTGCAAGAGTTCTGAATAGCCCTTATCCACCCCTGCCAAACAGGTGAAAAATGAAGTTAAAGAGGAAATGTAAAAGTCGGAAGCAGAAAAGACACCCTTGTGTTCAATAGAGCAACAAGCACTAGGCAACAAGACCCTTCAGAAGGGAACACGATGCGGTATCAGGATTTCTCACCAGCTCACCCACACTCACAAAGAACATTAACAGTTCCTCAGGCAGAAGGAAAAGAATCCCAGACTAAGGGAGTATATAGAGTAAGGATGAAGAGTGCCAAAGTAAAAGGTAGATTCAAATTAAAGAAATGTGAACTGTTTTAAATAATATCTTGTGAAATTTAAAACATACACACAATAGCCATCATTAACAAAACAAAACAAAACAAAAGAAAACAAAAGTTGTCAATGAGAACTAACACTCCTGGAATCCAAAGTCTCATCTGAGACCTTGGTGAAAAGAAAGCACCTCCCCCAATACTCCCATGTCTATTGCCACCTAGTGGCAACATACTATAATTGCAGGGAAAACTAGGAGAAAAGTTTTACAAGGTGTCATTCCCAAAAACCTAGTTATCAGTAAACATGGCAAGCTGGCATTGAGTTGCTTAATACTCATTTGTTGAATAAATAGGTAACTGCTATGTTTTCTTGCTATATTGCTTTTGGAGAAAAAAATCACACTGAAATAAAAATTGGCCTCTATTCTTTATAAGAAATTCATTAAAGCATGCTGAAATCCCAAAGATGGAAGACAAAATGAGAAGGCTAAAAGGCTAATTGCAATGTAAGACTGGTGTGTGTGTGTGTGTGTGTGTGTGTGTGTGTGTGTGTGTTTGTAAGTGTGTGTGTGTGTTTTGGTGGATTAATGGCTAGCAAACAGAATCTGTGCCAATAATTTAATCAATATTCTTGATAGCATATATTTAAGTTGCTGCTCTTTTCTCATCAATCTGATATTGATGTAAAATGCTCACATTTTACAGAGGCCATAAACCATGAAGCCTTGTATGGGGTTATCTGTGTTGGCACCAGGTCAGAACTTAAACATGATCTCAAGACCCCCTTCCCACATAACGAAGCTATTTACAAAGCCCATGAAAGGATGAGTAGTCCACATCCCCATCCATGCATAATAGTCTGGTCAATCAGTGTATATGTCATTATTTTCCCCTCCAGTTCTCACTAAATACATTTATGTTTATAAGTTCACTGGAGCTGCTATGGACCATTTGAATTGTTTAATTTCCTTCAAACTTAAAAAGTAAAACAGAAACCACATAGTTAACTTTAGACCAAGGAATGTGTGAGGGTTAAACATCATTGAGCCACAGTAAAACTCTCACTAAGGATATAGACCAAGAATTGAACAGGTTTGAGAAAAGTATTCATGTGAGCACAAAAGATATTCTGGACCAGTAGGTACTCCCAAAAAATTAGACCAAAAATGACATATATGAGAAGTGAAGTAAATACAATTTGGATTTGATGAATCATTGGAGGAATTCTATAGGAATGGAAACCTTTGAATGTAATATTTGTGGGGGGGGAAATCTTCAAACCGCTTACTCACCTTACAGAACACATGAGAATTCATACTGGAGAGAAACCTTTCATATGTAAACAATGTGCAAAAGTCTTTAGCCAAAGTTGATCCTTGATTCCACATCAGAGAATCCATACTGGTAAGAAACACTAAGCAATGTGGGGAAGCCTTCAGACATCTCTTACTGTGTATGTTAAAATCTGTACTGGGGAGAAGCCCTATGAATGTGGTGTGTGTGTGAGAGAAAGCATTCAGGCTGCTGTTGCTGCCCCCAGAACTTCTGGTTGCATTCAAGTTGTCTGGTCAATATCCTTGAAAGAAATGTGGCAGAGTAAATGGACACTGCATGGACAAATGTATTACAACTAAAATACAGAAAAACTTCCTACATAACCAATGGAAAACACACAGGAGGGAATCCTGATACCCGAGTACCAAAAGTGAGACCTAAAAGAGAACGGTAGGATGGGTGGAAGCACAAAAGTTCTGGGCATCCGCCCACAGAGAGCACCTGAAGTTCTGGAGAGATGTCTCAGGGGTGTGTGTGTGTGTGTGTGTGTGTGTGTGTGTGTGTATGTGTGTGTGTATGTGTTTGTTGGGGGTGGTGGGTTTGCCACTGAGAACTCTGGAATCTAATCCCCACCCTGAGTCCCCCAGCAGCAAGCAACTATCTGAGGAGAATACCCACATAACATCTGGCTGTGAAAAGTAGCAAAGTGCTGTCTGCCAGGTTGTAACAGCTTCAAATTCAGGCACCCTCTGAAAGGGCCAATGCATAAAATTTCCTGTGGAGCCACCCACCTTGTGCTCCAGCAGAGGGAAGGTGAAGTCGGGGGCCAGGGACTCAGGGGATAGAGTTGAAGGCAGACACCCTAAATTTCCTGAAGCTGAGTCATTCCCTCACTGGGTGAATGAGGACATCTTTCCCACATAGA
The DNA here is from genome assembly GCA_963924515.1 of Vespertilio murinus. Taxonomy (NCBI): domain Eukaryota; kingdom Metazoa; phylum Chordata; class Mammalia; order Chiroptera; family Vespertilionidae; genus Vespertilio; species Vespertilio murinus. The sequence continues at coordinate 29,790,438 of OZ004706.1, forward strand.
CCTCGGCCTTGCCTTAGTGGGAGATAGTTGACACACCTTATTGGAAAACACCTTGAACTGAGGCCACCTAAGATATTAAAAATAACAATTAGCCTCCAGGCAGAAGCAACTGCCTCACCCAACTGGGAAAACTCTCATCACACCTGAGGACGATTGCCTGTGGCAATTCAAGTCAGATTTCTATTACTCTGTAGACAAGAGGCAGTCTCTGGAGGTTTCAGTCTGTGCCAGATCTAATGAGTCAGAAACTGCCTTTAGCATTGTCCCGCACTTGAGTTTGAGAGGTGTAGAGGATCTACCGAATACATAGTCACACACCCAAAGAGAAAACCAAAATGAGGAGACTAAGAAACAACCCCCAAATGAAAGAACTAGAGAATTGTCCAGAAGAAGATATAAAGGAAGCAGAAGCAAGATATTCATCTGAAACAGAGTTCAGAGTAAAGATGGTAAAAACGCTTAGCAGGAAGAAATTATAGGTTAGTTTCATATAATAGGAATGAAAATAGAAGTGTGAGATGAAGAAAGACACAACATAAAAAAAGAACAATCACTGGAAGGAAAGCATAGCAGATTCGGAGAAGCCCGATATGGAATCAGTAAATTAGAAAACAGGATTGAAAATATCACACAATCAGAGAATTAAAAGGAAAGGAAATTTATCATAGAGGAGAAGAGCTTAAAGAAACCATAGGACCACATGAAACATAACAATATTAAAATAGCAATTGTTCCAGAAGAGGCAGAAAGGAGAAGGCCATAGAGAAGGTGTTTGAAGAAATAAGGGCAGAAAACTTCCCTAACCTGGTAAAGGAAAAAGTCGCACCAGTTCAGGAGGCATAGAGAACACCAGACAAGAAGAAGCCAAACAGGCCCAAGCCCAGACGCATCATAATTAGAAAGCAAAAGTGAAAGACAAATGAGAGGAACTTAAAGGCAGCAAGAGAAAAGAGCAACCAGCAACAATCATTTAAAAAATCTCATGGTCTGAAGTGAAAATGCTTGGTGTGAACCAAATGCTGACCAAAAACCTTGGAAGAAAAAGCTGGGAAATGACATGTCCATAAGGGGTTTGGAAAAGCTCCCGCATATTCCTGGAAGCTTAGATGGCTACACACACTGCGAGGGTTGTGTACATGCTCAGCAAAGACCAGGCTGATTGAGAATTTCTTGTCTCTAGCTGACCTTGAAGCTCTGAATAAACAAGAGTGAAAGCTCCAGTAAAGTGGTAAACGGCCTGCCAGGGCCCGGAAGCCATGTCTCAAAGCACACACCATCCCTAGAGGAGGTTGGAGCTCTATTGGCTCAAAGTGAGAGTGGAAGGGGGATCTTTGAAAAGTAACCTCACAGGGTGATCTAGTCACAAATTCCCACCTGCCCAGGACTTGGTGAGCAGTCATGCCCAAGGTCTATACCTGCAGGAAAATATTTGTCTTTGCCTGAAGCAATCCCTGTTTATTATTCATGTGCATAGGTTAATGCACCTGTGAAATGCCAGAGTAATCCTTTTTTTAAAAAAACCAACCTGATGGATCTCCGGTTGTTGGGGACCAACCAATCTGAAGAGAGCAATTAGTCTTATCATCCAATCCGTGGCTTGTTTTCTCCCGCCTTCATGTAATCTCCTTGATTTCATCCCAATAAAGGGAACTGCAGAGTAGGTGGGTGGCATTTGCAGCCGGGCAGTGGCAGAAGCCACAGCGGAGGCAGCAGCAGCAGCGAAGGCATCAGCAGCAGCAGCAGCAGCAGCAGCAGCAGCAGCAGCAGCGAAGGCAGCAGCGAAGGCAGCAGCGGAGGCAGCAGCGGAGGCAGCAGCAGAGGCAGCAGCAGAGGCAGCAGAGGAGGCAAGAGCGGAGGCAGCAGCGGAGGCAGCAGACGAGGCAGCAGCGGAGGCAGCAGCGGAGGCAGCAGCAGAGGCAGCAGCGAAGGCAGCAGCGGAGGCAGCAGCGGAGGCAGCAGCAAGAGCGGCCCAGTGAGGCCGGAGTGCAGTGGTCCTGGTGCTCAGGGGCCCCGGTGGTGCCAGTTGCGAGGAAGCGGAAGATGGCAGACGTGCTCAGCGTCCTGCGACAGTACAACATCCAGGAGAAGGAGATAGTGGTGCAGGAGGACAAAGTCATCTTCGGCCGCGAGTTCTCCTGGCCCAAGACCACGAAGACCAACTATGTGGTGTGGGGGACAGGAACGCAAGGCCGACCCAGGGAGCACTACACGCTGGAGTGTCTCTTATTTCTCCTCAACAACGTGCACCTTTCCCATCCTGCTTACGTGCGCCTCGCAGTCAAGGCCAATATCCCCGTGGTGAGAAGACCCGACCGAAAAGACCTGCTTGCATATCTCAGTGGCCAAGCATCCACGTCTGCAAGTATCGACCGCAGCGCCCCTGCACAGCTCGGCCTGCAGCCATCCACCCCAGGGAAGCGAGCTGCACACCCAGTGTCCCCACAAGCACCCAAGAGGCCCCGCATCGACCACGATGAGGAGGAGCGTGTGCGCCTCGACAAGGAGAGCTGGGCCGCCCGCCTGCAGGGCCACAAGGAACGCAGTGTGCGGCCTGACCACATCAGGCCGCTGTCTGACACCATGTCCGTGGAAAAAATTGCTGCCATCAAAGTCAAAATCATGGCCAACAAGAGATCCACCATCAACACGGACCTACCTGGTCCCTTGGCCGCCGGCAAAGGCAGGAGCTTTGTGCACGCGGAGGCAGATGTGACCCGGGACATTGTCAGCAGAGAGCGAGCGGGGAGGACACGCACAACCATCCTACAGAGCACGGGCAAGACCTTTGCCGACGACATTTTTGCAATTCTGCGCTCTGTGGAAGCCAGGGAGGCGGGGCCTCAGCCTCCACAGCGCCCGGACCCCAAGGCAGCACCTGCGCCTCCCACATTGCCTACCAAGCAGCCGCCCCCAGCTGCCTACAGCAGGTATGTTCAGGAACGATTCAAAGCCAAAGAGGACACGGAAGCCTTCCAAATTGACACCATAGGCACCTACCAAGGGATGACGCTGCGCTCCGTGAAGGAGGGTGCCCCACAGCCAGTACCCAGACCCCTTTCTCAAGCAGCACCGCCCACCCGGCACAACAATGCCTCTCGGACCCCCATCATCATCATCCCTGCCGCCCCCACCTCCTTGATAACCATGCTGAACGCCAAGGACCTTCTGCAGGACATGACCTTTGTCCCCTCGGACGAGAAGAAGAAGCAGGGCTGCCGACGACAAAGTGAAACTCTCATCCAGAGAAGAAGACGCCGCATGCAGCAGCCAAGAGGCGCCCAGCTCAGCCTCACGGTGCCCTACAAAGTCGTGGACCAGCCTCTCAAGCTCACGCCTCAGGACTGGGACCGGGTGGTGGCCGTCTTCGTGCACGGTCCTGCCTGGCAGTTCAAGGGCTGGCCGGGCCTTTTGCCTGATGGATCTCCGGTTCACATCTTTGCCAAAATTAAAGCCTTCCACCTCAAATATGACCAAATGCCTCTCGACCCCAACGTGCAGAAGTGGAACGTCACGGTCTTACAGCTCAGCTACTACCAACGCCACTCGGACAGACCGCTTTTCTTAAGCTTCTGGCACACGCTGGATAGCTACATGGAAAGGCATAAATCCCACCTCAGATTCTGAACCACATGCTTTCACCTCTGGCAATCCGCATCAAGAACCTTGCCGGGACCTTCCTCTAAAGACCCACTGAGTGTGAAGAAGGTCAGGGATTCAGCACCACATCTCATCCGTGGCTTTTGTGCTTCAAAGGGATCATTCGAAGCCTGTCATTCATATCTGCAAACTTTGGCGCCTACAACCATGTTTTTTAAATATGAGCCTTGGAGTCTGGAATGGAAACTGTATATTTTGATACACATTTCTTCTCCATTGGTTCAATTAGCATGATTTAAGGTGTGTGTTTCTTGAGAAAGGAAATAAAGGAACTACAAAACTGTTATTTGCTGCAGCATTTGAGATTGTGTTTTGACTCAAATAAAGTGATAAAAATCTTCCACAGCGTTGGACATTTCTTGTGTTGGTGAAAGGATTTAAGAAGTCTCTGTTCAATCACTAGTTCACCACTAGGCAAGTCAAGCCGACAACTTGAGTGGTCACACATCAAAAGTGATTGTGCCCTAGCTAGTTTGGCTCTGCAGATAGAACATAGGCCTGTGGATAGAGGGTCAGGGTCTGATTTCAATCAAGACACATGTCCGGCTTTCATGCTCAACCCCCAATTGGGGGCATGCAGAAAGCAGCCAATCAATGAGTCTCTCTCATCATTGATGTTTCTATCTCTCTCTCCCTCTCCCTTCCTCACGGAAATTAATAAAAACATATCCTATCTAATACAAGGGGGGTAATATACCAATCGGATGTCACTCCAACACACAAGATGGCTGCCCCCATGTGGTCAAAGATGGCCAACGCCATGTGGATGCAAGATGGCTGCCACAAGAGGGCTTGCAGGGGGAGGCAGCCAGGAAACCCAGATGGGCAGGGAAGGGGAGTTGGGGGCAATCAGGCCTGCAGAGGAGGATAGATAGCGGTGACAAGGCCTGCAAGGGAGGGACGTTGGGATGGGTACCAGCCAAGAAAGGGTGGACAGTTGAGGGGTGGAGGCTTCCAGCCAAGCAGGGGAGGGCAGTTGGGGACGACCAGGCCTGCAGAGGATGGCAGTTGGGGGAACCAGGCCTGTAGGGAAGGGCAGTAGGGGGCCATGAGGCTGGAAGGGGAGGGCAGTTACGGGCAATCAGGCCAGCCAGGTAGCAGTTAGGTGTCCATCAGGCTGGCAGGGGAGTGTTCAGGGGATGCTCCGGTGGGCAGGGTAATCGTTAGAGGGTGATCAAACTGGCTGGAAGAGGCAGTTAGGTGCAATCAGGCCAGCAGGCTGCTTAGCGGTTGGAAACCAGAATTTGTGTATTGTGAGAAGACTGTTTCAATGCCCATTTAGGCCAGATCACACAGGCAACCATGGTAGAATCGGCTCTGAAGAGAAAGTTGGGAATCCCTCCAGGGTTTCCAGATTGCAGCCGGTACAGGCTGGGCTGAGAGACACACTCACACAAACACACAGACACACAAATACACACAAATACACACACACACACACACACACACACACACACAACGACACAAACACACACTTATACTGTTTGCAAATTTTGTGCACAGGGTCTCTAGTTTTAAAGGAAATGTCGTTGTTTCATTTAATGTTCTGGGGAGCCAGGAACTGAAACTGCACACTTGGATGTGAAATAAGATCTAAAGTTATGTGGGGTGGTCAAATGGCTGAAGCCAGTTTTATTTGGGGTGTTCTAAGTCCAACACAAGCCTCAACATCTGGGCTGAGGCCACAGACAAACAAGTCATTGAGTAAACATGTAAACAAGCATCTGGTGCTAGGCATGCCCACCTGATAGCAGCCACACTTGGGGCTGCTTCCACCGATGTTATGCTGAATTTGAGCACATGTTCTTCAACTTGCCTGGCATTGGCCTCTCCTTTATCCTCTGTCTCCTATCTTAAAAGCTCAGACACCTCAACAGTGTTCTATTGTATAAGCAAGCACCTGAACTTGGTGCACTGCACTTGTGGCTCAGCTGAAGTCACTAACAAGACCTTTCCCTCCAGGAAGGTGGTTCAGCACCCCAGCCACTTCTTCAGTGGGAGGGCCTTGAGTGAATTCACCTTCAGCTCAGACTCCAGGCAAGTGCAGAAGCTTAACTAGAACTTCCTGAGTCAAGCAGTGCACAGTCTGTAATCCTGTGGGGAATGTTGCTCTGACCTGCCAGAGAAATGGGCACTTAGGAATCTACAATTAACACAAATGAGGGCAAGCTAAAGCACAAAGCCTCCCAGTAGATTCCCTACCTAGTGTCAGAAAGCTCTCAAGAAGAGGCTGACTTCCCCCTGACTCATTCTAAGCCCCCACTCTGCACAGTCTCAAGTTTCCACAGCCCGGAGCCCAGGCCGCCTCCAACCCAGTAACTCTTTCTCCAGCAGAGTGAGAGCCACCAGATGACCAAACCATTTCAGAAGGGCTCATGTCTGCTCATGACCCAAGGTGTTGTCAGACTTGTAATGAGTTTATAGACCTCCGTGGAAATAGGACTCATCCTTCTTATCGCCCACATAAAGGTTTTGAGGTGAACAGATGGCTGTGTGGAGGTGACAATGTGGCAAAGAAGGGACATCTGGGCTGTAGTAACAGCAAGTGAACCTCTTTAGCTGGTGGACGGAGAGAGAAGAAAAACTTGCCAGGATTTTGGCGGGAAAAGAGCATTTTGGGTTCATTTGTATCAACAGAAGTCTCTGTAACGAAATGTTCAAGCGGCAATGTTTGAGAGCTGTTCTTCTACACTCTCAAAAGTTGCCTGGAGAAGTCTGTCAGCCTCTAGAATGGCTATGTACAGTAGCAGCTCCACCCAGGGGGTGACAGGCAGTTCTTTTATAGATCTAGATAGAACAAACAAACAAACAAACAAACATCATGTGGTGGAAGGGAAGGACCGGAGGGAAAGACGTAGCCTTCATGACTTATATCGGGGA
>OZ004706.1:29801974-29864474 GCA_963924515.1 Vespertilio murinus
AGAGTTGAAGGCAGACACCCTAAATTTCCTGAAGCTGAGTCATTCCCTCACTGGGTGAATGAGGACATCTTTCCCACATAGACCTCGGCCTTGCCTTAGTGGGAGATAGTTGACACACCTTATTGGAAAACACCTTGAACTGAGGCCACCTAAGATATTAAAAATAACAATTAGCCTCCAGGCAGAAGCAACTGCCTCACCCAACTGGGAAAACTCTCATCACACCTGAGGACGATTGCCTGTGGCAATTCAAGTCAGATTTCTATTACTCTGTAGACAAGAGGCAGTCTCTGGAGGTTTCAGTCTGTGCCAGATCTAATGAGTCAGAAACTGCCTTTAGCATTGTCCCGCACTTGAGTTTGAGAGGTGTAGAGGATCTACCGAATACATAGTCACACACCCAAAGAGAAAACCAAAATGAGGAGACTAAGAAACAACCCCCAAATGAAAGAACTAGAGAATTGTCCAGAAGAAGATATAAAGGAAGCAGAAGCAAGATATTCATCTGAAACAGAGTTCAGAGTAAAGATGGTAAAAACGCTTAGCAGGAAGAAATTATAGGTTAGTTTCATATAATAGGAATGAAAATAGAAGTGTGAGATGAAGAAAGACACAACATAAAAAAAGAACAATCACTGGAAGGAAAGCATAGCAGATTCGGAGAAGCCCGATATGGAATCAGTAAATTAGAAAACAGGATTGAAAATATCACACAATCAGAGAATTAAAAGGAAAGGAAATTTATCATAGAGGAGAAGAGCTTAAAGAAACCATAGGACCACATGAAACATAACAATATTAAAATAGCAATTGTTCCAGAAGAGGCAGAAAGGAGAAGGCCATAGAGAAGGTGTTTGAAGAAATAAGGGCAGAAAACTTCCCTAACCTGGTAAAGGAAAAAGTCGCACCAGTTCAGGAGGCATAGAGAACACCAGACAAGAAGAAGCCAAACAGGCCCAAGCCCAGACGCATCATAATTAGAAAGCAAAAGTGAAAGACAAATGAGAGGAACTTAAAGGCAGCAAGAGAAAAGAGCAACCAGCAACAATCATTTAAAAAATCTCATGGTCTGAAGTGAAAATGCTTGGTGTGAACCAAATGCTGACCAAAAACCTTGGAAGAAAAAGCTGGGAAATGACATGTCCATAAGGGGTTTGGAAAAGCTCCCGCATATTCCTGGAAGCTTAGATGGCTACACACACTGCGAGGGTTGTGTACATGCTCAGCAAAGACCAGGCTGATTGAGAATTTCTTGTCTCTAGCTGACCTTGAAGCTCTGAATAAACAAGAGTGAAAGCTCCAGTAAAGTGGTAAACGGCCTGCCAGGGCCCGGAAGCCATGTCTCAAAGCACACGCCATCCCTAGAGGAGGTTGGAGCTCTATTGGCTCAAAGTGAGAGTGGAAGGGGGATCTTTGAAAAGTAACCTCACAGGGTGATCTAGTCACAAATTCCCACCTGCCCAGGACTTGGTGAGCAGTCATGCCCAAGGTCTATACCTACAGGAAAATATTTGTCTTTGCCTGAAGCAATCCCTGTTTATTATTCATGTGCATAGGTTAATGCACCTGTGAAATGCCAGAGTAATCCTTTTTTTAAAAAAACCAACCTGATGGATCTCCGGTTGTTGGGGACCAACCAATCTGAAGAGAGCAATTAGTCTTATCATCCAATCCGTGGCTTGTTTTCTCCCGCCTTCATGTAATCTCCTTGATTTCATCCCAATAAAGGGAACTGCAGAGTAGGTGGGTGGCATTTGCAGCCGGGCAGTGGCAGAAGCCACAGCGGAGGCAGCAGCAGCAGCGAAGGCATCAGCAGCAGCAGCAGCAGCAGCAGCAGCAGCAGCAGCAGCAGCAGCGAAGGCAGCAGCGAAGGCAGCAGCGGAGGCAGCAGCGGAGGCAGCAGCAGAGGCAGCAGCAGAGGCAGCAGAGGAGGCAAGAGCGGAGGCAGCAGCGGAGGCAGCAGACGAGGCAGCAGCGGAGGCAGCAGCGGAGGCAGCAGCAGAGGCAGCAGCGAAGGCAGCAGCGGAGGCAGCAGCGGAGGCAGCAGCAAGAGCGGCCCAGTGAGGCCGGAGTGCAGTGGTCCTGGTGCTCAGGGGCCCCGGTGGTGCCAGTTGCGAGGAAGCGGAAGATGGCAGACGTGCTCAGCGTCCTGCGACAGTACAACATCCAGGAGAAGGAGATAGTGGTGCAGGAGGACAAAGTCATCTTCGGCCGCGAGTTCTCCTGGCCCAAGACCACGAAGACCAACTATGTGGTGTGGGGGACAGGAACGCAAGGCCGACCCAGGGAGCACTACACGCTGGAGTGTCTCTTATTTCTCCTCAACAACGTGCACCTTTCCCATCCTGCTTACGTGCGCCTCGCAGTCAAGGCCAATATCCCCGTGGTGAGAAGACCCGACCGAAAAGACCTGCTTGCATATCTCAGTGGCCAAGCATCCACGTCTGCAAGTATCGACCGCAGCGCCCCTGCACAGCTCGGCCTGCAGCCATCCACCCCAGGGAAGCGAGCTGCACACCCAGTGTCCCCACAAGCACCCAAGAGGCCCCGCATCGACCACGATGAGGAGGAGCGTGTGCGCCTCGACAAGGAGAGCTGGGCCGCCCGCCTGCAGGGCCACAAGGAACGCAGTGTGCGGCCTGACCACATCAGGCCGCTGTCTGACACCATGTCCGTGGAAAAAATTGCTGCCATCAAAGTCAAAATCATGGCCAACAAGAGATCCACCATCAACACGGACCTACCTGGTCCCTTGGCCGCCGGCAAAGGCAGGAGCTTTGTGCACGCGGAGGCAGATGTGACCCGGGACATTGTCAGCAGAGAGCGAGCGGGGAGGACACGCACAACCATCCTACAGAGCACGGGCAAGACCTTTGCCGACGACATTTTTGCAATTCTGCGCTCTGTGGAAGCCAGGGAGGCGGGGCCTCAGCCTCCACAGCGCCCGGACCCCAAGGCAGCACCTGCGCCTCCCACATTGCCTACCAAGCAGCCGCCCCCAGCTGCCTACAGCAGGTATGTTCAGGAACGATTCAAAGCCAAAGAGGACACGGAAGCCTTCCAAATTGACACCATAGGCACCTACCAAGGGATGACGCTGCGCTCCGTGAAGGAGGGTGCCCCACAGCCAGTACCCAGACCCCTTTCTCAAGCAGCACCGCCCACCCGGCACAACAATGCCTCTCGGACCCCCATCATCATCATCCCTGCCGCCCCCACCTCCTTGATAACCATGCTGAACGCCAAGGACCTTCTGCAGGACATGACCTTTGTCCCCTCGGACGAGAAGAAGAAGCAGGGCTGCCGACGACAAAGTGAAACTCTCATCCAGAGAAGAAGACACCGCATGCAGCAGCCAAGAGGCGCCCAGCTCAGCCTCACGGTGCCCTACAAAGTCGTGGACCAGCCTCTCAAGCTCACGCCTCAGGACTGGGACCGGGTGGTGGCCGTCTTCGTGCACGGTCCTGCCTGGCAGTTCAAGGGCTGGCCGGGCCTTTTGCCTGATGGATCTCCGGTTCACATCTTTGCCAAAATTAAAGCCTTCCACCTCAAATATGACCAAATGCATCTCGACCCCAACGTGCACAAGTGGGACGTCACGGTCTTACAGCTCAGCTACTACCAACGCCACTCGGACAGACCGCTTTTCTTAAGCTTCTGGCACACGCTGGATAGCTACATGGAAAGGCATAAATCCCACCTCAGATTCTGAACCACATGCTTTCACCTCTGGCAATCCGCATCAAGAACCTTGCCTGGACCTTCCTCTAAAGACCCACTGAGTGTGAAGAAGGTCAGGGATCCAGCACCACATCTCATCCGTGGCTTTTGGGCTTCAAAGGGATCATTCGAAGCCTGTCATTCATATCTGCAAACTTTGGCGCCTACAACCATGTTTTTTAAATATGAGCCTTGGAGTCTGGAATGGAAACTGTATATTTTGATACACATTTCTTCTCCATTGGTTCAATTAGCATGATTTAAGGTGTGTGTTTCTTTAGAAAGGAAATAAAGGAACTACAAAACTGTTATTTGCTGCAGCATTTGAGATTGTGTTTTGACTCAAATAAAGTGATAAAAATCTTCCACAGCTTTGGACATTTCTTGTGTTGGTGAAAGGATTTAAGAAGTCTCTGTTCAATCACTAGTTCACCACTAGGCAAGTCAAGCCGACAACTTGAGTGGTCACACATCAAAAGTGATTGTGCCCTAGCTAGTTTGGCTCTGCAGATAGAACATAGGCCTGTGGATTAGGGTCAGGGTCTGATTTCAACCAAGACACATGTCCGGCTTTCATGCTCAACCCCCAATTGGGGGCATGCAGAAGGCAGCCAATCAATGAGTCTCTCTCATCATTGATGTTTCTATCTCTCTCTCCCTCTCCCTTCCTCATGGAAATTAATAAAAACATATCCTATCTAATACAAAGGGGGTAATATACCAATTGGATGTCACTCCAACACACAAGATGGCTGCCCCCATGTGGTCAAAGATGGCCACCGCCATGTGGACGCAAGATGGCTGCCACAAGAGGGCTTGCAGGGGAGGCAGCCAGGAAACCCAGATGGGCAGGGAAGGGGAGTGGGGGCAATCAGGCCTGCTGAGGAGGATAGTTAGGTGTGACAAGGCCCGCAGGGAGGGACGTTGGGATGGGTACCAGCCAAGAAAGGGTGGACAGTTGAGGGGTGGAGGCTTCCAGCCAAGCAGGGGAGGGCAGTTGGGGACGACCAGGCCTGCAGAGGATGGCACTTGGGGGAACCAGGCCTGTAGGGAAGGGCAGTAGGGGGCCATGAGGCTGGAAGGGGAGGGCAGTTAGAGGCAATCAGGCCAGCCAGGTAGCAGTTAGGTGTCCATCAGGCTGGCAGAGGAGTGTTCAGGGGATGCTCCGGTGGGCAGGGGAATCGTTAGAGGGTGATCAAACTGGCTGGAAGAGGCAGTTAGGTGCAATCAGGCCAGCAGGCTGCTTAGTGGTTGGAAACCAGAATTTGTGTATTGTGAGAAGACTGTTTTAATGCCCATTTAGGCCAGATCACACAGGCAACCATGGTAGAATCGGGTCTGAAGAGAAAGTTGGGAATCCCTCCAGGGATTCCAGATTGCAGCCGGTACAGGCTGGGCTGAGAGACACACTCACACAAACACACAGACACACAAACACACACACACACACACACACACACACACACACACACAACGACACACACACACACACTTATATCGTTTGCAAATTTTGTGCACAGGGTCTCTAGTTTCAAAGGAAATGTCATTGTTTCATTAAATGTTCTGGGGAACCAGGAACTGAAACTGCACACTTGGATGTGAAATAAGATCTAAAGTTATGTGGGGTGGTCAAATAGCTGAAGCCAGTTTGATTTGGGGTGTTCTAAGTCCAACACAAGCCTCAACATCTGGGCTGAGGCCACAGACAAACAAGTCATTGAGTAAACATGTAAACAAGCATCTGGTGCTAGCCATGCCCACCTGATAGCAGCCCCACTTGGGGCTGCTTCCACCGATGTTATGCTGAATTTGAGCACATGTTCTTCAACTTGCCTGGCATTGGCCTCTCCTTTATCCTCTGTCTCCTATCTTAAAAGCTCAGACACCTCAACTGTGTTCTATTGTAGAAGCAATCACCTGAACTTGGTGCACTGCAGTTGTGGCTCAGCTGAAGTCACTAACAAGACCTTTCCCTCCAGGAAGGTGGTGCAGCACCCCAGCCACTTCTGCAGTGGGAGGGCCTTGAGTGAATTCCCCTTCAGCTCAGACTCCAGGCAAGTGCAGAAGCTTAACTAGAACTTCCTGAGTCAAGCAGTGCACAGTCTGTAATCCTGAGGGGAATGTTGCTCTGACCTGCCAGAAAAATGGGCACTTAGGAATCTACAATTAACACAAATGAGGACAAGCTAAAGCACAAAGCCTCCCAGTAGATTCCCTACCTAGTGTCAGAAAGCTCTTAAGAAGAGGCTGACTTCCCCCTGACTCACTCTAAGCCCCCACTCTGCACAGTCTCAAGTTTCCACAGCCCGGAGCCCAGGCCGCCTCCAACCCAGTGACTCTTTCTCCAGCAGCGTGAGAGCCACCAGATGACCAAACCATTTCAGAAGGGCTCATGTCTGCTCATGACCCAAGGTGTTGTCTGACTTGTAAGGAGTTATAGACCTCCGTGGTAATGGGACTCATCCTTCTTATTGCCCACATAAAGGATTTGAGGTGAACAGATGGCTGTGTGGTGGTGATAATCTGGCAAAGAAGGGACATCTGGGCTGTAGTCACAGCAAGTGAACCTCTTTATCTGGTGGACGGAGAGAGAAGAAAACCTTGCCAGGATTTTGGCGGGAAAAGAGCATTTTGGGTTCATTTGTATCAACAGAAGTCTCCGTAACGAAATGTTCAAGTGGCAATGTTTGAGCGCTGTTCTTCTACACTCTCAAAAGTTGCCTGGAGAAGTCTGTCAGCCTCTAGAATGGCTATGTACTGTAGCAGGTCCACCCAGGGGGTGACCGGCAGTTCTTTATTAGATCTAGATAGAACAAACAAACAAACAAACAAACAAACATCATGTGGTGAAAGGGAAGGACCAGAGGGAAAGACATAGCCTTCACGACTTATATCGGGGAGAGACCTGATGACCACCAGTTGGCTGAGTTTCCACATTGTACCTGGATATTTTAGGGGCTTCCCTAGCAGAGGGGAGAAAGGAGAGGGAAATGAAGAGGGGGGACAGGGAGAAGGGAGCTGATCTGGGAAAGGCCTGTGGTGTGACCAAGGACAGAGAGCCTGGTAAAGCTTGTTAGCCATCAAGGGCGCGGGAACCACTCAGGTCTGTGCTGCCCTGCACCTCGTGGACAGTGACTCACTCTATGAGGGGGGAAACCATTCCACTGACTGGCAGTTGCACCTGGGCTCTATCCTCGCTTGACCCTATAGGCTACACACTTCAAATACCCAGCACTGAGATTAGTGCCACACTACTTCCCACAAGCATGCCAAGAAGAAATCAGTCTGAGTGAATGTTTACAAGCATGAATGTTTATTAGAAACCTAAATGAGAACAAACCTTGGGGCATTGGAAAATCAGGGTTTCCTCTCTAAGTCAGCAGCCATCACTGGTGTTAGCTTGCCTGAGACCTTACAGGTGCCTCAGTCCAAACGTCCGGTCTCAGATATTCTTCTCAAATGCTAGCGGTCAAAACTAGTCTTCACCAATTGTTCATGTATGTGGGCATGATTATTAGCATAGACAACTGTTACAGCTGGACATCTGGCTGTCTTATGTCCACTCCCACAACCCTCAGCAACTCCCATAGCCTCAGAGATGTTAAACACTCTCACACTCCTCTGTGGGCCAGTCTCTGCATTGCCTTCATGTTGTCAAGCCTAGAAAAGCGCTTCTGCTCAGATCCACTGGGTCTGTATCTCCATCTCTATGGTTTCCTGGACAGATGGTGAATCTGTTGCGAGGATGTGCTAGGCAATTGTAGTGATATCTCACTCTCTTCTTGTTGTTCTCCTTGGCATTAATCTTCATGATAAAGTTGGCCTGGGCTCCCCACTCTTTCTTGTTCTCTCAGCATCTGATCCACATCTTTATCATCAAGACAGCGGGCCATGCTTTTCATTTTCTTCATTGCATCCTTCCACATTTTGTGGCTGGCTCTGGACAAGCCCCTTTCCCACTGGGCATAGAGAGCTTGTCTCTGAGCCCATCTCTGCTTCTCCCCTTGCTCTAAACTTTCCACTTTCAAATTCCTCTTATGACCAGACTAATCTTGAAACATGGTTTCAGCATATTGGAATTCAGCTTCAAATGTTATAGTTTCTTGAATTTATACTACTCTGGCTATTTGTCAGCTAACATCATCCCAGTACTAACCCAGAATTCACCTGGGCTGCCTTCTTTCCCAGAAGCTGATCGCTTTGAGTTGGAGACAGGTCGGCAGCATAAGAGTTGATCCTCTTGTTTCCTCCCATGTGGAGAGGGGTCAGAAACTGGGCTCTAGTCTTCCCATGTCTTTCATGGAGGTGACATTTATGGATCAGACTCCTCGTGCCTTGAACTTTATTTCTTAGATGGAGTAAATATCAGAGATGGCATCACTGGACACACACACACACACAAACACACACACACAGACAGAGAGGTAGAGAATGAGAAAGAGAGAGAGAGAAAGACAGACAGAGAGAGAGAGAGAGAGAGAGAGAGAGAGAGAGAAAGAAGGTGAAGAAGAAGAAGAAGAAGAAAAGAGAAGAGAAGAGAAGAGAAGAGAAGAGAAGAGAAGAGAAGAGAAGAGAAGAGATGAGAAGAGAAGAGAGAGCCCTGCTAGCTCTGGGCTTCAGGCACTTAGCTGCCTTGACTTTCTACAAATCCAAGTAGGCAGCCTGGCTGGAAGGTTCTGGCATTTCCAGCTCCCATTCTCCATGGTCAAACTCTATCAAGGCATGCTCAGCTCAGGGTGTGTAGGGCAGGGTTCACAACTGAAAGATATCATGTGATGAAAAGTTGTTTGGCCCCAAGAAAAGAATGTGAAAAATCCCAGCTAGTTCTCAAATGAGCACCCTGTCTTCCAGTGAGAAGTATTGTGGCTGATGTTGGTGTGGATGGCTTCCTGGGGAAGTGCAAGTGGCACTGGCTCAAGAGATCCACTCAGGCCTCTCTGTGCATTTAGGGCCCGAGTACCTGCACACATGTGATGTGAACGTGTGTGTGTGTGTGTGTGTGTGTGTGTGTGTGTTGCTGTTTGTGGCTCAGAATAAGGGAAATTTTGATTCCACTACCCTCACCAACATGGGTGCTGACAGTTTCCATTTGCATAGTAGTTTCTCCCCTCCTTCATTCAGAAGCCTGAATCTTCATATCCCACCTCCCAGGAGATGGGCACTGAGACAGTTTTAAAGTGGAAGAAACACCTCCTTAAAGAGGTCCCTTCAGGGCACAAGCTGGGACACGATGGACAGGAGTGGTACCCAGTCTCTAGGATCAGAGCCCTCTGCTCATTCTTCCACATGCTACAGAAACATCCTTCTAGGTCTGGTGTTCCACTCAGAAATAAGAGGGCACCTGTGCGAGCAGAAGAGACATTTCGTGAGTTAGAATTTAGCTTTGTCGGGAATACACACACTGAAGCATGGGAAGGACATTGGAGTTAAAATACAGAGAAAGAACATTAGAGAAATGGGAGACAGTGTAAAAGTGTAAGGCTTGTGAGATTCTGGTCTTAGGAGGAAAGAAGAGGATAAAGCAGAAGTGATAATGGCTGAGTATTTCCAAAGGCACCAATCTACAGACTGCAAGAGTTCTGAATAGCCCTTATCCACCCCTGCCAAACAGGTGAAAAATGAAGTTAAAGAGGAAATGTAAAAGTCGGAAGCAGAAAAGACACCCTTGTGTTCAATAGAGTAACAAGCACTAGGCAACAAGACCCTTCAGAAGGGTTTGAACAGGTTTGAGAACGATGCGGTATCAGGATTTCTCACCAGCTCACCCACACTCACAAAGAACATTAACAGTTCCTCAGGCAGAAGGAAAAGAATCCCAGACTAAGGGAGTGAATAGAGTAAGGATGAAGAGTGCCAAAGTAAAAGGTAGATTCAAACTAAAGAAATATGAACTGTTTTAAATAATATCTTGTGAAATTTAAAACATACACACAATATCCATGATTAACAAAACAAAACAAAACAAAACAAAACAAAACAAAAGTTGTCAATGAGAACTTACACTCCTGGAATCCAAAGTGTCATCTGAGACCTTGGTGAAAACAAACAAAGCACCTCCCCAAATACTCCCATGTCTACTGCCACCTAGTGGCAACATACTATAATTGCAGGGAAAACTAGGAGAAAAGTTTTACAAGGAGTCATTCCCAAAAACCTAGTTATCAGTAAACATGGCAAGCTGGCATTGAGTTGCTAAATACACATTTGTTGAATAAATAGGTAATTGCTATCTTTTCTTGCCATATTGCTTTTTGAGAAAAAAATCACACTGAAATAAAAATTGGCCTCTATTCATTATAAAAAATTCATTAAAGCATGCTGAAATCCCAAAGATGGAAGACAAAATGAGAAGGCTAAAAGGCTAATTGCAATGTAACATTGGTGTGTGTGTGTGTGTGTGTGTGTGTGCTTGTAAGTGTGTGTGTGTGTTTTGGTGGATTAATGGCTAGCAAACAGAATCTGTGCCAATAATTTAATCGACATTCTTGATAACATATATTTAAGTCGCTGCCCTTTTCTCCTCAATCTGATATTGCAGGACCTGTTACCTAAATGCTGACATTTTGCAGAGGCCATAAACCATGAAGCCCTGGATGGGGTTATCTGTGTTGGCACCAGGTCAGAACTTAAACATGATCTCAAGACCCCCTTCCCACATCACGAAGCTATTTACAAAGCCCATGAAAGAATGAGTAGTCCACATCCCCATCCATGCATAATAGTCTGGCTCACTCAGTGTATATGTCATTATTTTCCCCTCCAGTTCTCACTAAATACATTTATGTTTTAAAGGTTCACTGGCACGGCTATGGACCATTTGACTTGTTTAATTTCCTTCAAACTTAGAGAGTAAAACAGAACCACATAGTTAACTTTAAACCAAGGAATGGGTGAGGGTCAAATCTCATTGAGCCACAGTAAAACTCTCACTAAGGATATAGACCAAGAATTGAACAGGTTTGAGAAAAGTATTCATGTGAGCACAAAAGATATTCTGGACCAGTAGGTACTCCCAAAAAATTAGACCAAAAATGACATATATGAGAAGTGAAGTAAATACAATTTGGATCATTCCAGGAATTCTATAGGAATGTAAACCTTTCAATGTAATATTTGTGTGTTTGTGTGGGGGGGGGGGTGTGTGTGTGGGAAATCTTCAAACAGCTTAGTCAGCTTACAGAACACATGAGAATTCATACTGGAGAGAAACCTTTCATATGTAAACAATGTGCAAAAGTCTTTAGCCAAAGTTCATCCCTGATTCCACATCAGAGAATCCATACTGGTATGAAACCTTAAGGAATGTGGGGAAACCTTCAGACATCACTTACTCTGCATGTTAAAATCCATACTGGGGAGAAGCCCTATGAATGTGGTGTGTGTGTGAGAGAAAGCATTAAGGCTGCCGTTGCTGCCCTCAGAACTGCTGGTTTCATTCAAGTTGTCTGGTCAATGTCCTTGAAAGAAATGTGGCAGAGTAAATGGACACTGCATGGACAAATGTATTACAACTAAAATACAGAAAAACTTCCTACATAATCAATGGAAAACACACAGGAGGGAACCCTGATACCTGAGTACCAAAAGTGAGACCTAAATGAGAACGGTAGGATGGGTGGAAGCACAAAAGGTCTGGGCATGCTCCCACAGAGAGCACCTGAAGTCCTGGAGAGATATCTCAGGTGTGTGTGTGTGTGTGTGTGTGTGTGTGTGTGTGTGTGTGTTTGTGTGATGGGGGTGGTGGGTTTCCCACTGAGAACTCTGGAATCTAATCCCCACCCTGAGTCCTCCAGCAGCAAGCAACTATCTGAGGAGAATACCCACATAACATCTGGCTGTGAAAAGTAGCAAAGTGGTGTCTGCCAGGGAGTAACAGCTTCAAATTCAGGCACCCTCTGAAAGGGCCAATGCATAAAATTTCCTGTGGAGTCCCCCACCTTGTGCTCCAGCAGAGGGAAGGTGAAGTCGGGGGCCAGGGACTCAGGGGATAGAGTTGAAGGCAAACACCCTAAATTTCCTGAAGCTGAGTCATTCCCTCACTGGGTGATTGAGGACATCTTTTCCACACAGACCTCTGCCTTGCCTTAGTGGGAGATAGTTGACACACCTTATTGGAAAACACCTTGAACTGAGGCCACCTAAGAGATTAAAAATAACAATTAGCCTCCAGGCAGAAGCAACTGCCTCACCCAACTGGGAAAACTCTCATCACACCTGAGGACGATTGCCTGCGGCAATTCGAGTCAGATTTCTATTACTCTGTAGACAAGAGGCAGTCTCTGGAGGTTTCAGTCTGTGCCAGATCTAATGAGTCAGAAACTGCCTTTCGCATTGTCCCGCACTTGAGATTGAGAGGTGTAGAGGATCTACCGAATACATAGTCACAAACCCAAAGAGAAAGCCAAAATGAGGAGACTAAGAAACAACCCCCAAATGAAAGAACTAGAGAATTGTCCAGAAGAAGATATCAAGGAAGCAGAAGCAAGATATTCATCTGAAACAGAGTTCAGAGTAATGATGGTAAAAACGCTCAACAGGAAGAAATTATAGGTTAGTTTCATATAATAGGAATGAAAATAGAATTCTGAGATGAAGAAAGACACAACACAAATAAAGAACAATCACTGGAAGGAATACATAGCAGATTCGGAGAAGCCCGATATGGAATCAGTAAATTAGAAAACAGGATTGAAAATATCACACAATCAGAGAATTAAAAGGAAAGGAAATTTATCATAGAGGAGAAGAGCTTAAAGAAACCATAGGACCACATGAAACATAACAATATTAAAATAGCAATTGTTCCAGAAGAGGCAGAAAGGAGAAGGCCATAGAGAAGGTGTTTGAAGAAATAAGGGCAGAAAACTTCCCTAACCTGGTAAAGGAAAAAGTCGCACCAGTTCAGGAGGCATAGAGAACACCAGACAAGAAGAAGCCAAACAGACCCAAGCCCAGACGCATCATAATTAGAAAGCAAAAATGAAAGACAAATGAGAGGAACTTAAAGGCAGCAAGAGAAAAGAGCAACCAGCAACAATCATTTAAAAAATCTCATGGTCTGAAGTGAAAATGCTTGGTGTGAACCAAATGCTGACCAAAAACATTGGAAGAAAAAGCTGGGAAATGACATGTCCATAAGGGGTTTGGAAAAGCTCCCGCATATTCCTGGAAGCTTAGATGGCTACACACACTGCGAGGGTTGTGTACATGCTCAGCAAAGACCAGGCTGATTGAGAATTTCTTGTCTCTAGCTGACCTTGAAGCTCTGGATAAACAAGAGTGAAAGCTCCAGTAAAGTGGTAAACGGCCTGCCAGGGCCCGGAAGCCATGTCTCAAAGCACACACCATCCCTAGAGGAGGTTGGAGCTCTATTGGCTCAAAGTGAGAGTGGAAGGGGGATCTTTGAAAAGTAACCTCACAGGGTGATCTAGTCACAAATTCCCACCTGCCCAGGACTTGGTGAGCAGTCATGCCCAAGGTCTATACCTGCAGGAAAATATTTGTCTTTGCCTGAAGCAATCCCTGTTTATTATTCATGTGCATAGGTTAATGCACCTGTGAAATGCCAGAGTAATCCCTTTTTAAAAAAAACCAACCTGATGGATCTCCGGTTGTTGGGGACCAACCAATCTGAAGAGAGCAATTAGTCTTATCATCCAATCCGTGGCTTGTTTTCTCCCGCCTTCATGTAATCTCCTTGATTTCAGCCCAATAAAGGGAACTGCAGAGTAGGTGGGTGGCATTTGCAGCCGGGCAGTGGCAGAAGCCACAGCGGAGGCAGCAGCAGCAGCGAAGGCATCAGCAGCAGCAGCAGCAGCAGCAGCAGCAGCAGCAGCAGCGAAGGCAGCAGCGAAGGCAGCAGCGAAGGCAGCAGCGAAGGCAGCAGCGGAGGCAGCAGGGGAGGCAGCAGAGGAGGCAAGAGCGGAGGCAGCAGCGGAGGCAGCAGCGGAGGCAGCAGCGGAAGCAGCAGCGGAAGCAGCAGCAAGAGCGGCCCAGTGAGGCAGGAGTGCAGTGGTCCTGGTGCTCAGGGGCCCCGGTGGTGCCAGTTGCGAGGAAGCGGAAGATGGCAGACGTGCTCAGCGTCCTGCGACAGTACAACATCCAGGAGAAGGAGATAGTGGTGCAGGAGGACAAAGTCATCTTCGGCCGCGAGTTCTCCTGGCCCAAGACCACGAAGACCAACTATGTGGTGTGGGGGACAGGAACGCAAGGCCGACCCAGGGAGCACTACACGCTGGAGTGTCTCTTATTTCTCCTCAACAACGTGCACCTTTCCCATCCTGCTTACGTGCGCCTCGCAGTCAAGGCCAATATCCCCGTGGTGAGAAGACCCGACCGAAAAGACCTGCTTGCATATCTCAGTGGCCAAGCATCCACGTCTGCAAGTATCGACCGCAGCGCCCCTGCACAGCTCGGCCTGCAGCCATCCACCCCAGGGAAGCGAGCTGCACACCCAGTGTCCCCACAAGCACCCAAGAGGCCCCGCATCGACCACGATGAGGAGGAGCGTGTGCGCCTCGACAAGGAGAGCTGGGCCGCCCGCCTGCAGGGCCACAAGGAACGCAGTGTGCGGCCTGACCACATCAGGCCGCTGTCTGACACCATGTCCGTGGAGAAAATTGCTGCCATCAAAGTCAAAATCATGGCCAACAAGAGATCCACCATCAACACGGACCTACCTGGTCCCTTGGCCGCCAGCAAAGGGAGGAGCTTTGTGCACGCGGAGGCGGATGTGACCCGGGACATTGTCAGCAGAGAGCGAGCTGGGAGGACACGCACAACCATCCTACAGAGCACGGGCAAGACCTTTGCCGACGACATTTTTGCAATTCTGCGCTCTGTGGAAGCCAGGGAGGCGGGGCCACAGCCTCCACAGCGCCCGGACCCCAAGGCAGCACCTGCGCCTCCCACATTGCCTACCAAGCAGCCGCCCCCAGCTGCCTACAGCAGGTATGTTCAGGAACGATTCAAAGCCAAACAGGACACGGAAGCCTTCCAAATTGACACCATAGGCACCTACCAAGGGATGACGCTGCGCTCCGTGAAGGAGGGTGCCCCACAGCCAGTACCCAGACCCCTTTCTCAAGCAGCACCGCCCACCCGGCACAACAATGCCTCTCGGACCCCCATCATCATCATCCCTGCCGCCCCCACCTCCTTGATAACCATGCTGAACGCCAAGGACCTTCTGCAGGACATGACCTTTGTCCCCTCGGACGAGAAGAAGAAGCAGGGCTGCCGACGACAAAGTGAAACTCTCATCCAGAGAAGAAGACACCGCATGCAGCAGCCAAGAGGCGCCCAGCTCAGCCTCACGGTGCCCTACAAAGTCGTGGACCAGCCTCTCAAGCTCACACCCCAGGACTGGGACCGGGTGGTGGCCGTCTTCGTGCACGGTCCTGCCTGGCAGTTCAAAGGCTGGCCGGGCCTTTTGCCTGATGGATCTCCGATTCACATCTTTGCCAAAATTAAAGCCTTCCACCTCAAATATGACCAAATGCCTCTCGACCCCAACGTGCACAAGTGGGACGTCACGGTCTTACAGCTCAGCTACTACCAACGCCACTCGGACAGACCGCTTTTCTTAAGCTTCTGGCACACGCTGGATAGCTACATGGAAAGGCATAAATCCCACCTCAGATTCTGAACCACATGCTTTCACCTCTGGCAATTCCCATCAAGAACCTTGCCTGGACCTTCCTCTAAAGACCCACTGAGTGTGAAGAAGGTCAGGGATCCAGCACCACATCTCATCCGTGGCTTTTCTGCTTCAAAGGGATCATTCGAAGCCTGTCATTCATATCTGCAAACTTTGGCGCCTACAACCATGTTTTTTAAATATGAGCCTTGGAGTCTGGAATGGAAACTGTATATTTTGATACACATTTCTTCTCCATTGGTTCAATTAGCATGATTTAAGGTGTGTGTTTCTTTAGAAAGGAAATAAAGGAACTACAAAACTGTTATTTGCTGCAGCATTTGAGATTGTGTTTTGACTCAAATTAAGTGCTAAAAATCTTCCACAGCTTTGGACATTTCTTGTGTTGGTGAAAGGATTTAAGAAGTCTCTGTTCAATCACTAGTTCACCACTAGGCAAGTCAAGCCGACAACTTGAGTGGTCACACATCAAAAGTGATTGTGCCCTAGCTAGTTTGGCTCTGCAGATAGAACATAGGCCTGTGGATAGAGGTTCCGGGTCTGATTTCAATCAAGACACATGTCCAGGTTTCATGCTCAACCCCAAATTGGGGGCATGCAGAAGGCAGCCAATCAATGAGTCTCTCTCATCATTGATGTTTCTATCTCTCTCTCCCTCTCCCTTCCTCACGGAAATTAATAAAAACATATCCTATCTAATACAAGGGGGTAATATACCAATTGGATGTCACTCCAACACACAAGATGGCTGCCCCCATGTGGTCAAAGATAGCCACCGCCATGTGGACGCAAGATGGCTGCCACAAGAGGGCTTGCAGGTGAGGCAGCCAGGAAACCCAGATGGGCAGGGAAGGGGAGTTGGGGGCAATCAGGCCTGCAGAAGAGGATAGTTAGGGGTGACAAGGCCCGCAGGGAGGGACGTTGGGATGGGTACCAGCCAAGAAAGGGTGGACAGTTGAGGGGTGGAGGCTTCCAGCCAAGCAGGGGAGGGCAGTTGGGGACAACCAGGCCTGCAGAGGATGGCAGTTGGGGGAACCAGGCCTGTAGGGAAGGGCAGTAGGGGGCCATGAGGCTGGAAGGGGAGGGCAATTAGAGGCAATCAGGCCAGCCAGGTAGCAGTTAAGTGTCCATCAGGCTGGCAGAGGAGTGTTCAGGGGATGCTCCGGTGGGCAGGGGAATCGTTAGAGGGTGATCAAACTGGCTGGAAGAGGCAGTTAGGTGCAATCAGGCCAGCAGGCTGCTTAGCGGTTGGAAACCAGAATTTGTGTATTGTGAGAAGACTGTTTCCATGCCCATTTAGGCCAGATCACACAGGCAACCATGGTAGAATCGGGTCTGAAGAGAAAGTTGGGAATCCCTCCAGGGCTTCCAGATTGCAGCCGGTACAGGCTGGGCTGAGAGACACACTCACACAAACACACAGACACACAAATACACACACACACACACACACACACACACACACACACACACCGACATACACACATATATCCTTTGCAAATTTTGTGCACAGGGTCTCTAGTTTTAAAGGAAATGTCATTGTTTCATTTAACATTCTGGGGAACCAGGAACTGAAACTGCACACTTGGATGTGAAATAAGATCTAAAGTTATGTTGGGTGGTCAAATGGCTGAAGCCAGTTTGATTTGGGGTGTTCTAAGTCCAACACAAGCCTCAACATCTGGGCTGAGGCCACAGACAAACAAGTCATTGAGTAAACATGTAAACAAGCATCTGGTGCTAGCCATGCCCACCTGATAGCAGCCCCACTTGGGGCTGCTTCCACCGATGTTATGCTGAATTTGAGCACATGTTCTTCAACTTGCCTGGCATTGGCCTCTCCTTTATCCTCTGTCTCCTATCTTAAAAGCTCAGACACCTCAACTGTGTTCTATTGTATAAGCAAGCACCTGAACTTGGTGCACTGCAGTTGTGGCTCAGCTGAAGTCACTAACAAGACCTTTCCCTCCAGGAAGGTGGTGCAGCACCCCAGCCACTTCTGCAGTGGGAGGGCCTTGAGTGAATTCCCCTTCAGCTTAGTCTCCAGGCAAGTGCAGAAGCTTCACTAGAACTTCCTGAGTCAAGCAGTGCACAGTCTGTGATCCTGTGGGGAATGTTGCTCTGACCTGTCAGAGAAATGGGCACTTAGGAATCTACAATTAACACAAATGAGGACAAGCTAAAGCACAAAGCCTCCCAGTACATTCCCTACCTAGTCTAAGAAAGCTCTCAAGAAGAGGCTGACTTCCCCCTGACTCACTCTAAGCCCCCACTCTGCACAGTCTCAAGTTTCCACAGCCCGGAGCCCAGGCCGCCTCCAACCCAGTAACTCTTTCTCCAGCAGAGTGAGAGCCACCAAATGACCAAACCATTTCAGAAGGGCTCATGTCTTCTCATGACCCAAGGTGTTGTCAGACTTGTAATGAGTTTATAGACCTCCGTGGAAATAGGACTCATCCTTCTTATCATCCACATAAAGGTTTTGAGGTGAACGGATGGCTGTGTGGTGGTGATAATGTGGCAAAGAGGGGACATCTGGGCTGTAGTAACAGCAAGTGAACCTCTTTAGCTGGTGGACGGAGAGAGAAGAAAAACTTGCCAGGATTTTGGCGGGAAAAGCGCATTTTGGGTTCATTTGTATCAACAGAAGTCTCTGTAACGAAATGTTCAAGTGGCAATGTTTGAGAGCTGTTCTTCTACACTCTCAAAAGTTGCCTGGAGAAGTCTGTCAGCCTCTAGAATGGCTATGTACAGTAGAAGCTCCACCCAGGGGGTGACAGGCAGTTCTTTTATAGATCTAGATAGAACAAACAAACAAACAAACAAACAAACAAACATCATGTGTTGGAAGGTAAGGACCAGAGGGAAAGACATAGCCTTCATGACTTATATCGGGGAGAGACCTGATGGCCGCCAGTTGGCTGAGTTTCCACATTGGACCTGGATATTTTAGGGGCTTCCCTAGCAGAGGGGAGAAAGGAGAGGGAAGTAGAGAGGGGGGACAGGGAGAAGGGAGCTGAGCTGAAAAAGGCCTGTGGTGTGACCAAGGACAGAGAGCCTCGTAAACTTGTTAGCCATCAAGGGCGCGGGAACCACAAAAGTCTGTGCTGCCCTGCACCTCGTGGACAGTGACTCACTCTATGAAGGGGGGGCACCATTACACTGACTGGCAGGTGCACCTGGGCTCTATCTTTGCTTGACCCTATAGGCTACACACTTCAAATACCCAGCACTGAGAATAGTGCCACACTACTTCCCACAAGCATGCCAAGTAGAAATCAGACCGAGTGAATTTTTACAAACATAAATGTTTATCAGAAACCTAAACAAGAACAAACATTGGGGCATTGGAAAATCAGGGTTTCCTCTCTAAGTCAGCAGCCATCACTGGTGTTAGCTTGCCTGAGACCTTACAGGTGCCTCAGTCCAAACGTCCGGTCTCAGATATTCTTCTCAAATGCTAGCGGTCAAAACTAGTCTTCAACCATTGTTCATGTATGTGGGCCTGATTATTAGCATAGACAACTGTTACAGCTGGACATCTGGCTGTCTTATGTCCACTACCACAACCCTCAGCAAATCCCATAGCCTCAGAGATGTTAAACACTCTCACACCCCTCTGTGGGCCAGGCTCTCCATTGCCTTCATGTTGTGAAGCCTAGAAAAGCGCTTCTGCTCAGATCCACTGGGTCTGTATCTCCATCTCCATGGTTTGCAGGACAGATGGTCAATCTGTTGGGAGGATGTGCTAGGCCATTGTAGTGATATCTCACTTTCTTATTGTTGTTCTCCTTGGCATTATTCTTCTTGATAAAGTTGGCCTGGGCTCCCCTCTCTTTCTTGTTCTCTCAGCATCTGATCCACATCTTTATCATCAAGACAGCGGGCCATGCTTTTCATTTTCTTCATTGCATCCTTCCACATTTTGTGGCTGCTGCCGGCTCTGGACAAGCCCCTTTCCCACTGGGCATAGAGAGCTTGTCTCTGAGCCCATCTCTGCTTCTCCCCTTGCTCTAAACTTTCCACTTTCAAATTCCTCTTATGACCAGACTAATCTTGAAACATGATTTCAGCACATTGGAATTCAGCTTCAAATGTTATAGTTTCTTGAATTTATACTACTCTGGCTGTTTGTCAGCTAACATCACCCCAGTGCTAACCCAGAATTCACCTGTGCTGCCTTCTTTCCCAGAGGCTGATCGCTTTGAGTTGGAGACAGGTCGGAAGCATAAGAGTTGGTCCTCTTGTTTCCTCACAGGTGGAGAGGGGTCAGAAACTGGGCTCTAGTCTTCCCATGTCTTTCATGGAGGTGACATATATGGATCAGACTCCTGGTGCCTTAAACTTCATTTCTTAGGTGGAGTAAATATCAGAGATGGCATCAGTTGACACACACACACACACACACACACACACACACACACACACAAACACACACAGTGACAGAGAGGGATAGAATGAGAGACAGAGAGACAGAGAGAGAGAGAGAGAGAGAGAGAGAGAAGAGAATAGAAGAAAAGAGAGAGCCCTGCTATCTCTGTGCTTCAGGCAGTTAGGTGCCTTGACTTTCTGCAAATCCTATTAGGCAGCCTGGCTGGAAGGTTCTGGCATTTCCAGCTCCCATTCTCCATGGTCAAACTCTATCAAGGCATGCTCAGCTCAGGGTGTGTAGGGCAGGGTTCACAACTGAAATATATCATGTGATGAAAAGTTGTTTGGCCCCAAGAAAAGAATGTGAAAAATCCCAGCTAGTTCTCAAATGAGCACCCTGTCTTCCATTGAGGAGTATTGTGGCTGATGTTGATGTGGATGGCTTCCTGGGGAAGGGCAAGTTGCACTGGCTCAAGAGATCCACTCAGGCCTCTCTGTGCATTTAGGGCCCATGTGCCTGCCCACGTGTGGTGTGTGTGTGTGTGTATGTGTGTGTGTGTTGCAGTTTGTGGCTCAGAGAAGGGAAATTTTGATTCCACTACCCTCACCAACATGGGTGCTGACAGTTTCCATTTGCATAGTAGTTTCTCCCCTCCTTCATTCAGAAGCCTGAATCTTCATATCCCACCTCCCATGAGATGGGCACTGAGACAGTTTTAAAGAGGAAGGAACACCTCCTTAAAGACGTCCCTTCAGGGCACAAGCTGGGACACGATGGACAGGACTGGTACCCAGTCTCTAGGATCAGAGCCCTCTGCTCATTCTTCCACATGCTACAGAAACATCCTTCCAGGCCTGGTGTTCCACTCAGAAATAAGAGGGCACCTGTGCGAGCAGAAGAGACATTTCGTGAGTTAGAATTTAGCTTTGTCGGGAATACACACACTGAAGCATGGGAAGGACATTGGAGTTAAAATACAGAGAAAGAACATTAGAGAAATGGGAGACAGTGTAAAAGTGTAAGGCTTGTGAGATTCTGGTCTTAGGAGGAAAGAAGAGGATAAAGCAGAAGTGATAATGGCTGAGTATTTCCAAAGGCACCCATCTACAGACTGCAAGAGTTCTGAATAGCCCTTATCCACCCCTGCCAAACAGGTGAAAAATGAAGTTAAAGAGGAAATGTAAAAGTTGGAAGCAGAAAAGACACCCTTGTGTTCAATAGAGTAACAAGCACTAGGCAACAAGACCCTTCAGAAGGGAACACGATGCGGTATCAGGATTTCTCACCAGCTCACCCACACTCACAAAGAACATTAACAGTTCCTCAGGCAGAAGGAAAAGAATCCCAGACTGAGGGAGTGAATAGAGTAAGGATTAAGAGTGCCAAAGTAAAAGGTAGATTCAAATTAAAGAAATGTGAACTGTTTTAAATAATATCTTGTGAAATTTAAAACATACACACAATAGCCATCATTAACAAAACAAAACAAAACAAAATAAAACAAAAGTTGTCAATGAGAACTAAGACTCTTGGAATCCAAAGTCTCATCTGAGACCTTGGTGAAAAGAAAGCACCTCCCCCAATACTCCCATGTCTACTGCCACCTAGTGGCAACATACTATAATTGCAGGGAAAACTAGGAGAAAAGTTTTACAAGGAGTCATTCCCAAAAACCTACTTATCAGTAAACATGGCAAGCTGGCATTGAGTTGCTTAATACACATTTGTTGAATAAATAGGTAACTGCTATGTTTTCTTGCTATATTGCTTTTTGAGAAAAAAAATCACATTGAAATAAAAATTGTTCTCTATTCTTTATAAGAAATTCATTAAAGCATGCTGAAATCCCAAAGATGGAAGACAAATTGAGAAGGCTAAAAGGCTATTTGCAATGTAAGACTGGTGTGTGTGTGTGTGTGTGTGTTTGTGTGTGTGTGTGTGTGTGTGTGTGTGTGTGTTTGTAAGTGTGTGTGTGTGTTTTGGTGGATTAATGGCTAGCAAACAGAATCTGTGCCAACAATTTAATCAATATTCTTGATAACATATATTTAAGTCGCTGCCCTTTTCTCATCAATCTGACATTGATGTAAAATGCTCACATTTTACAGAGGCCATAAATCATGAAGCCTTGTATGGGGTTATCTGTGTTGGCACCAGGTCAGAACTTAAACATGATCTCAAGACCCCTTTCCCACATCACGAAGCTATTTACAAAGCCCATGAAAGGATGAGTAGTCCACATCCCCATCCATGCATAATAGTCTGGTCACTCAGTGTATATGTCATTATTTTCCCCTCCAGTTCTCACTAAATACATTTATGTTTATAAGTTCACTGGAGCTGCTATGGACCATTTGAATTGTTTAATTTCCTTCAAACTTATAAAGTTAAACAGAAACCACATAGTTAACTTTAGACCAAGGAATGGGTGAGGGTCAAATCTCATTGAGCCACAGTAAAACTCTCACTAAGGATATAGACCAAGAATTGAACAGGTTTGAGAAAAGTATTCATGTGAGCACAAAAGATATTCTGGACAAGTAGGTACTCCCAAAAAATTAGACCAAAAATGACATATATGAGAAGTGAAGTAAATACAATTTGGATCATTCCAGGAATTCTATAGGAATGTAAACCTTTCAATGTAATATTTGTGTGTGTGTGTGGGGGGTGTGTGTGGGAAATCTTCAAACAGCTTAGTCACCTTACAGAACACATGAGAATTCATACTGGAGAGAAACCTTTCATATGTAAACAATGTGCAAAAGTCTTTAGCCAAAGTTCATCCCTGATTCCACATCAGAGAATCCATACTGGTAAGAAACCTTAAGGAATGTGGGGAAACCTTCAGACATCACTTACTCTGCATGTTAAAATCCATACTGGGGAGAAGCCCTATGAATGTGGTGTGTGTGTGAGAGAAAGCATTCAGGCTGCTGTTGCTGCCCTCAGAACTGCTGGTTTCATTCAAGTTGTCTGGTCAATGTCCTTGAAAGAAATGTGGCAGAGTAAATGGACACTGCATGGACAAATGTATTACAACTAAAATACAGAAAAACTTCCTACATAATCAATGGAAAACACACAGGAGGGAACCCTGATACCTGAGTACCAAAAGTGAGACCTAAAAGAGAACGGTAGGATGGGTGGAAGCACAAAAGGTCTGGGCATGCACCCACAGAGAGCACCTGAAGTCCTGGAGAGATATCTCAGGTGTGTGTGTGTGTGTGTGTGTGTGTGTGTGTGTGTGTTTGTGTGTTGGGGGTGGTGGGTTTCCCACTGAGAACTCTGGAATCTAATCCCCACCCTGAGTCCTCCAGCAGCAAGCAACTATCTGAGGAGAATACCCACATAACATCTGGCTGTGAAAAGTAGCAAAGTGGTGTCTGCCAGGGAGTAACAGCTTCAAATTCAGGCACCCTCTGAAAGGGCCAATGCATAAAATTTCCTGTGGAGTCCCCCACCTTGTGCTCCAGCAAAGGGAAGGTGAAGTCGGGGCCAGGGACTCAGGGGATAGAGTTGAAGGCAGACACCCTAAATTTCCTGAAGCTGAGTCATTCCCTCACTGGGTGAATGAGGACATCTTTTCCACACAGACCTCTGCCTTGCCTTAGTGGGAGATAGTTGACACACCTTATTGGAAAACACCTTGAACTGAGGCCACCTAAGAGATTAAAAATAACAATTAGCCTCCAGGCAGAAGCAACTGCCTCACCCAACTGGGAAAACTCTCATCACACCTGAGGACGATTGCCTGCGGCAATTCGAGTCAGATTTCTATTACTCTGTAGACAAGAGACAGTCTCTGGAGGTTTCAGTCTGTGCCAGATCTAATGAGTCAGAAACTGCCTTTCGCATTGTCCCGCACTTGAGATTGAGAGGTGTAGAGGATCTACCGAATACATAGTCACAAACCCAAAGAGAAAGCCAAAATGAGGAGACTAAGAAACAACCCCCAAATGAAAGAACTAGAGAATTGTCCAGAAGAAGATATCAAGGAAGCAGAAGCAAGATATTCATCTGAAACAGAGTTCAGAGTAATGATGGTAAAAACGCTCAACAGGAAGAAATTATAGGTTAGTTTCATATAATAGGAATGAAAATAGAATTCTGAGATGAAGAAAGACACAACACAAATAAAGAACAATCACTGGAAGGAATACATAGCAGATTCGGAGAAGCCCGATATGGAATCAGTAAATTAGAAAACAGGATTGAAAATATCACACAATCAGAGAATTAAAAGGAAAGGAAATTTATCATAGACGAGAAGAGCTTAAAGAAACCATAGGACCACATGAAACATAACAATATTAAAATAGCAATTGTTCCAGAAGAGGCAGAAAGGAGAAGGCCATAGAGAAGGTGTTTGAAGAAATAAGGGCAGAAAAACTTCCCTAACCTGGTAAAGGAAAAAGTCGCACCAGTTCAGGAGGCATAGAGAACACCAGACAAGAAGAAGCCAAACAGGCCCAAGCCCAGACGCATCATAATTAGAAAGCAAAAATGAAAGACAAATGAGAGGAACTTAAAGGCAGCAAGAGAAAAGAGCAACCAGCAACAATCATTTAAAAAATCTCATGGTCTGAAGTGAAAATGCTTGGTGTGAACCAAATGCTGACCAAAAACATTGGAAGAAAAAGCTGGGAAATGACATGTCCATAAGGGGTTTGGAAAAGCTCCCGCATATTCCTGGAAGCTTAGATGGCTACACACACTGCGAGGGTTGTGTACATGCTCAGCAAAGACCAGGCTGATTGAGAATTTCTTGTCTCTAGCTGACCTTGAAGCTCTGGATAAACAAGAGTGAAAGCTCCAGTAAAGTGGTAAACGGCCTGCCAGGGCCCGGAAGCCATGTCTCAAAGCACACACCATCCCTAGAGGAGGTTGGAGCTCTATTAGGTCAAAGCGAGGGTGGAAGGGCGATCTTTGAAAAGTAACCTCACAGGGTGATCTAGTCACAAATTCCCACCTGCCCAGGACTTGGTCAGCAGTCATGCCCAAGGTCTCTACCTGCAGGAAAATATTTGTCTTTGCCTGAAGCAATCCCTGTTTATTATTCATGTGCATAGGTTAATGCACCTGTGAAATGCCAGAGTAATCCTTTTTTTAAAAAAACCAACCTGATGGATCTCCGGTTGTTGGGGACCAACCAATCTGAAGAGAGCAATTAGTCTTATCATCCAATCCGTGACTTGTTTTCTCCCGCCTTCATGTAATCTCCTTGATTTCAGCCCAATAAAGGGAACTGCAGAGTAGGTGGGTGGCATTTGCAGCCGGGCAGTGGCAGAAGCCACAGCGGAGGCAGCAGCAGCAGCGAAGGCATCAGCAGCAGCACCATCAGCAGCAGCAGCAGCAGCAGCGAAGGCAGCAGCGAAGGCAGCAGTGAAGGCAGCAGCGGAGGCAGCAGCGGAGGCAGCAGCGGAGGCAGCAGCGGAGGCAGCAGCGGAGGCAGCAGACGAGGCAGGAGCGGAGGCAGCAGCGGAGGCAGCAGCGAAGGCAGCAGCGGAGGCAGCAGCAGAGGCAGCAGCAAGAGCGGCCCAGTGAGGCAGGAGTGCAGTGGTCCTGGTGCTCAGGGGCCCCGGTGGTGCCAGTTGCGAGGAAGCGGAAGATGGCAGACGTGCTCAGCGTCCTGCGACAGTACAACATCCAGGAGAAGGAGATAGTGGTGCAGGAGGACAAAGTCATCTTCGGCCGCGAGTTCTCCTGGCCCAAGACCACGAAGACCAACTATGTGGTGTGGGGGACAGGAACGCAAGGCCGACCCAGGGAGCACTACACGCTGGAGTGTCTCTTATTTCTCCTCAACAACGTGCACCTTTCCCATCCTGCTTACGTGCGCCTCGCAGTCAAGGCCAATATCCCCGTGGTGAGAAGACCAGACCGAAAAGACCTGCTTGCATATCTCAGTGGCCAAGCATCCACGTCTGCAAGTATCGACCGCAGCGCCCCTGCACAGCTCGGCCTGCAGCCATCCACCCCAGGGAAGCGAGCTGCACACCCAGTGTCCCCACAAGCACCCAAGAGGCCCCGCATCGACCACGATGAGGAGGAGCGTGTGCGCCTCGACAAGGAGAGCTGGGCCGCCCGCCTGCAGGGCCACAAGGAACGCAGTGTGCGGCCTGACCACATCAGGCCGCTGTCTGACACCATGTCCGTGGAAAAAATTGCTGCCATCAAAGTCAAAATCATGGCCAACAAGAGATCCACCATCAACACGGACCTACCTGGTCCCTTGGCCGCCAGCAAAGGGAGGAGCTTTGTGCACGCGGAGGCGGATGTGACCCGGGACATTGTCAGCAGAGAGCGAGCGGGGAGGACACGCACAACCATCCTACAGAGCACGGGCAAGACCTTTGCCGACGACATTTTTGCAATTCTGCGCTCTGTGGAAGCCAGGGAGGCGGGGCCACAGCCTCCACAGCGCCCGGACCCCAAGGCAGCACCTGCGCCTCCCACATTGCCTACCAAGCAGCCGCCCCCAGCTGCCTACAGCAGGTATGTTCAGGAACGATTCAAAGCCAAACAGGACACGGAAGCCTTCCAAATTGACACCATAGGCACCTACCAAGGGATGACGCTGCGCTCCGTGAAGGAGGGTGCCCCACAGCCAGTACCCAGACCCCTTTCTCAAGCAGCACCGCCCACCCGGCACAACAATGCCTCTCGGACCCCCATCATCATCATCCCTGCCGCCCCCACCTCCTTGATAACCATGCTGAACGCCAAGGACCTTCTGCAGGACATGACCTTTGTCCCCTCGGACGAGAAGAAGAAGCAGGGCTGCCGACGACAAAGTGAAACTCTCATCCAGAGAAGAAGACACCGCATGCAGCAGCCAAGAGGCGCCCAGCTCAGCCTCACGGTGCCCTACAAAGTCGTGGACCAGCCTCTCAAGCTCACACCCCAGGACTGGGACCGGGTGGTGGCCGTCTTCGTGCACGGTCCTGCCTGGCAGTTCAAAGGCTGGCCGGGCCTTTTGCCTGATGGATCTCCGGTTCATATCTTTGCCAAAATTAAAGCCTTCCACCTCAAATATGACCACATGCCTCTCTACCCCAACGTGCACAAGTGGGACGTCACGGTCTTACAGCTCAGCTACTACCAACGCCACTCGGACAGACCGCTTTTCTTAAGCTTCTGGCACACGCTGGATAGCTACATGGAAAGGCATAAATCCCACCTCAGATTCTGAACCACATGCTTTCACCTCTGGCAATCCGCATCAAGAACCTTGCCTGGACCTTCCTCTAAAGACCCACTGAGTGTGAAGAAGGTCAGGGATCCAGCACCACATCTCATCCGTGGCTTTTCTGCTTCAAAGGGATCATTCGAAGCCTGTCATTCATATCTGCAAACTTTGGCGCCTACAACCATGTTTTTTAAATATGAGCCTTGGAGTCTGGAATGGAAACTGTATATTTTGATACACATTTCTTCTCCATTGGTTCAATTAGCATGATTTAAGGTGTGTGTTTCTTTAGAAAGGAAATAAAGGAACTACAAAACTGTTATTTGCTGCAGCATTTGAGATTGTGTTTTGACTCAAATAAAGTGATAAAAATCTTCCACAGCTTTGGACATTTCTTGTGTTAGTGAAAGGATTTAAGAAGTCTCTGTTCAATCACTAGTTCACCACTAGGCAAGTCAAGCCGACAACTTGAGTGGTCACACATCAAAAGTGATTGTGCCCTAGCTAGTTTGGCTCTGCAGATACAACATAGGCCTGTGGATAGAGGGTCCGGGTCTGATTTCAATCAAGACACATGTCCGGGTTTCATGCTCAACCCCCAATGGGGGCATGCAGAAAGCAGCCAATCAATGAGTCTCTCTCATCATTGATGTTTCTATCTCTCTCTCCCTCTCCCTTCCTCACGGAAATTAATAAAAACATATCCTATCTAATACAAGGGGGGTAATATACCAATCGGATGTCACTCCAACACACAAGATGGCTGCCCCCATGTGGTCAAAGATGGCCACCGCCATGTGGATGCAAGATGGCTGCCACAAGAGGGCTTGCAGGGGGAGGTAGCCAGGAAACCCATATGGGCAGGGAAGGGGAGTTGGGGGCAATCAGGCCTGCAGAGGAGGATAGATAGGGGTGACAAGGCCTGCAAGGCAGGGACTTTGGGATGGGTACCAGCCAAGAAAGGGTGGACAGTTGAGGGGTGGAGGCTTCCAGCCAAGCAGGGGAGGGCAGTTGGGGTCGACCAGGCCTGCAGAGGATGGCAGTTGGGGGAACCAGGCCTGTAGGGAAGGGCAGTAGGGGGCCATGAGGCTGGAAGGGGAGGGCAGTTACGGGCAATCAGGCCAGCCAGGTAGCAGTTAGGTGTCCATCAGGCTGGCAGGGGAGTGTTCAGGGGATGCTCCGGTGGGCAGGGTAATCGTTAGAGGGTGATCAAACTGGCTGGAAGAGGCAGTTAGGTGCAATCAGGCCAGCAGGCTGCTTAGCGGTTGGAAACCAGAATTTGTGTATTGTGAGAAGACTGTTTCAATGCCCATTTAGGCCAGATCACACAGGCCACCATGGGAGAATCGGGTCTGAAGAGAAAGTTGGGAATCCCTCCAGGGTTTCCAGATTGCAGCCGGTACAGGCTGGGCTGAGAGACACACTCACACAAACACACAGACACACAAATACACACAAATACACACACACACACACACACACACAACGACACAAACACACACTTATACTGTTTGCAAATTTTGTGCACAGGGTCTCTAGTTTCAAAGGAAATGTCATTGTTTCATTGAATGTTCTGGGGAACCAGGAACTGAAACTGCACACTTGGATGTGAAATAAGATCTAAAGTTATGTTGGGTGGTCAAATAGCTGAAGCCAGTTTGATTTGGGGTGTTCTAAGTCCAACACAAGCCTCAACATCTGGGCTGAGGCCACAGACAAACAAGTCATTGAGTAAACATGTAAACAAGCATCTGGTGCTAGCCATGCCCACCTGATAGCAGCCCCACTTGGGGCTGCTTCCACCGATGTTATGCTGAATTTGAGCACATGTTCTTCAACTTGCCTGGCATTGGCCTCTCCTTTATCCTCTGTCTCCTATCTTAAAAGCTCAGACACCTCAACTGTGTTCTATTGTAGAAGCAAGCACCTGAACTTGGTGCACTGCAGTTGTGGCTCAGCTGAAGTCACTAACAAGACCTTTCCCTCCAGGAAGGTGGTGCAGCACCCCAGCCACTTCTGCAGTGGGAGGGCCTTGAGTGAATTCCCCTTCAGCTCAGACTCCAGGCAAGTGCAGAAGCTTAACTAGAACTTCCTGAGTCAAGCAGTGCACAGTCTGTAATCCTGAGGGGAATGTTGCTCTGACCTGCCAGAGAAATGGGCACTTAGGAATCTACAATTAACACAAATGAGGACAAGCTAAAGCACAAAGCCTCCCAGTACATTCCCTACCTAGTCTAAGAAAGCTCTCAAGAAGAGGCTGACTTCCCCCTGACTCATTCTAAGCCCCCACTCTGCACAGTCTCAAGTTTCCACAGCCCGGAGCCCAGGCCGCCTCCAACCCAGTAACTCTTTCTCCAGCAGAGTGAGAGCCACCAGATGACCAAACCATTTCAGAAGGGCTCATGTCTGCTCATGACCCAAGGTGTTGTCAGACTTGTAATGAGTTTATAGACCTCCGTGGAAATAGGACTCATCCTTCTTATCGCCCACATAAAGGTTTTGAGGTGAACAGATGGCTGTGTGGTGGTGATAATGTGGCAAAGAAGGGACATCTGGGCTGTAGTAACAGCAAGTGAACCTCTTTAGCTGGTGGACAGAGAGAGAAGAAAAACTTGCCAGGATTTTGGCGGGAAAAGAGCATTTTGGGTTCATTTGTATCAACAGAAGTCTCTGTAACGAAATGTTCAAGCGGCAATGTTTGAGAGCTGTTCTTCTACACTCTCAAAAGTTGCCTGGAGAAGTCTGTCAGCCTCTAGAATGGCTATGTACAGTAGCAGCTCCACCCAGGGGGTGACAGGCAGTTCTTTTATAGATCTAGATAGAACAAACAAACAAACAAACAAACATCATGTGGTGGAAGGGAAGGACCGGAGGGAAAGACGTAGCCTTCATGACTTATATCGGGGAGAGACCTGATGTCCACCAGTTGGCTGAGTTTCCACATTGGACTTGGATATTTTAGGGGCTTCCCTAGCAGAGGGGAGAAAGTAGAGGGAAGTAGAGAGGGGGGACAGGGAGAAGGGAGCTGAGCTGGGAAAGGCCTTTGGTGTGACCAAGGACAGAGTGCCTGGTAAACTTGTTAGCCATCAAGGGCGCGGGAACCACAAAGGTCTGTGCTGCCCTGCACCTCGTGGACAGTGACTCACTCTATGAGGGGGGGGGGCACCATTACACTGACTGGCAGGTGCACCTGGGCTCTATCCTTGCTTGACCCTATAGGCTACACACTTCAAATACCCAGCACTGAGATTAGTGCCACACTACTTCCCACAAGCATGCCAAGTAGAAATCAGTCTGAGTGAATTTTTACAAGCATAAATGTTTATCAGAAACCTAAACAAGAACAAACCTTGGGGCATTGGAAAATCAGGGTTTCCTCTCTAAGTCAGCAGCCATCACTGGTGTTAGCTTGCCTGAGACCGTACAGGTGCCTCAGTCCAAACGTCCGGTCTCAGATATTCTTCTCAAATGCTAGCGGTCAAAACTAGTCTTCAACCATTGTTCATGTATGTGGGCCTGATTATTAGCATAGACAACTGTTACAGCTGGACATCTGGCTGTCTTATGTCCACTACCACAACCCTCAGCAACTCCCATAGCCTCAGAGATGTTAAACACTCTCACACCCCTCTGTGGGCCAGGCTCTCCATTGCCTTCATGTTGTGAAGCCTAGAAAAGCGCTTCTGCTCAGATCCACTGGGTCTGTATCTCCATCTCCATGGTTTGCAGGACAGATGGTCAATCTGTTGGGAGGATGTGCTAGGCCATTGTAGTGACATCTCACTTTCTTATTGTTGTTCTCCTTGGCATTATTCTTCTTGATAAAGTTGGCCTGGGCTCCCCTCTCTTTCTTGTTCTCTCAGCATCTGATCCACATCTTTATCATCAAGACAGCGGGCCATGCTTTTCATTTTCTTCATTGCATCCTTCCACATTTTGTGGCTGCTGCCGGCTCTGGACAAGCCCCTTTCCCACTGGGCATAGAGAGCTTGTCTCTGAGCCCATCTCTGCTTCTCTCCTTGCTCTAAACTTTCCACTTTCAAATTCCTCTGATGACCAGACTAATCTTGAAACATGATTTCAGCACATTGGAATTCAGCTTCAAATGTTATAGTTTCTTGAATTTATACTACTCTGGCTGTTTGTCAGCTAACATCACCCCAGTGCTAACCCAGAATTCACCTGTGCTGCCTTCTTTCCCAGAGGCTGATCGCTTTGAGTTGGAGACAGGTCGGAAGCATAAGAGTTGGTCCTCTTGTTTCCTCACAGGTGGAGAGGGATCAGAAACCGGGCTCTAGTCTTCCCATGTCTTTCATGGAGGTGACATATATGGATCAGACTCCTGGTGCCTTGAACTTCATTTCTTAGGTGGAGTAAATATCAGAGATGGCATCAGTGGACACACACACACACACACACACACACACACACACACACACACAGTGACAGAGAGGGATAGAATGAGAGAGAGAGAGAGAGAGAGAGAGAGAGAGAGAGAGAGAGAGAGAGAGAGAAAGAAGAGAATAGAAGAAAAGAGAGAGCCCTGCTATCTCTGTGCTTCAGGCAGTTAGCTGCCTTGACTTTCTGCAAATCCTATTAGGCAGCCTGGCTGGAAGGTTCTGGCATTTCCAGCTCCCATTCTCCATGGTCAAACTCTATCAAGGCATGCTCAGCTAAGGGGGTGTAGGGCAGGGTTCACAACTGAAATATATCATATGATGAAAAGTTGTTTGGCCCCAAGAAAAGAATGTGAAAAATCCCAGCTAGTTCTCAAATGAGCACCCTGTCTTCCAGTGAGGAGTATAGTGGCTGATGTTGGTGTGGATGGCTTCCTGGGGAAGGGCAAGTGGCACTGGCTCAAGAGATCCACTCAGGCCTCTCTGTGCATTTAGGGCCCATGTGCCTGCCCACGTGTGGTGTGAGTGTGCGTGTGTGTGTGTGTGTGTGTGTGTGTGTGTTGCTGTTTGTGGCTCAGAGAAGGGAAATTTTGATTCCACTACCCTCACCAACATGGGTGCTGACAGTTTCCATTTGCATAGTAGTTTCTCCCCTCCTTCATTCAGAAGCCTTCATCTTCATATCCCACCTCCCAGGAGATGGGCACTGAGACAGTTTTAAAGAGGAAGGAACACCTCCTTAAAGACGTCCCTTCAGGGCACAAGCTGGGACACGATGGACAGGACTGGTACCCAGTCTGTAGGATCAGAGCCCTCTGCTCATTCTTCCACATGCTACAGAAACATCCTTCCAGGCGTGGTGTTCCACTCAGAAATAAGAGGGCACCTGTGCGAGCAGAAGAGAGATTTCGTGAGTTAGAATTTAGCTTTGTCGGGAATACACACACTGAAGCATGGGAAGGACATTGGAGTTAAAATACAGAGAAAGAACATTAGAGAAATGGGAGACAGTGTAAAAGTGTAACGCTTGTGAGATTCTGGTCTTAGGAGGAAAGAAGAGGATAAAGCAGAAGTGATAATGGCTGAGTATTTCCAAAGGCACCCATCTACAGACTGCAAGAGTTCTGAATAGCCCTTATCCACCCCTGCCAAACAGGTGAAAAATGAAGTTAAAGAGGAAATGTAAAAGTCGGAAGCAGAAAAGACACCCTTGTGTTCAATAGAGCAACAAGCACTAGGCAACAAGACCCTTCAGAAGGGAACACGATGCGGTATCAGGATTTCTCACCAGCTCACCCACACTCACAAAGAACATTAACAGTTCCTCAGGCAGAAGGAAAAGAATCCCAGACTGAGGGAGTATATAGAGTAAGGATGAAGAGTGCCAAAGTAAAAGGTAGATTCAAATTAAAGAAATGTGAACTGTTTTAAATAATATCTTGTGAAATTTAAAACATACACACAATTGCCATCATTAACAAAACAAAACAAAACAAAACAAAACAAAAGAAAACAAAAGTTGTCAATGAGAACTAACACTCCTCCTCATCTGAGACCTTGGTGAAAAGAAAGCACCTCCCCCAATACTCCCATGTCTATTGCCACCTAGTGGCAACATACTATAATTGCAGGGAAAACTAGGAGAAAAGTTTTACAAGGTGTCATTCCCAAAAACCTAGTTATCAGTAAACATGGCAAGCTGGCATTGAGTTGCTTAATACTCATTTGTTGAATAAATAGGTAACTGCTATGTTTTCTTGCTATATTGCTTTTGGAGAAAAAAAATCACACTGAAATAAAAATTGGCCTCTATTCTTTATAAGAAATTCATTAAAGCATGCTGAAATCCCAAAGATGGAAGACAAAATGAGAAGGCTAAAAGGCTAATTGCAATGTAAGACTGGTGTGTGTGTGTGTGTGTGTGTGTGTGTGTGTTTGTAAGTGTGTGTGTGTGTGTTTTGGTGGATTAATGGCTAGCAAACAGAATCTGTGCCAATAATTTAATCAATATTCTTGATAACATATATTTAAGTCACTGCCCTTTTCTCATCAATCTGATATTGATGTAAAATGCTCACATTTTACAGAGGCCATAAACCATGAAGCCTTGTATGGGGTTATCTGTGTTGGCACCAGGTCAGAACTTAAACATGATCTCAAGACCCCCTTCCC
Organism: Vespertilio murinus; assembly: GCA_963924515.1. Taxonomy (NCBI): domain Eukaryota; kingdom Metazoa; phylum Chordata; class Mammalia; order Chiroptera; family Vespertilionidae; genus Vespertilio; species Vespertilio murinus. Next base: position 29,835,487 of record OZ004706.1, read on the forward strand.
ACATAACGAAGCTATTTACAAAGCCCATGAAAGGATGAGTAGTCCACATCCCCATCCATGCATAATAGTCTGGTCAATCAGTGTATATGTCATTATTTTCCCCTCCAGTTCTCACTAAATACATTTATGTTTATAAGTTCACTGGAGCTGCTATGGACCATTTGAATTGTTTAATTTCCTTCAAACTTAAAAAGTAAAACAGAAACCACATAGTTAACTTTAGACCAAGGAATGTGTGAGGGTCAAACATCATTGAGCCACAGTAAAACTCTCACTAAGGATATAGACCAAGAATTGAACAGGTTTGAGAAAAGTATTCATGTGAGCACAAAAGATATTCTGGACCAGTAGGTACTCCCAAAAAATTAGACCAAAAATGACATATATGAGAAGTGAAGTAAATACAATTTGGATTTGATGAATCATTGGAGGAATTCTATAGGAATGGAAACCTTTGAATGTAATATTTGTGGGGGGGAAATCTTCAAACCGCTTACTCACCTTACAGAACACATGAGAATTCATACTGGAGAGAAACCTTTCATATGTAAACAATGTGCAAAAGTCTTTAGCCAAAGTTGATCCTTGATTCCACATCAGAGAATCCATACTGGTAAGAAACACTAAGCAATGTGGGGAAGCCTTCAGACATCTCTTACTGTGTATGTTAAAATCTGTACTGGGGAGAAGCCCTATGAATGTGGTGTGTGTGTGAGAGAAAGCATTCAGGCTGCTGTTGCTGCCCCCAGAACTTCTGGTTGCATTCAAGTTGTCTGGTCAATATCCTTGAAAGAAATGTGGCAGAGTAAATGGACACTGCATGGACAAATGTATTACAACTAAAATACAGAAAAACTTCCTACATAACCAATGGAAAACACACAGGAGGGAATCCTGATACCCGAGTACCAAAAGTGAGACCTAAAAGAGAACGGTAGGATGGGTGGAAGCACAAAAGTTCTGGGCATCCGCCCACAGAGAGCACCTGAAGTTCTGGAGAGATATCTCAGGGGTGTGTGTGTGTGTGTGTGTGTGTGTGTGTGTGTGTATGTGTGTGTGTATGTGTTTGTTGGGGGTGGTGGGTTTGCCACTGAGAACTCTGGAATCTAATCCCCACCCTGAGTCCCCCAGCAGCAAGCAACTATCTGAGGAGAATACCCACATAACATCTGGCTGTGAAAAGTAGCAAAGTGATGTCTGCCAGGTTGTAACAGCTTCAAATTCAGGCACCCTCTGAAAGGGCCAATGCATAAAATTTCCTGTGGAGCCACCCACCTTGTGCTCCAGCAGAGGGAAGGTGAAGTCGGGGGCCAGGGACTCAGGGGATAGAGTTGAAGGCAGACACCCTAAATTTCCTGAAGCTGAGTCATTCCCTCACTGGGTGAATGAGGACATCTTTCCCACATAGACCTCTGCCTTGCCTTAGTGGGAGATAGTTGACACACCTTATTGGAAAACACCTTGAACTGAGGCCACCTAAGATATTAAAAATAACAATTAGCCTCCAGGCAGAAGCAACTGCCTCACTCAACTGGGAAAACTCTCATCACACCTGAGGAAGATTGCCTGTGGCGATTCAAGTCAGATTTCTATTACTCTGTAGACAAGAGGCAGTCTCTGGAGGTTTCAGTCTGTGCCAGATCTACTGAGTCAGAAACTGCCTTTAGCATTGTCCCGCACTTGAGTTTGAAAGGTGTAGAGGATCTACCGAATACATAGTCACACACCCAAAGAGAAAGCCAAAATGAGGAGACTAAGAAACAACCCCCAAATGAAAGAACTAGAGAATTGTCCAGAAGAAGATATCAAGGAAGCAGAAGCAAGATATTCATCTGAAACAGAGTTCAGAGTAAAGATGGTAAAAACGCTTAGCAGGAAGAAATTATAGGTTAGTTTCATATAATAGGAATGAAAATAGAAGTGTGAGATGAAGAAAGACACAACATAAAAAAAGAACAATCACTGGAAGGAATGCATAGCAGATTCGGAGAAGCCCGATATGGAATCAGTAAATTAGAAAACAGGATTGAAAATATCACACAATCAGAGAATTAAAAGGAAAGGAAATTTATCATAGACGAGAAGAGCTTAAAGAAACCATAGGACCACATGAAACATAACAATATTAAAATAGCAATTGTTCCAGAAGAGGCAGAAAGGAGAAGGCCATAGAGAAGTTGTTTGAAGAAATAAGGGCAGAAAACTTCCCTAACCTGGTAAAGGAAAAAGTCGCACCAGTTCAGGAGGCATAGAGAACAACAGACAAGAAGAAGCCAAACAGGCCCAAGCCCAGACGCATCATAATTAGAAAGCAAAAGTGAAAGACAAATGAGAGGAACTTAAAGGCAGCAAGAGAAAAGAGCAACCAGCAACAATCATTTAAAAAATCTCATGGTCTGAAGTGAAAATGCTTGGTGTGAACCAAATGCTGACCAAAAACCTTGGAAGAAAAAGCTGGGAAATGACATGTCCATAAGGGGTTTGGAAAAGCTCCCGCATATTCCTGGAAGCTTAGATGGCTACACACACTGCGAGGGTTGTGTACATGCTCAGCAAAGACCAGGCTGATTGAGAATTTCTTGTCTCTAGCTGACCTTGAAGCTCCGGATAAACAAGAGTGAAAGCTCCAGTAAAGTGGTAAACGGCCTGCCAGGGCCCGGAAGCCATGTCTCAAAGCACACACCATCCCTAGAGGAGGTTGGAGCTCTATTGGCTCAAAGTGAGAGTGGAAGGGGGATCTTTGAAAAGTAACCTCACAGGGTGATCTAGTCACAAATTCCCACCTGCCCAGGACTTGGTGAGCAGTCATGCCCAAGTTCTATACCTGCAGGAAAATATTTGTCTTTGCCTGAAGCAATCCCTGTTTATTATTCATGTGCATAGGTTAATGCACCTGTGAAATGCCAGAGTAATCCTTTTTTTTAAAAAACCAACCTGATGGATCTCCGGTTGTTGGGGACCAACCAATCTGAAGAGAGCAATTAGTCTTATCATCCAATCCGTGGCTTGTTTTCTCCCGCCTTCATGTAATCTCCTTGATTTCAGCCCAATAAAGGGAACTGCAGAGTAGGTGGGTGGCATTTGCAGCCGGGCAGTGGCAGAAGCCACAGCGGAGGCAGCAGCAGCAGCAGCAGCAGCAGCAGCAGCAGCAGCAGCAAAGGCAGCAGCGAAGGCAGCAGCGGAGGCAGCAGCAGAGGCAGCAGAGGAGGCAAGAGAGGAGGCAGCAGCGGAGGCAGCAGACGAGGCAGGAGCGGAGGCAGCAGCGGAGGCAGCAGCGAAGGCAGCAGCGGAGGCAGCAGCGGAGGCAGCAGCAAGAGCGGCCCAGTGAGGCCGGAGTGCAGTGGTCCTGGTGCTCAGGGGCCCCGGTGGTGCCAGTTGCGAGGAAGCAGAAGATGGCAGACGTGCTCAGCGTCCTGCGACAGTACAACATCCAGGAGAAGGAGATAGTGGTGCAGGAGGACAAAGTCATCTTCGGCCGCGAGTTCTCCTGGCCCAAGACCACGAAGACCAACTATGTGGTGTGGGGGACAGGAACGCAAGGCTGACCTAGGGAGCACTACACGCTGGAGTGTCTCTTATTTCTCCTCAACAACGTGCACCTTTCCCATCCTGCTTACGTGAGCCTCGCAGTCAAGGCCAATATCCCCGTGGTGAGAAGACCCGACCGAAAAGACCTGCTTGCATATCTCAGTGGCCAAGCATCCACGTCTGCAAGTATCGACCGCAGCGCCCCTGCACAGCTCGGCCTGCAGCCATCCACCCCAGGGAAGCGAGCTGCACACCCAGTGTCCCCACAAGCACCCAAGAGGCCCCGCATCGACCACGATGAGGAGGAGCGTGTGCGCCTGGACAAGGAGAGCTGGGCCGCCTGCCTGCAGGGCCACAAGGAACGCAGTGTGCGGCCTGACCACATCAGGCCGCTGTCTGACACCATGTCCGTGGAAAAAATTGCTGCCATCAAAGTCAAAATCATGGCCAAGAAGAGATCCACCATCAACACGGACCTACCTGGTCCCTTGGCCGCCAGCAAAGGGAGGAGCTTTGTGCACGCGGAGGCGGATGTGACCCGGGACATTGTCAGCAGAGAGCGAGCGGGGAGGACACGCACAACCATCCTACAGAGCACGGGCAAGACCTTTGCCGACGACATTTTTGCAATTCTGCGCTCTGTGGAAGCCAGGGAGGCGGGGCCACAGCCTCCACAGCGCCCGGACCCCAAGGCAGCACCTGCGCCTCCCACATTGCCTACCAAGCAGCCGCCCCCAGCTGCCTACAGCAGGTATGTTCAGGAACGATTCAAAGCCAAACAGGACACGGAAGCCTTCCAAATTGACACCATAGGCACCTACCAAGGGATGACGCTGCGCTCCGTGAAGGAGGGTGCCCCACAGCCAGTACCCAGACCCCTTTCTCAAGCAGCACCGCCCACCCGGCACAACAATGCCTCTCGGACCCCCATCATCATCATCCCTGCCGCCCCCACCTCCTTGATAACCATGCTGAACGCCAAGGACCTTCTGCAGGACATGACCTTTGTCCCCTCGGACGAGAAGAAGAAGCAGGGCTGCCGACGACAAAGTGAAACTCTCATCCAGAGAAGAAGACGCCGCATGCAGCAGCCAAGAGGCGCCCAGCTCAGCCTCACGGTGCCCTACAAAGTCGTGGACCAGCCTCTCAAGCTCACGCCTCAGGACTGGGACCGGGTGGTGGCCGTCTTCGTGCACGGTCCTGCCTGGCAGTTCAAGGGCTGGCCGGGCCTTTTGCCTCATGGATCTCCGGTTCACATCTTTGCCAAAATTAAAGCCTTCCACCTCAAATATGACCAAATGCCTCTCGACCCCAACGTGCAGAAGTGGAACGTCACGGTCTTACAGCTCAGCTACTACCAACGCCACTCGGACAGACCGCTTTTCTTAAGCTTCTGGCACACGCTGGATAGCTACATGGAAAGGCATAAATCCCACCTCAGATTCTGAACCACATGCTTTCACCTCTGGCAATCCGCATCAAGAACCTTGCCTGGACCTTCCTCTAAAGACCCACTGAGTGTGAAGAAGGTCAGGGATTCAGCACCACATCTCATCCGTGGCTTTTGTGCTTCAAAGGGATCATTCGAAGCCTGTCATTCATATCTGCAAACTTTGGCGCCTACAACCATGTTTTTTAAATATGAGCCTTGGAGTCTGGAATGGAAACTGTATATTTTGATACACATTTCTTCTCCATTGGTTCAATTAGCATGATTTAAGGTGTGTGTTTCTTGAGAAAGGAAATAAAGGAACTACAAAACTGTTATTTGCTGCAGCATTTGAGATTGTGTTTTGACTCAAATAAAGTGATAAAAATCTTCCACAGCGTTGGACATTTCTTGTGTTGGTGAAAGGATTTAAGAAGTCTCTGTTCAATCACTAGTTCACCACTAGGCAAGTCAAGCCGACAACTTGAGTGGTCACACATCAAAAGTGATTGTGCCCTAGCTAGTTTGGCTCTGCAGATAGAACATAGGCCTGTGGATAGAGGGTCAGGGTCTGATTTCAATCAAGACACATGTCCGGCTTTCATGCTCAACCCCCAATTGGGGGCATGCAGAAAGCAGCCAATCAATGAGTCTCTCTCATCATTGATGTTTCTATCTCTCTCTCCCTCTCCCTTCCTCACGGAAATTAATAAAAACATATCCTATCTAATACAAGGGGGGTAATATACCAATCGGATGTCACTCCAACACACAAGATGGCTGCCCCCATGTGGTCAAAGATGGCCAACGCCATGTGGATGCAAGATGGCTGCCACAAGAGGGCTTGCAGGGGGAGGCAGCCAGGAAACCCAGATGGGCAGGGAAGGGGAGTTGGGGGCAATCAGGCCTGCAGAGGAGGATAGATAGCGGTGACAAGGCCTGCAAGGGAGGGACGTTGGGATGGGTACCAGCCAAGAAAGGGTGGACAGTTGAGGGGTGGAGGCTTCCAGCCAAGCAGGGGAGGGCAGTTGGGGACGACCAGGCCTGCAGAGGATGGCAGTTGGGGGAACCAGGCCTGTAGGGAAGGGCAGTAGGGGGCCATGAGGCTGGAAGGGGAGGGCAGTTACGGGCAATCAGGCCAGCCAGGTAGCAGTTAGGTGTCCATCAGGCTGGCAGGGGAGTGTTCAGGGGATGCTCCGGTGGGCAGGGTAATCGTTAGAGGGTGATCAAACTGGCTGGAAGAGGCAGTTAGGTGCAATCAGGCCAGCAGGCTGCTTAGCGGTTGGAAACCAGAATTTGTGTATTGTGAGAAGACTGTTTCAATGCCCATTTAGGCCAGATCACACAGGCAACCATGGTAGAATCGGCTCTGAAGAGAAAGTTGGGAATCCCTCCAGGGTTTCCAGATTGCAGCCGGTACAGGCTGGGCTGAGAGACACACTCACACAAACACACAGACACACAAATACACACAAATACACACACACACACACACACACACACACACACACAACGACACAAACACACACTTATACTGTTTGCAAATTTTGTGCACAGGGTCTCTAGTTTTAAAGGAAATGTCGTTGTTTCATTTAATGTTCTGGGGAGCCAGGAACTGAAACTGCACACTTGGATGTGAAATAAGATCTAAAGTTATGTGGGGTGGTCAAATGGCTGAAGCCAGTTTTATTTGGGGTGTTCTAAGTCCAACACAAGCCTCAACATCTGGGCTGAGGCCACAGACAAACAAGTCATTGAGTAAACATGTAAACAAGCATCTGGTGCTAGGCATGCCCACCTGATAGCAGCCACACTTGGGGCTGCTTCCACCGATGTTATGCTGAATTTGAGCACATGTTCTTCAACTTGCCTGGCATTGGCCTCTCCTTTATCCTCTGTCTCCTATCTTAAAAGCTCAGACACCTCAACTGTGTTCTATTGTATAAGCAAGCACCTGAACTTGGTGCACTGCACTTGTGGCTCAGCTGAAGTCACTAACAAGACCTTTCCCTCCAGGAAGGCTGTGCAGCACCCCAGCCACTTCTTCAGTGGGAGGGCCTTGAGTGAATTCACCTTCAGCTCAGACTCCAGGCAAGTGCAGAAGCTTAACTAGAACTTCCTGAGTCAAGCAGTGCACAGTCTGTAATCCTGTGGGGAATGTTGCTCTGACCTGCCAGAGAAATGGGCACTTAGGAATCTACAATTAACACAAATGAGGACAAGCTAAAGCACAAAGCCTCCCAGTAGATTCCCTACCTAGTGTCAGAAAGCTCTCAAGAAGAGGCTGACTTCCCCCTGACTCATTCTAAGCCCCCACTCTGCACAGTCTCAAGTTTCCACAGCCCGGAGCCCAGGCCGCCTCCAACCCAGTAACTCTTTCTCCAGCAGAGTGAGAGCCACCAGATGACCAAACCATTTCAGAAGGGCTCATGTCTGCTCATGACCCAAGGTGTTGTCAGACTTGTAATGAGTTTATAGACCTCCGTGGAAATAGGACTCATCCTTCTTATCGCCCACATAAAGGTTTTGAGGTGAACAGATGGCTGTGTGGTGGTGATAATGTGGCAAAGAAGGGACATCTGGGCTGTAGTAACAGCAAGTGAACCTCTTTAGCTGGTGGACGGAGAGAGAAGAAAAACTTGCCAGGATTTTGGCGGGAAAAGAGCATTTTGGGTTCATTTGTATCAACAGAAGTCTCTGTAACGAAATGTTCAAGCGGCAATGTTTGAGAGCTGTTCTTCTACACTCTCAAAAGTTGCCTGGAGAAGTCTGTCAGCCTCTAGAATGGCTATGTACAGTAGCAGCTCCACCCAGGGGGTGACAGGCAGTTCTTTTATAGATCTAGATAGAACAAACAAACAAACAAACAAACATCATGTGGTGGAAGGGAAGGACCGGAGGGAACGACGTAGCCTTCATGACTTATATCGGGGAGAGACCTGATGTCCACCAGTTGGCTGAGTTTCCACATTGGACCTGGATATTTTAGGGGCTTCCCTAGCAGAGGGGAGAAAGGAGAGGGAAGTAGAGAGGGGGGACAGGGAGAAGGGAGCTGAGCTGGGAAAGGCCTTTGGTGTGACCAAGGACAGAGTGCCTGGTAAACTTGTTAGCCATCAAGGGCGCGGGAACCACAAAGGTCTGTGCTGCCCTGCACCTCGTGGACAGTGACTCACTCTATGAGGGGGGGGGCACCATTACACTGACTGGCAGGTGCACCTGGGCTCTATCCTTGCTTGACCCTATAGGCTACACACTTCAAATACCCAGCACTGAGATTAGTGCCACACTACTTCCCACAAGCATGCCAAGTAGAAATCAGTCTGAGTGAATTTTTACAAGCATAAATGTTTATCAGAAACCTAAACAAGAACAAACCTTGGGGCATTGGAAAATCAGGGTTTCCTCTCTAAGTCAGCAGCCATCACTGGTGTTAGCTTGCCTGAGACCGTACAGGTGCCTCAGTCCAAACATCCGGTCTCAGATATTCTTCTCAAATGCTAGCGGTCAAAACTAGTCTTCAACCATTGTTCATGTATGTGGGCCTGATTATTAGCATAGACAACTGTTACAGCTGGACATCTGGCTGTCTTATGTCCACTACCACAACCCTCAGCAACTCCCATAGCCTCAGAGATGTTAAACACTCTCACACCCCTCTGTGGGCCAGGCTCTCCATTGCCTTCATGTTGTGAAGCCTAGAAAAGCGCTTCTGCTCAGATCCACTGGGTCTGTATCTCCATCTCCATGGTTTGCAGGACAGATGGTCAATCTGTTGGGAGGATGTGCTAGGCCATTGTAGTGACATCTCACTTTCTTATTGTTGTTCTCCTTGGCATTATTCTTCTTGATAAAGTTGGCCTGGGCTCCCCTCTCTTTCTTGTTCTCTCAGCATCTGATCCACATCTTTATCATCAAGACAGCGGGCCATGCTTTTCATTTTCTTCATTGCATCCTTCCACATTTTGTGGCTGCTGCCGGCTCTGGACAAGCCCCTTTCCCACTGGGCATAGAGAGCTTGTCTCTGAGCCCATCTCTGCTTCTCTCCTTGCTCTAAACTTTCCACTTTCAAATTCCTCTGATGACCAGACTAATCTTGAAACATGATTTCAGCACATTGGAATTCAGCTTCAAATGTTATAGTTTCTTGAATTTATACTACTCTGGCTGTTTGTCAGCTAACATCACCCCAGTGCTAACCCAGAATTCACCTGTGCTGCCTTCTTTCCCAGAGGCTGATCGCTTTGAGTTGGAGACAGGTCGGAAGCATAAGAGTTGGTCCTCTTGTTTCCTCACAGGTGGAGAGGGATCAGAAACCGGGCTCTAGTCTTCCCATGTCTTTCATGGAGGTGACATATATGGATCAGACTCCTGGTGCCTTGAACTTCATTTCTTAGGTGGAGTAAATATCAGAGATGGCATCAGTGGACACACACACACACACACACACACACACACACACACACATACACACACAGTGACAGAGAGGGATAGAATGAGAGAGAGAGAGAGAGAGAGAGAGAGAGAGAGAGAGAAAGAAGAGAATAGAAGAAAAGAGAGAGCCCTGCTATCTCTGTGCTTCAGGCAGTTAGCTGCCTTGACTTTCTGCAAATCCTATTAGGCAGCCTGGCTGGAAGGTTCTGGCATTTCCAGATCCCATTCTCCATGGTCAAACTCTATCAAGGCATGCTCAGCTAAGGGGGTGTAGGGCAGGGTTCACAACTGAAATATATCATATGATGAAAAGTTGTTTGGCCCCAAGAAAAGAATGTGAAAAATCCCAGCTAGTTCTCAAATGAGCACCCTGTCTTCCAGTGAGGAGTATAGTGGCTGATGTTGGTGTGGATGGCTTCCTGGGGAAGGGCAAGTGGCACTGGCTCAAGAGATCCACTCAGGCCTCTCTGTGCATTTAGGGCCCATGTGCCTGCCCACGTGTGGTGTGAGTGTGCGTGTGTGTGTGTGTGTGTGTGTGTGTTGCTGTTTGTGGCTCAGAGAAGGGAAATTTTGATTCCACTACCCTCACCAACATGGGTGCTGACAGTTTCCATTTGCATAGTAGTTTCTCCCCTCCTTCATTCAGAAGCCTTCATCTTCATATCCCACCTCCCAGGAGATGGGCACTGAGACAGTTTTAAAGAGGAAGGAACACCTCCTTAAAGACGTCCCTTCAGGGCACAAGCTGGGACACGATGGACAGGACTGGTACCCAGTCTCTAGGATCAGAGCCCTCTGCTCATTCTTCCACATGCTACAGAAACATCCTTCCAGGCGTGGTGTTCCACTCAGAAATAAGAGGGCACCTGTGCGAGCAGAAGAGAGATTTCGTGAGTTAGAATTTAGCTTTGTCGGGAATACACACACTGAAGCATGGGAAGGACATTGGAGTTAAAATACAGAGAAAGAACATTAGAGAAATGGGAGACAGTGTAAAAGTGTAACGCTTGTGAGATTCTGGTCTTAGGAGGAAAGAAGAGGATAAAGCAGAAGTGATAATGGCTGAGTATTTCCAAAGGCACCCATCTACAGACTGCAAGAGTTCTGAATAGCCCTTATCCACCCCTGCCAAACAGGTGAAAAATGAAGTTAAAGAGGAAATGTAAAAGTCGGAAGCAGAAAAGACACCCTTGTGTTCAATAGAGCAACAAGCACTAGGCAACAAGACCCTTCAGAAGGGAACACGATGCGGTATCAGGATTTCTCACCAGCTCACCCACACTCACAAAGAACATTAACAGTTCCTCAGGCAGAAGGAAAAGAATCCCAGACTGAGGGAGTATATAGAGTAAGGATGAAGAGTGCCAAAGTAAAAGGTAGATTCAAATTAAAGAAATGTGAACTGTTTTAAATAATATCTTGTGAAATTTAAAACATACACACAATTGCCATCATTAACAAAACAAAACAAAACAAAACAAAACAAAAGAAAACAAAAGTTGTCAATGAGAACTAACACTCCTCCTCATCTGAGACCTTGGTGAAAAGAAAGCACCTCCCCCAATACTCCCATGTCTATTGCCACCTAGTGGCAACATACTATAATTGCAGGGAAAACTAGGAGAAAAGTTTTACAAGGTGTCATTCCCAAAAACCTAGTTATCAGTAAACATGGCAAGCTGGCATTGAGTTGCTTAATACTCATTTGTTGAATAAATAGGTAACTGCTATGTTTTCTTGCTATATTGCTTTTGGAGAAAAAAAATCACACTGAAATAAAAATTGGCCTCTATTCTTTATAAGAAATTCATTAAAGCATGCTGAAATCCCAAAGATGGAAGACAAAATGAGAAGGCTAAAAGGCTAATTGCAATGTAAGACTGGTGTGTGTGTGTGTGTGTGTGTGTGTGTGTGTGTGTGTTTGTAAGTGTGTGTGTGTGTGTTTTGGTGGATTAATGGCTAGCAAACAGAATCTGTGCCAATAATTTAATCAATATTCTTGATAACATATATTTAAGTCACTGCCCTTTTCTCATCAATCTGATATTGATGTAAAATGCTCACATTTTACAGAGGCCATAAACCATGAAGCCTTGTATGGGGTTATCTGTGTTGGCACCAGGTCAGAACTTAAACATGATCTCAAGACCCCCTTCCCACATAACGAAGCTATTTACAAAGCCCATGAAAGGATGAGTAGTCCACATCCCCATCCATGCATAATAGTCTGGTCAATCAGTGTATATGTCATTATTTTCCCCTCCAGTTCTCACTAAATACATTTATGTTTATAAGTTCACTGGAGCTGCTATGGACCATTTGAATTGTTTAATTTCCTTCAAACTTAAAAAGTAAAACAGAAACCACATAGTTAACTTTAGACCAAGGAATGTGTGAGGGTCAAACATCATTGAGCCACAGTAAAACTCTCACTAAGGATATAGACCAAGAATTGAACAGGTTTGAGAAAAGTATTCATGTGAGCACAAAAGATATTCTGGACCAGTAGGTACTCCCAAAAAATTAGACCAAAAATGACATATATGAGAAGTGAAGTAAATACAATTTGGATTTGATGAATCATTGGAGGAATTCTATAGGAATGGAAACCTTTGAATGTAATATTTGTGGGGGGGAAATCTTCAAACCGCTTACTCACCTTACAGAACACATGAGAATTCATACTGGAGAGAAACCTTTCATATGTAAACAATGTGCAAAAGTCTTTAGCCAAAGTTGATCCTTGATTCCACATCAGAGAATCCATACTGGTAAGAAACACTAAGCAATGTGGGGAAGCCTTCAGACATCTCTTACTGTGTATGTTAAAATCTGTACTGGGGAGAAGCCCTATGAATGTGGTGTGTGTGTGAGAGAAAGCATTCAGGCTGCTGTTGCTGCCCCCAGAACTTCTGGTTGCATTCAAGTTGTCTGGTCAATATCCTTGAAAGAAATGTGGCAGAGTAAATGGACACTGCATGGACAAATGTATTACAACTAAAATACAGAAAAACTTCCTACATAACCAATGGAAAACACACAGGAGGGAATCCTGATACCCGAGTACCAAAAGTGAGACCTAAAAGAGAACGGTAGGATGGGTGGAAGCACAAAAGTTCTGGGCATCCGCCCACAGAGAGCACCTGAAGTTCTGGAGAGATATCTCAGGGGTGTGTGTGTGTGTGTGTGTGTGTGTGTGTGTGTGTGTGTATGTGTGTGTGTATGTGTTTGTTGGGGGTGGTGGGTTTGCCACTGAGAACTCTGGAATCTAATCCCCACCCTGAGTCCCCCAGCAGCAAGCAACTATCTGAGGAGAATACCCACATAACATCTGGCTGTGAAAAGTAGCAAAGTGATGTCTGCCAGGTTGTAACAGCTTCAAATTCTGGCACCCTCTGTAAGGGCCAATGCATAAAATTTCCTGTGGAGCCACCCACCTTGTGCTCCAGCAGAGGGAAGGTGAAGTCGGGGGCCAGGGACTCAGGGGATAGAGTTGAAGGCAGACACCCTAAATTTCCTGAAGCTGAGTCATTCCCTCACTGGGTGAATGAGGACATCTTTCCCACATAGACCTCTGCCTTGCCTTAGTGGGAGATAGTTGACACACCTTATTGGAAAACACCTTGAACTGAGGCCACCTAAGATATTAAAAATAACAATTAGCCTCCAGGCAGAAGCAACTGCCTCACTCAACTGGGAAAACTCTCATCACACCTGAGGAAGATTGCCTGTGGCGATTCAAGTCAGATTTCTATTACTCTGTAGACAAGAGGCAGTCTCTGGAGGTTTCAGTCTGTGCCAGATCTACTGAGTCAGAAACTGCCTTTAGCATTGTCCCGCACTTGAGTTTGAAAGGTGTAGAGGATCTACCGAATACATAGTCACACACCCAAAGAGAAAGCCAAAATGAGGAGACTAAGAAACAACCCCCAAATGAAAGAACTAGAGAATTGTCCAGAAGAAGATATAAAGGAAGCAGAAGCAAGATATTCATCTGAAACAGAGTTCAGAGTAAAGATGGTAAAAACGCTTAGCAGGAAGAAATTATAGGTTAGTTTCATATAATAGGAATGAAAATAGAAGTGTGAGATGAAGAAAGACACAACATAAAAAAAGAACAATCACTGGAAGGAATGCATAGCAGATTCGGAGAAGCCCGATATGGAATCAGTAAATTAGAAAACAGGATTGAAAATATCACACAATCAGAGAATTAAAAGGAAAGGAAATTTATCATAGACGAGAAGAGCTTAAAGAAACCATAGGACCACATGAAACATAACAGTATTAAAATAGCAATTGTTCCAGAAGAGGCAGAAAGGAGAAGGCCATAGAGAAGGTGTTTGAAGAAATAAGGGCAGAAAACTTCCCTAACCTGGTAAAGGAAAAAGTCGCACCAGTTCAGGAGGCATAGAGAACAACAGACAAGAAGAAGCCAAACAGGCCCAAGCCCAGACGCATCATAATTAGAAAGCAAAAGTGAAAGACAAATGAGAGGAACTTAAAGGCAGCAAGAGAAAAGAGCAACCAGCAACAATCATTTAAAAAATCTCATGGTCTGAAGTGAAAATGCTTGGTGTGAACCAAATGCTGACCAAAAACCTTGGAAGAAAAAGCTGGGAAATGACATGTCCATAAGGGGTTTGGAAAAGCTCCCGCATATTCCTGGAAGCTTAGATGGCTACACACACTGCGAGGGTTGTGTACATGCTCAGCAAAGACCAGGCTGATTGAGAATTTCTTGTCTCTAGCTGACCTTGAAGCTCCGGATAAACAAGAGTGAAAGCTCCAGTAAAGTGGTAAACGGCCTGCCAGGGCCCGGAAGCCATGTCTCAAAGCACACACCATCCCTAGAGGAGGTTGGAGCTCTATTGGCTCAAAGTGAGAGTGGAAGGGGGATCTTTGAAAAGTAACCTCACAGGGTGATCTAGTCACAAATTCCCACCTGCCCAGGACTTGGTGAGCAGTCATGCCCAAGTTCTATACCTGCAGGAAAATATTTGTCTTTGCCTGAAGCAATCCCTGTTTATTATTCATGTGCATAGGTTAATGCACCTGTGAAATGCCAGAGTAATCCTTTTTTTTAAAAAACCAACCTGATGGATCTCCGGTTGTTGGGGACCAACCAATCTGAAGAGAGCAATTAGTCTTATCATCCAATCCGTGGCTTGTTTTCTCCCGCCTTCATGTAATCTCCTTGATTTCAGCCCAATAAAGGGAACTGCAGAGTAGGTGGGTGGCATTTGCAGCCGGGCAGTGGCAGAAGCCACAGCGGAGGCAGCAGCAGCAGCAGCAGCAGCAGCAGCAGCAGCAGCAAAGGCAGCAGCGAAGGCAGCAGCGGAGGCAGCAGCAGAGGCAGCAGAGGAGGCAAGAGAGGAGGCAGCAGCGGAGGCAGCAGACGAGGCAGGAGCGGAGGCAGCAGCGGAGGCAGCAGCGAAGGCAGCAGCGGAGGCAGCAGCGGAGGCAGCAGCAAGAGCGGCCCAGTGAGGCCGGAGTGCAGTGGTCCTGGTGCTCAGGGGCCCCGGTGGTGCCAGTTGCGAGGAAGCAGAAGATGGCAGACGTGCTCAGCGTCCTGCGACAGTACAACATCCAGGAGAAGGAGATAGTGGTGCAGGAGGACAAAGTCATCTTCGGCCGCGAGTTCTCCTGGCCCAAGACCACGAAGACCAACTATGTGGTGTGGGGGACAGGAACGCAAGGCCGACCTAGGGAGCACTACACGCTGGAGTGTCTCTTATTTCTCCTCAACAACGTGCACCTTTCCCATCCTGCTTACATGAGCCTCGCAGTCAAGGCCAATATCCCCGTGGTGAGAAGACCCGACCGAAAAGACCTGCTTGCATATCTCAGTGGCCAAGCATCCACGTCTGCAAGTATCGACCGCAGCGCCCCTGCACAGCTCGGCCTGCAGCCATCCACCCCAGGGAAGCGAGCTGCACACCCAGTGTCCCCACAAGCACCCAAGAGGCCCCGCATCGACCACGATGAGGAGGAGCGTGTGCGCCTCGACAAGGAGAGCTGGGCCGCCCGCCTGCAGGGCCACAAGGAACGCAGTGTGCGGCCTGACCACATCAGGCCGCTGTCTGACACCATGTCCGTGGAAGAAATTGCTGCCATCAAAGTCAAAATCATGGCCAACAAGAGATCCACCATCAACACGGACCTACCTGGTCCCTTGGCCGCCAGCAAAGGGAGGAGCTTTGTGCACGCGGAGGCGGATGTGACCCGGGACATTGTCAGCAGAGAGCGAGCGGGGAGGACACGCACAACCATCCTACAGAGCACGGGCAAGACCTTTGCCGACGACATTTTTGCAATTCTGCGCTCTGTGGAAGCCAGGGAGGCGGGGCCACAGCCTCCACAGCGCCCGGACCCCAAGGCAGCACCTGCGCCTCCCACATTGCCTACCAAGCAGCCGCCCCCAGCTGCCTACAGCAGGTATGTTCAGGAACGATTCAAAGCCAAAGAGGACACGGAAGCCTTCCAAATTGACACCATAGGCACCTACCAAGGGATGACGCTGCGCTCCGTGAAGGAGGGTGCCCCACAGCCAGTACCCAGACCCCTTTCTCAAGCAGCACCGCCCCCCCGGCACAACAATGCCTCTCGGACCCCCATCATCATCATCCCTGCCGCCCCCACCTCCTTGATAACCATGCTGAACGCCAAGGACCTTCTGCAGGACATGACCTTTGTCCCCTCGGAGGAGAAGAAGAAGCAGGGCTGCCGACGACAAAGTGAAACTCTCATCCAGAGAAGAAGACGCTGCATGCAGCAGCCAAGAGGCGCCCAGCTCAGCCTCACGGTGCCCTACAAAGTCGTGGACCAGCCTCTCAAGCTCACGCCTCAGGACTGGGACCGGGTGGTGGCCGTCTTCGTGCACGGTCCTGCCTGGCAGTTCAAGGGCTGGCCGGGCCTTTTGCCTGATGGATCTCCGGTTCACATCTTTGCCAAAATTAAAGCCTTCCACCTCAAATATGACCAAATGCCTCTCGACCCCAACGTGCAGAAGTGGAACGTCACGGTCTTACAGCTCAGCTACTACCAACGCCACTCGGACAGACCGCTTTTCTTAAGCTTCTGGCACACGCTGGATAGCTACATGGAAAGGCATAAATCCCACCTCAGATTCTGAACCACATGCTTTCACCTCTGGCAATCCGCATCAAGAACCTTGCCGGGACCTTCCTCTAAAGACCCACTGAGTGTGAAGAAGGTCAGGGATCCAGCACCACATCTCATCCGTGGCTTTTGTGCTTCAAAGGGATCATTCGAAGCCTGTCATTCATATCTGCAAACTTTGGCGCCTACAACCATGTTTTTTAAATATGAGCCTTGGAGTCTGGAATGGAAACTGTATATTTTGATACACATTTCTTCTCCATTGGTTCAATTAGCATGATTTAAGGTGTGTGTTTCTTTAGAAAGGAAATAAAGGAACTACAAAACTGTTATTTGCTGCAGCATTTGAGATTGTGTTTTGACTCAAATAAAGTGATAAAAATCTTCCACAGCTTTGGACATTTCTTGTGTTGGTGAAAGGATTTAAGAAGTCTCTGTTCAATCACTAGTTCACCACTAGGCAAGTCAAGCCGGCAACTTGAGTGGTCACACATCAAAAGTGATTGTGCCCTAGCTAGTTTGGCTCTGCAGATAGAACATAGGCCTGTGGATAGAGGGTCAGGGTCTGATTTCAATCAAGACACATGTCCGGCTTTCATGCTCAACCCCCAATTGGGGGCATGCAGAAGGCAGCCAATCAATGAGTCTCTCTCATCATTGATGTTTCTATCTCTCTCTCCCTCTCCCTTCCTCACGGAAATTAATAAAAACATATCCTATCTAATACAAGGGGGGTAATATACCAATTGGATGTCACTCCAACACACAAGATGGCTGCCCCCATGTGGTCAAAGATGGCCACCGCCATGTGGACGCAAGATGGCTGCCACAAGAGGGCTTGCAGGGGAGGCAGCCAGGAAACCCAGATGGGCAGGGAAGGGGAGTGGGGGCAATCAGGCCTGCTGAGGAGGATAGTTAGGTGTGACAAGGCCCGCAGGGAGGGACGTTGGGATGGGTACCAGCCAAGAAAGGGTGGACAGTTGAGGGGTGGAGGCTTCCAGCCAAGCAGGGGAGGGCAGTTGGGGACGACCAGGCCTGCAGAGGATGGCACTTGGGGGAACCAGGCCTGTAGGGAAGGGCAGTAGGGGGCCATGAGGCTGGAAGGGGAGGGCAGTTAGAGGCAATCAGGCCAGCCAGGTAGCAGTTAGGTGTCCATCAGGCTGGCAGAGGAGTGTTCAGGGGATGCTCCGGTGGGCAGGGGAATCGTTAGAGGGTGATCAAACTGGCTGGAAGAGGCAGTTAGGTGCAATCAGGCCAGCAGGCTGCTTAGTGGTTGGAAACCAGAATTTGTGTATTGTGAGAAGACTGTTTTAATGCCCATTTAGGCCAGATCACACAGGCAACCATGGTAGAATCGGGTCTGAAGAGAAAGTTGGGAATCCCTCCAGGGCTTCCAGATTGCAGCCGGTACAGGCTGGGCTGAGAGACACACTCACACAAACACACAGACACACAAATACACACACACACACACACACACACACACACAACCACACACACACACACACTTATATCGTTTGCAAATTTTGTGCACAGGGTCTCTAGTTTCAAAGGAAATGTCATTGTTTCATTGAATGTTCTGGGGAACCAGGAACTGAAACTGCACACTTGGATGTGAAATAAGATCTAAAGTTATGTGGGGTGGTCCAATAGCTGAAGCCAGTTTGATTTGGGGTGTTCTAAGTCCAACACAAGCCTCAACATCTGGGCTGAGGCCACAGACAAACAAGTCATTGAGTAAACATGTAAACAAGCATCTGGTGCTAGCCATGCCCACCTGATAGCAGCCCCACTTGGGGCTGCTTCCACCGATGTTATGCTGAATTTGAGCACATGTTCTTCAACTTGCCTGGCATTGGCCTCTCCTTTATCCTCTGTCTCCTATCTTAAAAGCTCAGACACCTCAACTGTGTTCTATTGTAGAAGCAATCACCTGAACTTGGTGCACTGCAGTTGTGGCTCAGCTGAAGTCACTAACAAGACCTTTCCCTCCAGGAAGGTGGTGCAGCACCCCAGCCACTTCTGCAGTGGGAGGGCCTTGAGTGAATTCCCCTTCAGCTCAGACTCCAGGCAAGTGCAGAAGCTTAACTAGAACTTCCTGAGTCAAGCAGTGCACAGTCTGTAATCCTGAGGGGAATGTTGCTCTGAACTGCCAGAGAAATTGGCACTTAGGAATCTACAATTAACACAAATGAGGACAAGCTAAAGCACAAAGCCTCCCAGTAGATTCCCTACCTAGTGTCAGAAAGCTCTCAAGAAGAGGCTGACTTCCCCCTGACTCACTCTAAGCCCCCACTCTGCAGAGTCTCAAGTTTCCACAGCCCGGAGCCCAGGCCGCCTCCACCCCAGTGACTCTTTCTCCAGCAGCGTGAGAGCCACCAGATGACCAAACCATTTCAGAAGGGCTCATGTCTTCTCATGACCCAAGGTGTTGTCTGACTTGTAAGGAGTTATAGACCTCCGTGGTAATGGGACTTATCCTTCTTATCACCCACATAAAGGTTTTGAGGTGAACAGATGGCTGTGTGGTGGTGATAATCTGGCAAAGAAGGGACATCTGGGCTGTAGTCACAGCAAGTGAACCTCTTTATCTGGTGGACGGAGAGAGAAGAAAACCTTGCCAGGATTTTGGCGGGAAAAGAGCATTTTGGGTTCATTTGTATCAACAGAAGTCTCCGTAACGAAATGTTCAAGTGGCAATGTTTGAGCGCTGTTCTTCCACACTCTCAAAAGTTGCCTGGAGAAGTCTGTCAGCCTCTAGAATGGCTATGTACTGTAGCAGCTCCACCCAGGGGGTGACCGGCAGTTCTTTATTAGATCTAGATAGAACAAACAAACAAACCAACAAACAAACAAACAAACAAACAAACATCATGTGGTGAAAGGGAAGGACCAGAGGGAAAGACATAGCCTTCACGACTTATATCGGGGAGAGACCTGATGGCCGCCAGTTGGCTGAGTTTCCACATTGTACCTGGATATATTAGGGGCTTCCCTAGCAGAGGGGAGAAAGAGAGGGAAGTGGAGAGGGGGGACAGGGAGAAGGGAGCTGATCTGGGAAAGGCCTGTGGTGTGACCAAGGACAGAGAGCCTGGAAAGCTTGTTAGCCATCAAGGGCGCGGGAACCACTCAGGTCTGTGCTGCCCTGCACCTCGTGGACAGTGACTCACTCTATGAGGGGGGGAAACCATTCCACTGACTGGCAGTTGCACCTGGGCTCTATCCTCGCTTGACCCTATAGGCTACACACTTCAAATACCCAGCACTGAGATTAGTGCCACACTACTTCCCACAAGCATGCCAAGAAGAAATCAGTCCGAGTGAATGTTTACAAGCATAAATGTTTATTAGAAACCTAAACGAGAACAAACCTTGGGGCATTGGAAAATCAGGGTTTGCTCTCTAAGTCAGCAGCCATCACTGGTGTTAGCTTGCCTGAGACCTTACAGGTGCCTCAGTCCAAACGTCCAGTCTCAGATATTCTTCTCAAATGCTAGCGGTCAAAACTAGTCTTCACCAATTGTTCATGTATGTGGGCATGATTATTAGCATAGACAACTGTTACAGCTGGACATCTGGCTGTCTTATGTCCACTCCCACAACCCTCAGCAACTCCCATAGCCTCAGAGATGTTAAACACTCTCACACTCCTCTGTGGGCCAGTCTCTGCATTGCCTTCATGTTGTCAAGCCTAGAAAAGCGCTTCTGCTCAGATCCACTGGGTCTGTATCTCCATCTCTATGGTTTCCTGGACAGATGGTGAATCTGTTGCGAGGATGTGCTAGGCAATTGTAGTGATATCTCACTCTCTTCTTGTTGTTCTCCTTGGCATTAATCTTCTTGATAAAGTTGGCCTGGGCTCCCCACTCTTTCTTGTTCTCTCAGCATCTGATCCACATCTTTATCATCAAGACAGCGGGCCATGCTTTTCATTTTCTTCATTGCATCCTTCCACATTTTGTGGCTGGCTCTGGACAAGCCCCTTTCCCACTGGTCATAGAGAGCTTGTCTCTGAGCCCATCTCTGCTTCTCCCCTTGCTCTAAACTTTCCACTTTCAAATTCCTCTTATGACCAGACTAATCTTGAAACATGGTTTCAGCATATTGGAATTCAGCTTCAAATGTTATAGTTTCTTGAATTTATACTACTCTGGCTATTTGTCAGATAACATCATCCCAGTGCTAACCCAGAATTCACCTGTGCTGCCTTCTTTCCCAGAAGCTGATCGCTTTGAGTTGGAGACAGGTCGGAAGCATAAGAGTTGGTCCTCTTGTTTCCTCCCATGTGGAGAGGGGTCAGAAACTGGGCTCTAGTCTTCCCATGTCTTTCATGGAGGTGACATTTATGGATCAGACTCCTCGTGCCTTGAACTTTATTTCTTAGATGGAGTAAATATCAGAGATGGCATCACTGGACACACACACACACACACACAAACACACACAAACAGACAGAGAGGGAGAGAATGAGAAAGAGAGAGAGAGAAAGACAGAGAGAGAGAGAGAGAGAGAGAGAGAGAGAGAGAGAGAAGGTGAAGAAGAAGAAGAAGAAGAAGAAGAAGAAGAAGAAGAAGAAGAAAAGAGAAGAGAAGAGAAGAGAAGAGAAGAGAAGAGAAGAGAAGAGAAGAGAAGAGAAGAGAGGAGAGGAGAGGAGAGGAGAGGAGAGGAGAAGAGAAGAGAAGAGAAGAGAAGAGAAGAGAAGAGAAGAGAAGAGAAGAGAAGAGAAGAGAAGAGAAGAGATGAGAAGAGAAGAGGGAGCCCTGCTAGCTCTGGGCTTCAGGCACTTAGCTGCCTTGACTTTCTACAAATCCAAGTAGGCAGCCTGGCTGGAAGGTTCTGGCATTTCCAGCTCCCATGCTCCATGGTCAAACTCTATCAAGGGATGCTCAGCTCAGGGTGTGTAGGGCAGGGTTCACAACTGAAAGATATCATGTGATGAAAAGTTGTTTGGCCCCAAGAAAAGAATGTGAAAAATCCCAGCTAGTTCTCAAATGAGCACCCTGTCTTCCAGTGAGAAGTATTTTGGCTGATGTTGGTGTGGATGGCTTCCTGGGGAAGTGCAAGTGGCACTGGCTCAAGAGATCCACTCAGGCCTCTCTGTGCATTTAGGGCCCGAGTACCTGCACACGTGTGATGTGAACGTGTGTGTGTGTGTGTGTTTGTGTGTGTGTGTGTGTGTGTGTGTGTTGCTGTTTGTGGCTCAGAATAAGGGAGATTTTGATTCCACTACCCTCACCAACATGGGTGCTGACAGTTTCCATTTGCATAGTAGTTTCTCCCCTCCTTCATTCAGAAGCCTTCATCTTCATATCCCACCTCCCAGGAGATGGGCACTGAGACAGTTTTAAAGTGGAAGAAACACCTCCTTAAAGAGGTCCCTTCAGGGCACAAGCTGGGACACGATGGACAGGAGTGGTACCCAGTGTCTAGGATCAGAGCCCTCTGCTCATTCTTCCACATGCTACAGAAACATCCTTCTAGGTCTGGTGTTCCACTGAGAAATAAGAGGGCACCTGTGCGAGCAGAAGAGACATTTCGTGAGTTAGAATTTAGCTTTGTCGGGAATACACACACTGAAGCATGGGAAGGACATTGGAGTTAAAATACAGAGAAAGAACATTAGAGAAATGGGAGACAGTGTAAAAGTGTAAGGCGTGTGAAATTCCAGTCTTAGGAGGAAAGGAGAGGATAAAGCAGAAGTGATAATGGCTGAGTATTTCCAAAGGCACCAATCTACAGACTGCAAGAGTTCTGAATAGCCCTTATCCACCCCTGCCAAACAGGTGAAAAATGAAGTTAAAGAGGAAATGTAAAAGTCGGAAGCAGAAAAGACACCCTTGTGTTCAATAGAGTAACAAGCACTAGGCAACAAGACCCTTCAGAAGGGAACACGATGCGGTATCAGGATTTCTCACCAGCTCACCCACAGTCACAAAGAACATTAACAGTTCCTCAGGCAGAAGGAAAAGAATCCCAGACTAAGGGAGTGAATAGAGTAAGGATGAAGAGTGCCAAAGTAAAAGCTAGATTCAAACTAAAGAAATATGAACTGTTTTAAATAATATCTTGTGAAATTTAAAACATACACACAATAGCCATGATTAACAAAACAAAACTAAACAAAACAAAACAAAAGTTTTCAATGAGAACTCACACTCCTGGAATCCAAAGTGTCATCTGAGACCTTGGTGAAAACAAACAAAGCACCTCCCCAAATACTCCCATGTCTACTGCCACCTAGTGGCAACATACTATAATTGCAGGGAAAACTAAGAGAAAAGTTTTACAAGGAGTCATTCCCAAAAACCTAGTTATCAGTAAACATGGCAAGCTGGCATTGAGTTGCTTAATACACATTTGTTGAATAAATAGGTAATTGCTATCTTTTCTTGCTATATTGCTTTTTGAGAAAAAAATCACACTGAAATAAAAATTGGACTTTATTCATTATAAAAAATTCATTAAAGCATGCTGAAATCTCAAAGATGGAAGACAAAATGAGAAGGCTAAAAGGCTAATTGCAATGTAACACTGGTGTGTGTGTGTGTGTGTGTGTGTGTGTGCGCGCTTGTAAGTGTGTGTGTGTGTGTGTGTGCTTGTAAGTGTGTGTGTGTGTGTGTGTGTGTGTGTGTGTGTGTGTGTTTTGGGGGATTAATGGCTAGCAAACAGAATCTGTGACAATAATTTAATCAACATTCTTGATAACATATATTTAAGTCGCTGCCCTTTTCTCCTCAATCTGATATTGCAAGACCTGTTACCTAAATGCTGACATTTTGCAGAGGCCATAAACCATGAAGCCCTGGATGGGGTTATCTGTGTTGGCACCAGGTCAGAACTTAAACATGATCTCAAGACCCCCTTCCCACATCACAAAGCTATTTACAAAGCCCATGAAAGGATGAGTAGTCCACATCCCCATCCATGCATAATAGTCTGGCTCACTCAGTGTATATGTCATTATTTTCCCCTCCAGTTCTCACTAAATACATTTATGTTTTAAAAGTTCACTGGCATGGCTATGGACCATTTGACTTGTTTAATTTCCTTCAAACTTAGAGAGTAAAACAGAACCACATAGTTAACTTTAGACCAAGGAATGGGTGAGGGTCAAATCTCATTGAGCCACAGTAAAACTCTCACTAAGGATATAGACCAAGAATTGAACAGGTTTGAGAAAAGTATTCATGTGAGCACAAAAGATATTCTGGACCAGTAGGTACTCCCAAAAAATTAGACCAAAAATGACATATATGAGAAGTGAAGTAAATACAATTTGGATCATTCCAGGAATTCTATAGGAATATAAATCTTTCAATGTAATATTTGTGTGGTGGGGGGGGGGGTGGGAGGGCGGCATGGAAATCTTCAAACCGCTTACTCACCTTACAGAACATATGAGAATTCATACTGGAGAGAAACCTTTCATGTGTCAACAATGTGCAAAAGTCTTTAGCCAAAGTTCATCCCTGATTCCACATCAGAGAATCCATACTGGTAAGAAACCCTAAGGAATGTGGGGAAACCTTCAGACATCTCTTACTGTGCATATTAAAATCCATACTGGGGAGAAGCCCTATGAATGTGGTGTGTGTATGAGAGAAAGCATTCAGGCTGCTGTTGCTGCCCCCAGAACTGCTGGTTTCATTCAAGTTGTCTGGTCAATGTCCTTGAAAGAAATGTGGCAGATTAAATGGACACTGCATGGACAAATGTATTACAACTAAAATACAGAAAAACTTCCTACATAATCAATGGAAAACACACAGGAGGGAACCCTGATACCTGAGTACCAAAAGTGAGACCTAAAAGAGAACGGTAGGATGGGTGGAAGCACAAAAGGTCTGGGCATGCACCCACAGAGAGCACCTGAAGTCCTGGAGAGATATCTCAGGTGTGTGTGTGTGTGTGTGTGTGTGTGTGTGTGTGTGTGTGTGTGTGTTTGTGTGTTGGGGGTGGTGGGTTTCCCACTGAGATCTCTGGAATCTAATCCCCACCCTGAGTCCTCCAGCAGCAAGCAACTATCTGAGGAGAATACCCACATAACATCTGGCTGTGAAAAGTAGCAAAGTGGTGTCTGCCAGGGAGTAACAGCTTCAAATTCAGGCACCCTCTGAAAGGGCCAATGCATAAAATTTCCTGTGGAGCCACCCACCTTGTGCTCCAGCAGAGGGAAGGTGAAGTCGGGGGCCAGGGACTCAGGGGATAGAGTTGAAGGCAGACACCCTAAATTTCCTGAAGCTGAGTCATTCCCTCACTGGGTGAATGAGGACATCTTTCCCACACAGACCTCTGCCTTGCCTTATTGGGAGATAGTTGACACACCTTATTGGAAAACACCTTGAACTGAGGCCACCTAAGAGATTAAAAATAACAATTAGCCTCCAGGCAGAAGCAACTGCCTCACCCAACTGGGAAAACTCTCATCACACCTGAGGACGGTTGCCTGTGGCAATTCAAGTCAGATTTCTATTACTCTGTAGACAAGAGGCAGTCTCTGGAGGTTTCAGTCTGTGTCAGATCTAATGAGTCAGAAACTGCCTGTAGCATTGTCCCGCAGTTGAGATTGAGAGGTGTAGAGGATCTACCGAATACATAGTCACAAACCCAAAGAGAAAGCCAAAATGAGGAGACTAAGAAACAACCCCCAAATGAAAGAACTAGAGAATTGTCCAGAAGAAGATATCAAGGAAGCAGAAGTAAGATGTTCATCTGAAACAGAGTTCAGAGCAATGATGGTAAAAAATCTCAACACGAAGAAATTATAGGTTAGTTTCATATAATAGGAATGAAAATAGAAGTCTGAGATGAAGAAAGACACAACACAAATAAAGAACAATCACTGGAAGGAATACATAGCAGATTCAGAGAAGCCTGATATGGAATCAGTAAATTAGAAAACAGGATTGAAAATATCACACAATCAGAGAATTAAAAGGAAATGAAATTTATAAAAGAGGAGAAGAGCTTAAAGAAACCATAGGACCATATGAAACATAACAATATTAAAATAGCAATTGTTCCAGAAGAGGCAGAAAGGAGAAGGCCATAGAGAAGGTGTTTGAAGAAATAAGGGCAGAAAACTTCCCTAACCTGGTAAAGGAAAAAGTCGCACCAGTTCAGGAGGCATAGAGAACACCAGACAAGAAGAAGCCAAACAGGCCCAAGCCTAGACGCATCATAATTAGAAAGCAAAAATGAAAGACAAATGAGAGGAACTTAAAGGCAGCAAGAGAAAAGAGCAACCAGCAACAATCATTTAAAAAATCTCATGGTCTGAAGTGAAAATGCTTGGTGTGAACCAAATGCTGACCAAAAACATTGGAAGAAAAAGCTGGGAAATGACATGTCCATAAGGGGTTTGGAAAAGCTCCCGCATATTCCTGGAAGCTTAGATGGCTACACACACTGCGAGGGTTGTGTACATGCTCAGCAAAGACCAGGCTGATTGAGAATTTCTTGTCTCTAGCTGACCTTGAAGCTCTGGATAAACAAGAGTGAAAGCTCCAGTAAAGTGGTAAACGGCCTGCCAGGGCCCGGAAGCCATGTCTCAAAGCACACACCATCCCTAGAGGAGGTTGGAGCTCTATTGGCTCAAAGTGAGGGTGGAAGGGGGATCTTTGAAAAGTAACCTCACAGGGTGATCTAGTCACAAATTCCCACCTGCCCAGGACTTGGTGAGCAGTCATGCCCAAGGTCTATACCTGCAGGAAAATATTTGTCTTTGCCTGAAGCAATCCCTGTTTATTATTCATGTGCATAGGTTAATGCACCTGTGAAATGCCAGAGTAATCCTTTTTTAAAAAAAACCAACCTGATGGATCTCCGGTTGTTGGGGACCAACCAATCTGAAGAGAGCAATTAGTCTTATCATCCAATCCGTTGCTTGTTTTCTCCTGCCTTCATGTAATCTCCTTGATTTCAGCCCAATAAAGGGAACTGCAGAGTAGGTGGGTGGCATTTGCAGCCGGGCAGTGGCAGAGGCCACAGCGGAGGCAGCAGCAGCAGCAGCAGCAGCAGCAGCAGCAGCAGCAGCGGAGGCAGCAGCGGAGGCAGCATCGGAGGCAGAATCTCATATATTCTTCTCAAATGCTAGCGGTTAAAACTAGTCTTCAACAATTGTTCATGTATGTGAGCCTGATTATTAGCATAGAAAATTGTTACAGCTGGACATCTGGCTGTCTTATGTCCACTACCACAACCCTCAGCAACTCCCATAGCCTCAGAGATGTTAAACACTCTCACACTCCTCTGTGGGCCAGTCTCTCCATTGCCTTCATGTTGTCAAGCCTAGAAAAACGCTTCTGCTCAGATCCACTGGGTCTGTATCTCCATCCCCATGGTTTCCAGTACAGATGGTGAATCTGTTGGGAGGATGTGCTAGGCCATTGTAGTGATATCTCACTTTCTTATTGTTGTTTTCCTTGGCATTATTCTTCTTGGTAAAGTTGGCCTGGGCTCCCCACTCTTTCTTGTTCTCTCAGCATCTGATCCACATCTTTATCATCAAGACAGCGGGCCATGCTTTTCATTTTCTTCATTGCATCCTTCCACATTTTGTGGCTGGCTCTGGACAAGCCCCTTTCCCACTGGGCATAGAGAGCTTGTCTCTGAGCCCATCTCTGCTTCTCTCCTTGCTCTAAACTTTCCACGTTCAAATTCCTCTTATGACCAGACTAATCTTGAAACATGGTTTCAGCATATTGGAATTCAGCTGCAAATGTTATAGTTTCTTGAATTTATACTACTCTGGTTGTTTGTCACCTAACATCACCCCAGTGCTAACCCAGAATTCACCTGTGCTGCCTTCTTTCCCAGAGACTGATTGCTTTGAATTGGAGACAGGTCGGAAGCAGAAGAGTTGGTCCTCTTGTTTCCTCCCAGGTGGAGAGGGGTCAGAAACAGGGCTCTAGTCTTCTAGTCTCTTTCATGCAGGTGACATCTGTGATTCAGATTCTAGTGCCATGAACGTCATTTTTTCTATGGAGTAGATATTCAAAAGTGGGATCACTGGACACACACAGACACAGACAGAAATGCGAAGAAACACACAGACACACACACACATACACACACACACACACACACACAGAGACAGAGACAGAGATAGAGACAGAGACAGAGACATAGAGACAGCGAAAGAGAGAGAGACAGAGAGAAGAAAGGCTAACCCTGCTAGCCCTGAGCTGCAGGCACTAAGCTGGCATGACTTTCCCAAATCTAGTTCGGCAGACTGGCTGGAAGGGTTTGGGATTTTCCAGCTTCCATGCACCAGGGTCAAACTCTATCAAGGCCTCAACAGCTCAGGGTGGCAAAGGGCATGATCCACAAGTCAAATATATCACGTGATGAAAAGTCGTTTGGCCCCAAGAAAAGAGCCTTGAAATGCCCTGCTAGTTCTGACATCAGCACCCTGTCTTCCAGGGCGAACTATCTTTTGGCTAGTGGATGGGTTGATGGCTTCCTGGGAAAGTGAAAGTGGCTCTGGCTCAAAGGATGCACTCAGGCCTCTCTGTGCATTTGGGCCTGTGTACCTGCATATGTGTGGTATGAATATGTGTGTGTGTGTGTGTGTGTGTGTGTGTGTGTGCGTTTGTGTGTGTGTGTTGATGTTTGTGGCTCAGAATAAAGGACAACTTTGATTCCACTACCCTCATCAACATGGGCACTAACAGTTTTCATTTGCATAGTAGTACCTCCCCTTCTTCACCCTGAAGCCCTCATCTGCATATTCTACCCCCCAGGAGATAGGCACTGAGACACTTTTAAAGAGGAAGAAACACTCCCTTACAGAGGTCCCTTCATGATACAAGCTGGGACACGGTGGCCAGGACTGGTAATCAGACTCTAGGATCTGAGCCCTCTGCTCTTTCCTCCCCATGCTGCAGGGATATTCCACCCGGCCAGGTACTCCGCTCAGAAATAAGAGGGCACCTGTGCGAGCAGAAAAGAGGATTTGTGAGCTAGAATTTAGCTTTGTCAGGAATACACAGACTGAAGCATGGAAAGGACATGGGATGGAGAATACAGAGAATGAACATTAGAGAAATGGGAGACAGTGTAAAAGTGTAACGCGTGTGAGATTCCGGTCTTAGGAGGAAAGAATAGGATAAAGCAGAAGTGATACTTGAAGAAATAATGGCTGAGTATTTCCAAAGGCACCAATCTACAGACTGCAAGAGTTCTGAATAGCCCTTACCCACCCCTGCCAAACAGGTGAAAAATGAAGTTAAAGAGGAAATGTAAAAGTAGGAAGCAGAAAAGACACCCTTGTGTTCAATAGAGCAACAAGCACTAGACAACAAGACCCTTCAGAAGGGAACACAATGCGGTATCAGGATTTCTCACCAGCTCACCCACACTCACAAAGAACATTAACAGTTCCTCAGGCAGAAGGAAAAGAATCCCAGACTAAGGGAGTGAATAGAGTAAGGATGAAAAGTGCCAAAGTAAAAGGTAGATTCAAACTAAAGAAATA